>CM012452.1:2472891-2787850 GCA_003999625.1 Oryzias javanicus
TTTGATTGAAGAAAGATCATTGGGGTGTTCTGCCGACTAAAAACAACAAAAAGAAAAAAAGACGGCAAAAAATGAAAACTGTGATCAAGTAAGATGAAAACCTGTCGTGTACGCACAAACATCTTACCTGGAGGATGTGAAGCATCACCTCATTTGAATGTCTTAGCTTCTTGGGTGGGAGCGACAGGCGATGGGATCATATCTGGCAAAGGCTTCAATCTAGACAATCGTTTGCTTTACTGAGAAAAACAAAACAGCATCATTCATTCACTGTAAAAAATACAGTTAATAAAATCATTTACAAAATACAAAACCATTACAAGATTTAAGGATGTTACAGTACATACATTTAGCCACCACCAGTTAACCCATGTGCTCTCTTATGGGGTCCGGATGATCTCACGCTAACACTGACGTGTGATCCCTCCCATGATAGAGGTGGACAAAGGTAGACAGGATTTTATGTCTGCCACCAAAACCAGTGAAGATAAAAAAAAATCCTTGGAATAAAAAGTTCCATCTTGTGGGGTCCAGATGACCCCACTTTTAATTTAAACATGCCTAGGAGAGCACGAGGGTTAATAAATGCAGCAACACTGGCTTTACTACACATCTTATACAATTATTTAATGCACTTAAGTTGCAATTACCTTCATCTCTCTTTGGAAGATTCATCCCTTTAAAAAAACAAAAAAAAAAACTCCACAAAAGTGGTCCCTCTCAAAAAAGATCCTCCAGCGTTTCTTCAGTTCAGGAATGAAGTGGGGGTTTGCTTAATGAGGATCAATCCCGTTCATCCATAATCTGACACATAAACACAAAGATATAAATACAGACACGTTATTTCAATAAAACTCTTGCTGTTCATCAGCTTCATAGCATTTAAATGCAAAGTCCTATGACTTTTATAAGCAAAAGTTCAACATTTTACAATGAGTATGATTTACTATTTACTCGCAGAATCTTATTAAACATAAACCATCTGAAAATGATTTGCTTACATGATTTAGATCTCTAAGGCAGGGATATGGCTGAAAAATGTTGGTGGGTCTGATCCTGTTCCTTCATAACATCAGATGGCTCCAAATGGCCATGTTTCTCAAAAGGTCCTCTGGCCTGAAAAAATAATCACGCATGTTCTTTTTTAGAAAGACTGAGAAGCATGTGTCTGTGGTAATATCAACAGCTGGAACACACATTCAACCATCGTGTTACTATATGATACAATGTCTAAACACCTCAACAAATAGCTCAAGTTTGCATGCCATTTACACTAAACTTATAGATGATTTGAAATCAGCTGTTGGAAGACAGAGAAAGGTAATATTTGATGATGATAACAACAAAAAGATTACTAGTCTGAGCCCATCTTAACCAGTTTGAATGCTCCAAATTCTTCACCTACGCCTACATTTTGCCCTCAAACAGAGAGATGTGGAAATATAGCATCTTTAATTTGGACAGCACTCACCCTCAATTATGTCATCACTATTTGCCAATTATCGGTTTTTATTGATGTTTAACTTCTTTTGTTTCGATCCACTATAATCAAGTCAATCCAATTTTGAATTTGCACCGTTTACTCATTTAGACATGTGTGAAGAAATAAATGAATAATCTACATGTTTTGGAAATATTCATATTCATTTGATGCAGTTCACATACTGTAAATGTACTCATAAAATAATAAAGCATGAGATTTTTAACACCATACTGTGTTACATGCTTTCTCAAACAGAGAAGCTCCAACAAAAATCTGCAGATCATTAACATGGAGGGCGCTTCAGTTTGGCCACTAGGGGGCGATTGCCTATAACATTACATTTTAATCCGAAGAAAGAACGAAATAGAGGGAAAAAACTGTATTTTAGACCACAAATGGTAACTTTCAAATGTATTTATTTAAATAACTTGAAAAAATACATGCTTACTGAGTATATAAAGCTACCCATGTAGTCAGGAATGTATGTTTAGGTCGACCAAACGTTAGCATTAGCCGCCCTATGACAACACCCATTTTAAGTTAGCATCAAGCTAGCTGACTTTGTTTCCCACAGCTAAAAGCTAAAGTTAAACTTAGATAACTGTCTTTCTGTTTTCTACACTAAATGTGGTTGTTAATCTATATTTATTAACAATCGATAGCCCAAATTGACGATGTAAGCAAGTAAAATTTCCACTTAGCTAGCATGCTATACCTTAGCTAATTTCTCAATTCACGAAAACTGCAAAAATCCACATTACCTCTTGGTCCTTCTGTAGTTGTTGGATCCGCATACTTTTAAAAAGCCAAGTCGTCTTCATCCATGGCGCAGGAAATGTGGTGGACTTGTAAAGGAACAAACTTCCAAGATGCAACTGGTTAGCTAGTAGTAGCTTGTCAAACTACAACTAAAATGGCGGTTTGACCAGAAGCGGAAGTTGTCATAACGTCAAACCGGAAGTTGTAATCGTCTTTTTTTTTTTTTTTTTTCTTTTTTGCACGACAGAACGTGGTTTAAACTGTTAAAAAAAAGAAGATAAAAAAAACATGAAAAGAAAAATCTGACAGTGTGCCATCAAATCAGGTGTCAACTTAAATAACATTGTTCTTATACTTTCACACACACACACACACACACACACACACATATATATGTAGTACATTTTTATTTTAAACCATTTGATAAGATTAGGGCATTGCTTGACAATCTCAGTGTTTTGTTTATATTTTCATTGCAGCTGATGCCATTTTTAGTTTACAAAAATCACATTTTTCCCCCTAAGGCATTGCTATTTAAGCTAAGTGTCATGAATAAGCAATGTAATGCTACATTAATTGTAAATCAACATCATAGACCGACGTCTGAAGAGAGCACGGATTGTACCATTATTTATATCAAGGGGAGATCTTGTACGTTCAGTACAAGATATTTAAATGTTGCTATTTAAACTCGATCTAATGGATTACTTTTTGTTTAGTTTGTTGCTCTGTATGCCCGACTATTTGTATTCATAAAAGCAAAAACATTCAAACTATAGCCTAAAATCCTGAGCTGGCTGTTGATTTATCTCAATATTAATTAAACATAGAAAAAAAAAAGCTGTTGACTGTAATTAAGTTTGTTCTTTTTAAAGAATATATAATTAGGAGTCCAGCTGCAAATAAAACTGTAATAAACACATGTACATATGTTGTTCATTTAATGCAGCACTTGAAGATAATGGGACGGTTCTTCACATCCTGGACAGAACTTGGCGAGACTCGATCATGGTCGTCCTTGGATGTGTTGGGAAAAAAGTTTCAGGAGGTTCTTCCAGCGCTTTGCCATCTCCCTCTGGAACATCTTGTTAAGTGCTCATACATATTAGATTCATTAAATCAAATTAAAGAAGTGTCCTGCTACAGAAGCAGCTTACTTTTATAGATCAAGTTTTCCTCATGACTCCATCATACAACATGAAGAACTTGAGACGAGCACAAGTTTTTAAATAAACTTTATTTGTATGTAAAGTCTAAATCAATGTAAACTGAATCAAACAAGGTAAATCAACAACTCAACAGTTTTAACAAACAAGTAAAACCAAACACTCAGCTCTTAAAAACAGAACAACAACAGAGTTAATGAATTCCAAAATGCTGCCCCGAGCCAGCAGAGTCTCTACCTGCAGTCTCGTCTCTCCCTGGTTTGTCAGGATGCTGATTAGGATCTGAAAAACAAGGAAAAGATCCAATTATACCTGGTGAGAAAACAAAGAATGCACTGCTTTGGTTTCTACACTCAAGGTGAAATGTTGACCAAAATCCCTAAAAGTAGACTTATATTTGGCAAACAAAATAGAGAATCTTACTTCTGGGAGCATGACGTCAAAAACGTGATCCAGGATCTGGATCTCCTCTTTCTGGATGAAGGACCTGACTCCTGTGGCATCTTCAATGGCCCTCAGCAGCTGAAAGATCTGACGAGATCGGGAAATATCAGAACAATAATGTATGAACACACACACGACTGATGAGATTTGAATATACCCGGTGGTCACTTAAGTTTAGCGTCCTCGGCTTCAAGTGCTGTTTCAGTGGTAATGAGGACATTGGGTTCTGCAGGTACATCCTGTTGGAACGCACTTTCCCTGTGGTCAGGTTCTCATGGAGTGCCTGAAAGTGCAAAGTGTGAATATGCAATAAACTACAGGATTTACTTTCTATCACATCATCCTCTATTACCTTTATCATATCGTCAGGAAAGAGCGACAGAATCTCTTCCTCTTCTACAGGTTTACCAAACCTGCAGATGAAAAATCAGAGTGACCAGACCTTTTATTTCTTTTGCATTCATGTTCTTACAAGATAGTTGTTATTTTACCAAGTGCTGTCAGGCAAGTCTGTGCATCCACAGTAGAAGGATCTATTTCCCACCAGCACAGTCTTGGTGAAGTCATCTGCAACCACTGCAGACATTTAACATCTGGTTAGAGGAGTCTAAGCTCATAAAAAAACGTTTCTTTATTCATTTATGTATCTTCTATGAAAAGATGGGGGGAGAATGCTGAAAGATTTTTGCGTGTTACTTTAAACTCATAACCTACCTTTGTCTGTGTTTGTTGACGTCTGAAAAACACAGAACTTGAATGGTTCAGCCATGCACACGCGGCCATCATCAGGAGCCTTTTCTGCAATGTTTGCCTAACAAAGTCAAATTTGAAAATCAGATTCATGCCCTTTAAGCAAACATATCATGAAAAATCCTAAGAAAGAAAAAAATGTTTTGTTGTGGGACTTAGAGAGACAGTTTCAATTCATTCTTAATTAAATGTTTCATTCATTTAATGGTTCATTGATTTTCTAATCCTCCAGATTGATCTGTCTAAAGAAGAAGCAAATCAACATATCTTATTGACATGAAATAATTCAATCTTATAATTGCTCTTTGAAAATATCATTTCATATAGACTGTAAGGTAAAAACGACCAATGCTCAATCTCAGCAAACAACACAAATGTGATGCTAATGAGCAACCATCATTCCAGTCCAATGTGTGCCCATACGGTCTTCTAATAAAGTTTCTTTGTGATACATTCTTGTGAAAAACAACAGTGGGTTGAACTTTGCAAAACTAAAATATCAATTAATTTAATATGAATTCTTTTTGACTTGTTTGTTTGTACACATTCAAATTAAAAACAAGGAAACTGGACACTTCATCATCAGCACCAGGTATTTCTATCTGAGTCACACTGGTGGAATTTTAGTCTAAATCCATCATTGGTGGTTTTTAGTGTCATTTGGATTATTCCAACTGATCCAGTACTGAAGCTGAATCCAATAAGTCAACCCCTAATATAGATATCTAAATCCAATTGTTGTCGTAATGGAATTTTGTGTTTAATCCCCCAACTCTTAATTTGAACCAAGATCCATTTTGATAGTCTTCATAACTGACCTCAGTGTTTTGAACACGCTTGCGCTTTAGCCTGAAAACTGGGGAATGCTTCCCATCAAGGAGGTCCTAGAATTCCTTTGTCCAGTGGGCAAAGATGTTTCCATAAAAATGAAGGTAAAACATGATCAAAATGATTAGAAACTGATGCCAGAAAAAGGAAATTGACTATTCATCCAATGTTGGAGGATATCAAAGAAATTTGTCTTTAGATTTGCGAACGATCCAAGACATGAAATAAGAATACAGTTCTGCAGGACATTCCTAAAATAAATATCTGACATTTTTCTGTTGAAAGTGGTTAGGTTACCTTTTATTATTTATAGCAAATTGTCTCCACCAGTGTTTAGTTCTTTGGTTTCCCGTCTAAATCCATTAAGCTGAAGTTGCGTATCTCGCTCACGGCCTTGTCACTGTTTTGTCTGACGTCACAGTGAGAAGGGTCTATTGGAAGATGATGAGGAAAGAAAAAAGAAAGTTGTACCTGAAAGAGAGAAAGAGATGAGGATTAGCAGATGGTGACATGATAATAGTGGGGGGGTAGAGGAAAAATCAAAAAAATTATTTTCCCTCATAATAATTCCATTTCCAATTTAAAGGCAGAGCACATATGTTACCTACACCGGCACTGACCGGACAGGCTAGTGCTTAGAGTGAACTCATTTTCACAAGGTCCCGTATTAAAATCCACTTTTTCAGCCTCAAATAAACCCCTTTAAAGCCTGGTGCTTAAAGTCCAATGGCTGCTGATGCTGCTGCCGCTGGAAGACAGAATGCAGCAGCAGCAGCAGACGCAGCAGCTTTCTGTTTTCTCTCTGGCCTTGACGAAGCGTACGGCGTTCTCCATCTGTGTACCTGGAGCAGGAACCTTCCTCCGTGAGAAGTTGACAAAACTGATAAATGACATGGGTAGACATTTCAGTGAGGGGACACAGGTTGATCTGATTATTGCAACATCAGACACACCTGTTCTCCATCTTCTCATAATCTGGTGTTCTCGTTAGTTAAAGCTAAAAAAGGCTCATCACCTCATACTGATGACAAACTGTGTCACGATTCTTAATGATTAAGAAACAGATCTTCTTAGGGTCCTCAGACTATTACAGGCTCTGCAGGGTCTAGGATTTAAAGTTTCCAAAGCTGTCAGAGGGCCGAGGGTGAAGCCCCGAAACTACATCAATTTTATGGACCTGCTGGGGAGTTTACCAGTTGCTTCAAAAGACAGCAGCAGCCTTTACTCATAAAATGTGTTTAATACAATCATCTAAAACAATAACATAAAACCAGTTGTTTTAAAAAGGTCAAAAAAGGTACAAGACAACAAAAAAAAATTCAAACTGGAGGTGACTATTGTCCATGCAATGGTCCGCTTTTCTTCTCGTCCCAGCCTCAGTCTCTTCAGTCGGTATACAGTCCTGCACTCCGTGCTGCCAGTAAGCATGCAATAAAACAAACCAACAAATAGATTTAAAAGAACACACCAGGTCATTCAATAATAGAAATCTGTTTCTAAAACCCAAATAAAAACACTGGCGGTTGAGCTGTAGGCTGTGCAACAAATCCTGGTAACTGTGGGACACTTAACTTTGGGAGTGGTGAAGCCCATTCACTCCCTACATCTCCAAGCGGCGGTGCACAAAAAAAACACATCTTCGGATGAGTCGCCTCCCTCCTCGGATCTTCCTCCCGCCGGCGTCCTGCTGGCCACCGCCTCGATTTGGACCCGCAATGACCGTAGGTCGCGCTCTGCGTCTCCCGGACGTCAGGTTGTGGCGCGTCTCCGGCTCTCCCCAGTCCTCTCGTTCCGCGGCTGTGCCCACGTGTCCAGGACCACACGCTGGGCTCCGAGCGTCTTCTCTCTCCTCCACGCTGGTTTTGCCTAAAATGAAGGAAATCCTCCCTGCTCTGTCTGTAGCCACTGTTGTGGAAAAAATGTTTGAGTCCGATGAAGGAGCAGACAATTCTCAAGTTAAACACAAGCATTTAATAAGAGAAGTTTAATGTGTGTTGATCAGACACACAGAGAAGCCTCACGGGAGAGTTCTGCCGCTGTGACAGGACGTCAGAGTTTTATAGGGCTGCTTGATTGACCAAACTTTTTCCACCATGCGAGGTGGGAAAGCGGATCCCACCTGCCCAGGGGGCACGTCTGCGGCTGGATATGTGAATGATCCATGGGGCAAATGGAGCACTTTCTGCCTGTCGCAACTCTCTCTGGAAGATGTTGAAGATGTTTACATCATTGGATTACTGGTCTCCGGCTTTCTGCTGATTGGAACTGGTGGAACCTGGATGTACTGGAACGTGGCGAAGTGGCTCTCAGAGAAAGGCGGACTGAGAGTGCTTTGCGCTGGGATGCAGAGAGACGTACAGACTCTGACTGATAGATTGAATGGACTGGAGGCCAAGATCGATGCTCTGTCTGCCCGCGTGTATCGCATCGAAGTCTCCCTGGGAAAGCTGGAAACCATCATGGAGCGAGTGTCGGCTCGACTTGGAGGGATTCAAGAAAATTGACCACATCTGTGAATTTCTCCGCCATAACGCAGCACCTGGACTTCAGCAGGCAGACAGATTGTCTGTCTGCGAGTAAACAACATCTCTAATCAGGAAACCCCCCCGACTGTACCAAAACAACTCCGCTGAAGGTGTGATAAACTGAGCCCGTCGTCATGGTAACCTGCATTCCTGCCCATGACCTTCACCACGAATTCAACGCCTTGGTGACTCTTTCTTTCAGGCCCCCCTCGACTGTGCCTCAGAGCGCTGTGCGACTGCGCATGGCTGCCACCAGGCTGGACGTGTGGGAGTCAGTTTGTGGACCTTTTTGTCTCGTGAAATAAATGTGCTTCAATGTTGATGTATTTTTGCTTGTACTTCAATTCATGCCGCCCTACTGCGACACGGGCTGAAGATACTTGATTTTTGACATCTTTCCTTTACCTGTACCCTCATGTATCTTTTTCTGGGCGATGATGAAGCGCTGTCATAGAACGGCTGCTGCCCACCTCCCTGCCCCCTCCCCCCAGTTTCCCCACGCGGGATTAATAAAGCACTATTGTATTGTATTGTATTGTATTGTATAGGCCACCTTCAAAGCTTAAGGGATTTTGTCATCCATCAAGTGTCTTCTGACATGTGGGCAAATACCCCTGACCAAATGGCCTATTTAAAATGCCTGATAATGTTATCTTACAAACAATTCCCAAGTATATGGCCGTGTTGATGAGCACACTCGTTTCATTCAGAGGTTACAGAGCTTCACTGAAAGGTTACATGTGAGAAGTGAATGGAATTAGAATATAATCAAAAATATTCTCTTACACCACGCCCTCCTACACAGGTGTCCTTCATTTGGCTGAAGAGTCACAACAGCCTACCGACAAAGCCAACAAGAGCCCGTTCCTCCTGTCCAGGCTGAAGTGACATCACCCGTGCCTCCTCAAACGCCTGGTGGAACCTGACCGCTTCCACAAAGTCAGGGTAGGCCAAGGAGTACCTGATGCATGAGGTCGTCCTGCAGGTCCAAAATTCTGTTAAAACCCTCAAACTTTAAACTACAAGACCCATTGGACACCCTCCTGAAAACTGGATGCTCAATCGAAACAAAGCAAAGGGGATTAAAAAACTTCCAAAATACTGATAGAAATAAAAAAGTTATGAACATTGTAAAAGACAATTTAACTTACAGCCATTTTTTGAATGTTTGACATATTCTTTTCCGTGGATAAAATAAATTAAAATGTCAATTTTCCCCAGGTTGGTATTGAACCTATATCTTCACATTGACTGCAGTCAATTGAGCCGCCGTTCACATTTCTGTGGTCCAATCAGCCGTCACTGGATTTTTGGTTTGAGTTTCATCCTTTGAAGTTTATATTTGGTTTAGCTTTTTCTTTGATATATATTTTTTGCTTTTTATTTACTTCTTTTAATGTTCTGTTTGTGTAGCCTCTGCGTTGTGTGCTTGTTTTTTTTCTGCAATGCCAGAAATAAAGACAAAGGAACATTAGCTGATCCGTCACCAGCGTAGTAGTTTTTACTGGAGAAAGAAGTTAATGGTTAAACCGCTGCAACGGCCAATCTAAAGATCAGCAAGTAGCGATTAAATGCCACTAAAATGGCCAAAATACTTAAGATTAAAAATAATTCCCGTTTCTCCAGCAGCCGAACCAACATTACAATTAGTAATAATATTTTAATAAATCATGCTATTTCTGCTCATGACGTAGAATTTATGCTGACGTTACCTCGCTGGGAATCTCCGCTTTCATCTAAAGATTTCCCACAATCCTTTTTTTTTATACTGCTGAGCAGGTACATGGTTCCACCACAAGGTGGTGCCTAATACACATTTTACAGAATTTAACAATAATATTTACACATGTTACATTAGGGTATTTATTCTTTTGAGATTTTGTTCTTTTAATTATTTATTATGAGTATCTTTTGACACTTTTATGTATTTCGTTAAGTGAGTTCAGTTTATAAATTCCAAACTTTTTAAAATATTAAAACAGCCAACACGCTTTCTTAGTAATTTAAATGATCATTTAAATTTGATCATTTAAAAAATGTCTTTTTGTAGTCTTCAATATACCAAACTAGCATGCTGTTGTGCTCAAACTCTTGATTCCTGTTTAAAGATTGTGAAAAGTCCATAGATGAAGAAATCTTTAGTGATTACAGAATTGATTTGAATCAAAAGGAAATGGGTTCAATTCCAGTACCTGAAATCTTTGTGTGTAGTTTTGGTATTTAGTTGAATGTTTTCTTTTTGCCAAATACACAATAAATATGAATAAAAAGACATCAGGATAACTCTTTAAGCATGGTTTTAATGTATTTTCTTCATAGACATGTGTAACAGAGGCACTGAGACATGCGGATCCATATGCAAAGGTTTAAAGGCGTCAATTAAAAAACAAGGGATAGGCAGAGCTGAGTCAAAATCCAGGCTGGGGTCAAACACATGGAGCGAGGCTGGGAGACGAGAAGACATGCAAAGGTCAGGACACAGAGAAACTGGCAAGAAAGACCACTCAGACTGAATGGAATACAGGAATACAAGACTTCGCATAGAGCCTTCTTCTTCTTCGAATGCCTTTCCGGCAGGCTATACACCAACAAGTGCAATGCTGCCACCCTTAGATGAGAGAAAAAAAAAAACGAAAAAAAAAAAAAAAAAAACAAAAACTAAAGCTGGCTAAATTCTAAAAAACAGTCCAGTCTGACGAAGAAAGTGAAGGACAGCACACCGCACAGCTATATTCTGACTACATAAAGGTATGATGCATTTAAATGAAAAAGTAGAGATTCCTAAATCACTGAGTTGCATAAATAAAACCCGCCTTTCAGCATCATATTTGCTGCAACTAAAAACCACATGAGGCACCGTTTCCCGCTCCCCACAAATACAAAGACCGCTGTTATGCCTGTGAACTGTAAATAAACATGCAGCCAGACCACAATGACCCAATCTCAACCTGGTAACTACCACCTCCTCCTTACGGCATGTAAAAGGCACCTGCAGAGGGCTCTTCTTTATAGACGTCTGACAGGAATAATACAGTCTGCCTCTTATTTCCGTGTCCCATTCCTTTTGCCAAAGTTTGTTAATATATTCTGTACAAACGCTGCGACACTCCTGCTTACCTAAGGTAACAACCACATCCACATTTTCCTTCAGAAGAGACTCCTTTGCCAGTCTGTCAGCAGCTTCATTCCCTCTTACCCCAGCATGTCCCGGAACCCAGAGAAATGAAACATCACAACCCAAACCCTCCACCACAGAAAGACTCAGTAAAATCTCATAAAGTAAATCAGGACGCGACTCAGATTTTCTGTGACGTATCGCCAAAAGAGCAGACAATGAATCAGAACAAATGATGACCCGTTCAGGAGTATGGTCCTCCACCCAATGCAATGCCCACAAAATTGCCAGCATTTCCATAGAGAACACAGATAATCTATCTGTTGCACGCACACTGAGATCTTCCTGCAACCCATTCACAAACACTCCAAAGCCTGTTCTTTGGGATCCAGTCTCCTTTGAGCCATCAGTAAAAATCTGCACAACATCCACTTGGCTCTGCAAAAAAGATTCAATCCTTTCACAAACAAATTCTTTATTTAATCCAATCAGTTCCACATCAACCTCCGGTTCAGGCAGGCCCCACAACGGCATTACAGGCCACACCATGCCAATCGCAGAATTCTTTGTCAACTTCATCTCCCCCAAATAGTTCGAAATACGTGACAAGAAAGTAACCTTCTTCTGACCACCCCCAAATTCCCAGCACTCATCAAGGAGACATTTAGCTGCCAAAGACCCACCGAATCCTGCCACCCTTGCCCAGTAACTCACCCCCAGCTTTATACGTCGTAGACGCAGAGGTAGCTCATCTGTTTCAACCAAGAGTGCAGGTATCGAGGTTGTTCTAAAGGCCCCGCAGCATGTCCTCAAAGCCTTCGCTTGAACCCTGTCCAACATAGCTAGGACGGATTTCGCAGCAGCCCCAAAAACTTGACAACCATAATCCAATACAGACCTAATCATGACACGATATATCACCAGTAGCATACACCTTTCTGCCCCCCAATCACTCCCAGTCAAGCTCCTTAAAATATTGATCACTCTTTCACACCTCTGCAGAACCTTAGCCACATGAGTTCTCCACGTCAGTCTCTCATCAAACCATAAACCAAGAAACTTAAAAATCTTAACCCTTTCAATAGGACGATCATAAAGTGAAAGAACATCAGGTGAAATATTCCTCTTAAGACCAAAAATCATAAACTTGCTCTTTTCATAAGAGATCCTAAAACCCCACATACTCGCCCACTTAACAATTTTATCCAGAGCCCGTTGCGTTTGCAAAAACATATGGTGAACATTTTTCCCACATTTCCAAATAGCTCCATCATCAGCAAACAAAGATTTACCAAAGGTGACATCAACGTCATCAAATAAATCATTAATCATAATATTGAACAGAATCGGACTAATAACCGAACCTTGTGGAGTCCCATTCTCCACCCCAATCACCTCTGATAAAACAGTCCCCACCCTAACCTGTATGGATCTATCTTTCAAGAAATTTTCAATCCAATGAAACAGTCTACCACAAACCCCCGCTTTCCGCAATTTAAGCAACAGGCCTTCTTTCCATAAGGTATCATATGCCCTTTCGATATCCAAAAATACAGCCAACACAGCCTCCCTATTTATCATCGCCCTCCTAACATCCCTATCCAACACTGCAACCGAATCTAAAGTACTTCTCCCCTTCCGAAATCCATTCTGATACTTAACAAAAAAACCACTACTTTCAAGATAATATTCAAGTCTATTCGTCACCATCCTCTCCATCACTTTGCACACCACAGATGACAAAGCTATAGGTCTATACGAAGATGGAGAAGAAGGATCTTTTCCTGGTTTTAGGATAGGAACTATGATCGAATGCTTCCAGGTTTTGGGTAACGTGCCTGCCTCCCAAATATAATTAAATAATGTTAGCAACTCATGTTTTGTGCCTTCATCCAAATGTTGTAACATGAAATAACTAAGCTGATCCTGACCAGGGGCTGTGTTAATAGCATCTTCTAATTCTCTAAAAGAGAAATACACATTATAAGAAATATTCGAAGCAGGTATCCCCACAAACCCAAAATCATTCCCCAACAACAGTTTTCTGGACTCAAGAATTTCAGTACTCATACATACAGGATCATGAATTCTTTTAAAAACCTGAACAATCATATTTGCTTTATCTGCACTGGTATTTGCCACGTTATGACCATCACTCAAAAGCGGGATTGTAATTTTCACCACCTTTCCAGACATGCGACGAATCTTTCGCCAAAGGTGCACCACCGAGGTATCAGGACCTAGGGAACCACAAAATCGTCTCCAATACTTTTTCTTTTCAGTTTTTATCACTTTCCGCGCCAAGGCCCTACACCTTTTAAAGTCAACAACATTTTCCAGAGTTGGGTACTTACGAACTTTTCTAAATGCACTCTGCCTCTGTTTGATTGCCTCACTACATTTTACATTCCACCAAGGAACAATAACACGACCTTTAGGGCCTTTTCTGACAGGAATAGTCTCCAAAGCAACCCTCAGAATCAATGACTTTAACGAGTCCCACATCTCATCTAATGTACCATCACTGTTCACAAACTCCAAACCAGAAGTTGTTCCCTTTTGAAATAATTGCCAGTCAGCTCGAGAAAAATCAAATCTTTGGAAGCTGTCCTCCGGATCCATCACCAGAGTCCTACCAAATTTGCATACAACCGGGAAATGATCACTTCCCATCATATTCATCTGCAACACAGCCCATTCACCAATCCTTGCCAATCTTGGGGAGGAAAAGGTTAGATCAAGGCATGACCTTTTATTTGAGGACACATCAAACCGAGTTGGTTTGCTTGTGTTCAACATTACAAAACCAGAAACCTCCAGTAAATCCTCAAGAACGGCACCATTAAAGTCCCTTTTCTCACTTCCCCACAGTGGGTTATGGGCATTAAAATCCCCTACCCACACAGCAGAACGCCCAGTCTTATTCAAAATGTCTTCAAGTTCAGTTAGTATCAAGCGCGCGTTGGGATTATAACAGTTCACCACCAAACAACTCCATTGGTTAGTTGAGTAAGGAAGTGGGGGCGGGATTAGCAAATGTTGGGAGGTGGAAGGCCCGCCCTGATGAGCGTCTGACCGAATGCAAAACGATTTGAATTTTGACCGACTTGGAGCGCCTGGATAAAACTGAGATGCATTACAGCAGGGGGGCGCTGTTTTGCAAGCTGGAATGAGTTTTGACACAAACAGAGCATGGGAGATTTTAATACGCAATAAATTTTAAGTTATTTGAAGCAAGCCATGTATTGAAATGCCATTTTTAAAATATTGAATTGTCAATTGCAAAATGCATTTCAAAATGAAAGGTCAAACTGCATATTGAATTGTCAATTACAAAATGCATTGTCATTTGAATTATGACATCAAAAACCCATGGCAATATGCAATGCAATTGATTTAGTTTTTATTCAATATTTTGTTTTTTAAAACTCTAATATTGAATTGTAAATTGTCATATTGAATTGTAAATTGCAAATGTATTTTCATATTAAAAGCCTAATTTGAATATTGAATTGTCAATTGTAAAATGCATTTCAAAATGAAAGGTCAAACTGCATATTGAATTGTAAATTGCAAAATGCATTGTCATTTGAATTATGACATCAAAAACCATGGCAATATGCAATGCAATTGATTTTGTTTTTATTCAATATTTTGTTTTAAAAATTGTGATATTGAATTGTAAATTTTAATATTGAATTGTAAATTGCAAAATGAATTGTCATTTTGCAAGCCTGAAATTAATAATGAATTGCAAATTGAAAAATGCATTTTCAAATTGAAAAATGCATTTTCAAATTGAAAAATGCATTTTGCAAACTGAATTGTCAATTGATTAATGCATACTACTTTGAATTATGACATAAAAAAAAACTTCCATAACAAATAAACAGTTTAGCAACTGTTTTATTCATTGTTTTGAAAAAATGGTAGAAATCTAAATTTTTCTGGTTTGATTTTTCAGTGCTGGTTGACTTTCAATAGTGTTCATTTTACATTTCAAAACGATTAGATTTCGTCTAAAAACAAAAACCCAAAAGGAAAACTTGGTAGTAATACTTTAATAATACTGTTTTTTGACAGTGCCACTAGTTTTTTGTTGGTTTCAAACATGAATTTCTTATGTAACTAGGCCTGTCTTATTTGAATTTTTTAGAAACACATTCTTAAAATTGTTAAGAACCTTAGGCATCCTTTGTTACCGCCATAGCAACATAAATTCCATTGCCATTATGTAGTAGAGACACCTGAAGTACGTTAAAAAAGACTACGTCTTGAACAAAAAGAAGTAAATAATGTTTAAAACAACTGTCTAATTGTCACTTGAACAGTTTCAAAAACACAGCCGAGTGTTTATACATCCTAAAATATGTTAAATTCCCTCCAAAACCCAGGTGATGTCCTCCATGTTTTGTTCTTGCCACTAAGAAGCTTGCCCTGTTAATAAACGTTACTAGTTTATGAGGCAGAAATCACAGGAACATTATTCTGATGGTTTAGAATCTGTGTTTTGAGATCACTTATTTTCATCTGCTAGACCAGAAGAAATCAGACAGCACTACGTTACATTTATGTTTCATCCTATGGATGATACAGCGACATCCTCTGATATTTTATTAAACCAAGCTATACAACAGACATAAACCTGTATCAATAAAATTTTAAGAAATAATAACAATAAAAAATGTTCCCTGAATAGTGAGATTCTCTCTTGACCCCTTCAGCTTTCAAGAATCATAAAAACTTGGAGTCTGTTGATCTTATGGATCAATAATTATTATCATTTATTTATTATTGATATAACAACACCATTATTATTATTATCATGTTTTAATAATAACAATATTACTTTTTATTAATAATAATAGATTAATACTGCTACTACTACCACTAATAATAATAATGATGATAATAAAATAAAAAGAACAGTAAAAAAATAACACAATTATGTTTATCTTTCTTCATTTTGTCTGAAAGCATCACTCGTTATTGTCACTTAAAATAACCGACATTTGTGTTTGTTTATGAGGCAGAAATTAAAGGATAATTATTTTATGGTTGATAATCCTCGTTTCGGAATCACATTTGACCGTCTCCTGGACCGGAAGTAGAAAGATTGATCACGTTCTAGCTTTACAGAAGTCATTCGGGGCCCGATTAAAAAGGTTCCGGGCGGGTTCTCCGAACCTACCCTAACCCTAACCCGGCACTGATGCGGGTCGGGTCCCAAATCCTGCTGATCGCCCAGTTCCGTGATTGTTCCGTGCACCCCAGACGTTGCTTCTTTACGATTTGAGCCCGAAAAGTCAAGCAAAACAGACAAACTACGAACTGTATGTCCAAAATAAATGCATGTCGTGATAGTAACGGGCACATTTCTCGCTAGAAATATTACCAAAATAAAGATTAGTCCACAAAATATTTTATTCTGAGGGATTTTCCACTAGAAAAAGAGTGGATCTACGGTGCCGGACAGAAACTCAAAAGTCACGTGATCAGTCACCTGATCTGGAGAAACCTAAACATCGACCACGTGATCAAAACGAAACCTAAAAGTCGCTACTGTTGTTTTGAATGGGCTGCAACTGCGTATCATATGCACGCAAAAACCGTGTTTGGCGTATACGATGCACGGTATTCCGAGGGTGCAAAGCCGTGGAATATGGACGCATTTCACTGAGACCGGGTTGTGAGTGTTAAATTATATTACTGTTGCTGTTGTACCTCAGAGATAAATGATAGGTGGAGATTTCTCTATTATTAATGTCAGGGATAATAGGCAAAGGTGGACCCCAAAATGCAATGAGTCAGGATTTAGTTAAGTAAAGCAGTTTTAGGTCTGTAGTAAGGTCCTCCAAGCAGTAGGGGGAGTCCAAGGGTTCTTCTGAGAAGAGAGTCAAAGTTAGTATTTGTAAATCCAAAGAGAAGCGGAGGGAAACTCAACGCTTAATCCACTCCTTTAATAAAGCGAGGTCCATTAATCCATAAGAGAGAGAAGGGAAACAGTCTCACCAGGGCGGCTGAAATATCCAGAGGAGAAGGCAGGAGCGGCAAGACGTGGACGAAGCGAGGGTCGGCAACACGGAGATCAGAGTAGGTCCAAGGCGGAGGTACCGAAGGATGGAGGCGGGAGCAGGAATCCAGAGCGTGAGCAGGGTCGAAGACGAGACAAAATAGCAAGGCGTGCGTACAGCGAACTTCAGGGCGTAGACAACAATCCAGTACTGAGCCTGGAGGGGAAGAGTCTTAAATAGAGGAGCGCTCAGGTGTTCAGAATGAGCAATCAGACAGGTGAGGATGGGGCAGAATCATGACAATTAGGCTAAGGAAAGTTTATTTTCTTTTACTTAATGCCTGTTTTGTTTTTTTTTTTCCTTCTTTCCTTAACTTCTTCCCCTAAGGTCAAATGTTCAAAGTGAGAGTGAGAGTGACGACGATGCTTTTGACCAAAAAAAGAAGACGCCAAACTCCATCTCTAAAATTGTACCTCCATCACCAAAGATAGATGCACCAGGCTTTGACGTGCAAGCTGCGATTAAAAACCGGGGTTTGAGTCGCAAACTCCATAAGTACACAAGGCCCAATTCACTAGGTGTCATGTCAACCTCTGAATCTCAACAGTCCCCCACAATCCCAAGAAGCAATCCAAATGCACAAGGAAGCACGTCAAGCCCTGAACCTCAGCAACATGGATCGTCATCAGACAGTGATTTAGCTCGTAAGTACTCTTCCTTTTTTAAAACTAAAGCTATCATTCTTTACCCTGCTGTGATTTTAAAACAAATAATCTATACATGACATGAAAGTAATATGTACTTTTTCGTCTTTTAGCAGCTCTTTTGCTTAAAATCCAGACACATCTGGAAATAATATCGGATCAACTTGAGACGATTCAGCAGACTTTACAAAAACCTGAAGAATCAGTTGCTGGTAAGCAAAACCATCTGGAAGAGGATCTTCTGCCTCTGAAGGATGTTACTTCGCTGCTGACTATGGAAAGGCGTCTCAGGGAAGAGACGGCCCTCAAAAACAAAATGGTAATATACTCTTCATTCAATCCTATGCAATTGCTAATTATAAAAAGCCTGTTTATCAATTTTTTTTCTTTGATGTATAAAGTCTTAGTCAGTAGGGCTGTAACAGGGTTTTTGCAATCTACTCCCAAAAATTTGAGTACGAATGTTCGCGACGTCCAAGATTGCTGAGTCGTGATCTTTATAAATATAGTAGAGTGTAGTAAAATATTATCAAAATATTATACAGGGACGATTTTTGCTCTGAAATGCAGATCAATGTAGGATTTTAAGTTTCCATACTAAAACAAATCAAAAAGAGTCGCGGTACCGTCACCGAAAGTAAAAACATCTTCGTGTATGGAAGCTTTCGGAGTAAATCTAGCAAGAGCTTTTTTCGTTCAAAAACTGAGACTGAAGTTCCGCTCACTGACATAACTTCTAAAAAAATGAATTGGCTTTAACGTCTGAGCTTTAGCTCAACTGTTTGCATTATTTTGGTTATGGTAACTCTTCAACAGTTGACGCTATTAACAAAATTCCAGGTTATTCTGAAGCCGAGAAACACAGCCTCGTGCTGCTGAAAAAAGAATATTATTAACGTGAATCAGCAGATTCTGCTGCAGAAACAACTTTTTTCATGCGGGATATCCACCGTTATGTAAAGCTTAGAACGTAAAATGAACTTTGGGATAAAACTTTGGAGAGGTTTTGCTTTAAAATGATCCAAAACAGAAGTGATTTTTATCCTTTTTATCTTGATCATGTTACTGCCGAACTTAACCAGAAAGTTGACCAAAAAAAAAAATCAAATTACACATACAATTTTTTGCTATTTGAATCTTTGTGTTTTTTTTTTAAATCAGTTTTGTTGATTCTGATTTCCTGTTCTAAATAAAGGTATAAATGATAGTGATTTAATTCAAATACTTTACATTTGAATCCATCCAGTAAATAGACGTACACATAGCAATAGACATATTATAAAAGTAAGAATCGTGGTTCGATCCGTGAATCGTTGAGCTCGATTCGTGAATCGAATAGGATCGCTTCCTAAGTAACGATCCACAGCCCTATTAGTCACAACTACCCTTACAGGTGGATGTTGGCTTTTTGCAGGTGAAAAATTGACACATTTATGGTCCATCTTATTTTTATAGAATAGAATAGAAATATTTCCCAGGCTGGGAAATTAGGCTTTTGCAGCGTTAGGCCTTTACAGAAGATAATAAGATATAGAGAAAAGGCAATGATTACAAAGATGAGAAGGGAATATACAATAAAAATAAATTGTGCAAATTGTACTGTGCAGAATATAATAATGAGGAGTGTGCATATTGAGGCAGTATGGAACATTTAAAGAGTCAGTTTGTGTGTTATCTGTTACAAAGGGATGAGGAGTTATTCGATCTTATTGCATGTGAAAGAAATGATTTCTTGTAGTAGTCCCTGGAATTAATAAATTCATTTTTCAACTTGCATTTTTAAAAATGTATTTTCCTTTATGGATTTACAAGGATTTGTGTTCAATACAAATAATAAAAGTTCTCCAAATTCACAAGAAAGTTGACTTTTTCTGCTCAAACTGGAAAATCAAAACAACTTTTTTGGAAACTAAAAGGACTGTTATACTAAATATAATATAATATGCATTAACAGCCTTTTAAAATATTTTCAGATCACTGATCTGAGCGTCGGAGGAGGAGTGGACATAAAGGACAGCGTTTGGAGAATTATGAAACAGTGTTTCACCAATGCCCTTGCCAAGCAGCTGAACTGGCGAGGTGTCAACGGCAAGACTGCGTTTCAGCAACTCCAACTGAAAGATGTCATTTCTCGTACGTGTTATTGCACTGACATTGTTTAAGTCTTCTTACTTAGTGTAACTAACCTATTGTGAATGCGTACAGAAGAGTAACTAAAATTGCTTTATGATTGATGTTGTGTTTTGACAAAATTAAGTTTTACCATCTTTCTTTTGGGAAATGTCAGAAACAACATACTGACGAAGACGGCCACTGATCAAGAAATTGAAACTTATATCAAAAGATGGCTCCATTTGGCTGGGGACAGAGATGGAGGCAGACAAAGAGAGAAAAGAGTCGACAGGCTTTCCAACACTCCTGTAAGTTAGTGACAAGATTTTTCTGCAATGTACATGTGAACACTGGGAGTAAGCATTTCTTAAACAATGAGATTTATTGGGAGAACTTTCCATTTACTTAATTTATCATCTTAGTTGAAGTGAAGTCAAAAACTAACCCATTACTAACTTTTATCAACATTTTAAAACAAAGTGAATAAAATAGAAATTGAAATTTATCAGGGTACAGGACTCCAGGCAGCAGGTAATCAATACAACAGTTGTTAAGCACACACAGGGTAATTTAATATTTGGGTTAGATCCAATGAGGAAACTAACCATTAGTTTATTTCAGGATTGGGACCAACATCAATTTTAACCAATAACAAGCACCGGCGTTGTCTAAAATTTGCAAAAACTCTGTGGTTCCTCTCTTCTTTTTTTTAGCTCAATATACAGACATGTAAAAGATTAAAGCAAGTTTTTTTATATATCCAACTGTGATTAATATTGCATTTTGCCGTAAATACCATAATTTGATTATTTTTTTTCCTTCTGAGCAGGTTTGGATAACACTGATCTTGGGTGGGCCTAGCCTGGGCATAGATCAAGATGAAGAGGATGCTGGTTGCTGAGGGAAGCCAATGTTTGCAACAAAGATGTCAGTTTTTAATTCAATTTTTTTTTTCTTTTTAATAAAAAAAAGTTGTAACCAGACTATTGTTTCTTGTTTAATTTCTTAAATCATGAAAATGTTACTTTACATGGTTGAGCATATAAATATAGAGTAAACCATGTGATTTATTTACTAAAGCATAAAAATGTATCTGAAAATGCTTGTTTATCCATAATCAACTATATTTACATTTTTAAAAAATCCCAATATTTTTAGTTATGGAAACTAATATAAAATTGGTCCTCAAATATTTTTGGTTTCTGGTTTACTAATGGCAAATATGACAAAGACCCACCATGCTAAATGTGGATCAAAAAGGAGATTTGGGCCGAGTAAGGCCCTAACAGTGGCCCAACGTTGGATCAGTAGTATTTTCTGTGGAAAATATATTTGGATGGGTTTGCCTTCTCTCACTGGGTGGAGTGCTCCTACCCCAGGTAGAGAAGTTTAAATGTCTTGCGATCTTGTTCATGAGTGAGAGAAGACGGCGTGTAAGATCACCATGCGGATTTGAGCCGTGTCCACTGTTATGGGGTCGCTACACCAGTCCATTTTGGTGAAAAGAGAACTGAGCCAGAAAACAAAGATCTCAATCTTTGTTCCAGTACTCGCCTATAGTCAGGAGCTCTGGGTCATGACCAAAGATTGGCAATCCTGACTGAAAGCGGCTGAAATGTGGTTTCTTTGGAGGGTGACTGGGTGCTTCATTGGTGATGGGGAGAGAAGCTCGGTCACCTGGAGAGAGGTCAAAGTACAGTCCTTGCTCCTCCGTATCAAGAGGATGCTCACGATGGCTTGGGCATCGGTGGGAGACTACAACCATAGACTGTGAAAACACTGGACAGAACAAGCAATGAGGTCTCCCATTGGAAATGCATTACATCCTCTCCTCGCGAAAGTAGGCCGCCGCTTTCACCGTCACTTCCTGAAAGGCTATCGCCATTTTGCAAACCATCATCAGCGATTTGTCGAGTCTTGTAAGTCAATGGAAGTACCTTCCACCAATCTGAAGAGAGTTTATTGTGAGTCTCGCCTCTTTCCACGCCTCTACCACGAGACATTGGAATGTAAACAGCTTCCACTTTAATAACGGCGGCTCGAGAGAATCGTACAGTCATTGTTCAAGTCTTTGAGGGAGAACCATTCCAACATTTGATTCTGCTGTTAACCTTTCCTGCTTCCTTGTCTGATCGTGGTCGGGGCGAGCAGGGGAGCTGCTGCAGCTCCTCGGACAACGTCCTCGTGGTTAAACCGCGGGTGTTTGATTCTGCAGGCAGATACTCTCTCTGTCTGGTTGGAGGCTGGAAATCCAATTTATTTTCACTTTTGTTTTTACAGCACATTGCTTTACTCAACTTTCCCCGAACGCCCGCTCCTTTTCTTTTTCATCTCTCATCCTCTCTCTCTCTCACACATCGCGCGTGCACGTACAATCACACTCGCGCCGCCCCGTCCTTTTCTCTCTCCGTAGCTTTCCTGCAACACTGCAAATGTTGTATTGACTTACATATTTTCTTTTTTTCGAACTAAAATAATGTGTCGCCACATATATCCGGAATAAACATTCTTGGTTATAATCATCTATTTTGATATATGAAACCAGTGACTGTTAACGCGCCTTTCTGAGCGAACGTCTGCGTTAACTTTCAACTTCTTCTGTTTGCAAAGCGAGCGTGTTTTTTACACCGGTTTAACCGCGTTGAGCCTCTAAATCTATTTCTACAGAGTAAAGATGGAGACAGCAATGTCCTCTGTCTAAACTGCTGCATTCCATTGAGGAAAACAATAGAAGGACAATGATTGGAGCATTGTTGAATTGTAAAGTAGGTGTTAAAAGGTCTTTCACGGACCGCATTGATGAAGTCTGCTCCCATTGGCTACCCGTCAATCTGTCACTAAACCCCCAGACGTTCACGTCAGACCCACAAATGCTTATTGAGCCATCTGATTGGTCAATTTATAACTCAAATAACTTGTGATAATGGAAATAAATCTTTAAAAAAAAAATTAGGATTTGAAAAAGAAGTTAAGCAGAAAGCTCAGAGGAAGAATGATTATTCTGACATTTAAAATGACTGAGAAATAACTGTCTGTTTCTCAATGTAAGTCAATGGGACTTTGGCCTTTTTGCAACCCAGTGGTACTTCCTATATGGAACACGGAAGTAGGGGGGCATGCTCAGTCCAGTTCTCCTATATACAGTCAATGGACTACACCTACGCCTCTCAGCTGGCCAGAGGAGCCGGAGGGAGTGGCTGGAGAGAAAGAAGTCTGGACGTTTTTGCTTAGACTGCTGCCCTCACGACCTGGTCCCGGATGAGTGGAAGAAGATGGATATTTGGATGACATCTGGTCTTGGTCTTGACTGGGTTTGCTTGATGCCCACCAGAAGCAAGTGCTGGTCACATAATGTACCAGAACAAAAACAAATGGTGGCCTTTAATGAGCCATTTGCAGTTTTTGTGGGTCACATTTGGATGACTTGTTGGGGTTTGTTTGTGACTGAGATCTGGCAAACAGGAACAGACTACCCAAGGGCCGTAAGTCCATACAGTATGTGGGCCAAATGAAGGTGCTGACTTTAAACCACATATGGGCCAAAACATTTTTGTCATCAAAGACTTCTGGGCAATTTCTAGGTCACTTTATTTTGAAATTATTGATTTGGACAGCCATACAAATTGGCATACGCTCTAGATTAGAGGTCACCAACCTTTTTGAAACTGAGAGCTACTTCATGGGTACTGGATCATACGAAGGGCTACCAGTTTGAAATAACCAATTTGCTCAGTTTGCTTTTAGTTAAACATTATTAATAATGAATAAGGATTCTCTTCTATGTGAAGACACTGATTTCTCACCATAATTATCAACAATGACAACAAACTAGGAAATGAATAACAATATTTTTATTAATATTAGCATAATTTGTATTTAATTGCTTTATTAATCTCAGCAATTGTTAAATTTTCAGACGATCACTTACATTTCATGGGAAAAATGTCCCATTTTCACTGTGTTGAACCGTGTTTATCAATTATGTCATGTTAAAAAAACTCAACTTAGACATTTTTAAACACATTTTGAACTAATGACCAAATCTGCAGCATTTTAAAGAAAATTAATGATCTTTGAGCTGGAGTAGGTCAGAGGTCATCTGAACATATTTTAAGTTCAAGTATCATGAACATATTTTAAAATGTTTAAATTTTTAATCTATGTAAATGCAAATGTAATATTAAAAAATAGCAACATAATAAAATTTTAATTTAGGCGCAGCTCACAAAAGAGTTTTGCTATTATTAAAAGAGACCGACGGGCACCTTTTGTGGTCCTTGGGTGACCCCTGCTTTATATAGTGCTCTATTAAGTGAGCAGTGATGGAACTCAAACACAACCCAAGAGTGCCTAGCTTCAGACAAGAGGGTGGATGTAGCTCCAAGTCATGCCAGAAATGATGGTTGCTGTTCTCCAAAACGGATGTACTTCTTGTATTTCTGTATTTTTGTTTAATAGGAGATGAGCAACGACAGTACGGAGCACCTAAAGCAGTGGTGTCCGAATCCAGGCCTTGAAGGCCAGTAGAGGGGTGTAATTGCATGAACCTCTCTTTGAGCCCCTTTGCCCATTTTAAACAAACAAAGCACTCCTAGTGCTGTGTAGAGCCTAAGGCTCAATTTAGGGTGGATTTAAAGAGGGTGACAAATTGTAAATTGAAGGTTCTATCAAACAGTTTTCATCCTGCTCCTGGCATATCAGAGCCATAGCAGGTGGAAAAGTTTTTTTTAAGTACCACTTTCTCACAAGTCATTCTCAGGTACAAGTTCAAGTTCCATTAGCTGCCACATAGGTGTGTGGAATTTGTTCTCAGCAGTTGACCCAAGTCAAGCCAAGTCTTAGCTCTTTCACTTAAAAATACATCATTGTTGACATCACTAAAGCTCCAAATGCCCCTACAAATGGAGGAGGAGCGAGGAGCTGCAGGGGTAGATGAAGATGTTGGAGTCTATGTGATGACATTTTTGAAGATTTGAACTTACAACATTCCAGTCTCAAGGCCGATACTAGGCCACTGACCTGGTTTAGTGTTACCTCGTTTTTTAATTTGTTTTTTTATTTTCAGGGGTACATTATAAAACTGGCCGTCGAGTCTCAATGTTTGGTCAATGTACAAGTGTAATCTGAGGTTCTACAGCGCAAGGACACTTTCACCACTCTCTTCACTCCACTGCAGTCAGGCAGGGATTTGCAGAACGTGACAGGATGCTTGCGGAGTATCTTCCTCCCTACTCTCCATTTCAAAATCCAATAGAGAAGGTTTTCTCTTTGTGGAGGTGGAAGTTATATGACCGGCTTCCACATACCCACATGACCTGCTAGAGGCCATAAATCCAGCTTGTGATGACATCCCAGACTGTATTATAATGTTATTTAATAATAATTAAATAATATTCATAATACATTATTTTATCATTTATTATGAATATTACTTAGTTAATATTTAAATCAGCAGTTCTTCTTTTGGGATTCTTTTCTTTCTTTCTTTCTTTCTTTTTCTTTCTTTCTTCTTTCTTTCTTTCCTTTCTTTCTTTCTTTCTTCTTTTTTCTTTTTTTTTTTTTTTTTTTTGAAGACTGGAAAATCTTAAAACCTACACAAATTAATTTTTCTTTGAGTAAATTTTATATAAATATATAGGGCCTACATGCTTAGCCTGTCAGATAATTAATTCATTTTACCAGTTTTTATTTCTGAGATTAAAAAAACACAATGAATCTATTAAAAAAATCAGCAAATTTAAAAACCATTAAAACATGTAACCATTTGAAAGGTATGGTGTGGACAACTGGTAACCCATTCTGGCTTTTGTGTGTTTTTCTTTTTTTTTTTTTTTTTTTTTTTTTTTTTTTCATTGTTATTATTACTATTACTGTTGTTGTTGTTATTATTATTCTATTAACTGGTCTTTTTCTTTGCCCTTTTTTATTTTCTTATTTGCTATGTTTGAATCCTAAGCATGGACATATAAATAAATAAACAAATAAATAAATAGATTCCCCCCTAACCCCCTTCCCGTTACGTAAAGAAGTTCTAGCTAGACGCAACAGAAGTCGCCCAATCACAACACGACTTCAGCGGAAGCGGCACATTTGAAAACTAGCAGTTGTAGTCGAGCGTTTTTCGACTCGGACTGTCGCAAATCTCTCTAAAGGAATCGTCTTTTTGTTCTATCTGCGTACTTGACGGCCTAAACGCGGTGAGATTATTAAACATTTCTTCTAAAATTTTATCGATTTTTATATTCATCCCAAACAATTCAGATTGCGTTTGAGCGACATTTGCGCTGTTGTGGTGGAACGCAATGCTAAGTATTAGCTTGTTTGAAAAGAGCTTAGCTAAAAACATGACCTTAAAACTCGTCTAAAGGAAGATTGGTCAAATCTGTTCTGGTGCTTTTTAAACTTTAGGTTTGTTTTAGGATACTGAACACATTTAATAAATTAAAATAATATAAAATGAGATTTTAAAAACATAACAGTTAGCCATGTGTGCTGTAAAATCAAGTATTTCGTGTTTAGTCTAACATTAAGATTATGAGGATGCACAGCTTTAACACGATCCTTTTTTTTTATGTGCTTCAGATGGAGGAAGAGGAGCACACAGACAGAAAGCAGCAGCTCGCCATGCTTTATCAAAAGCTTAACAAAATTAAAAAGTATCTTAACGAAGGTAATAAAGGTGTTGCACAGTCGAAGTATGTGGGTTTTGCTTTACACTATCCTGTTTACCACTTCTACATTTGTCTCAGATGATACAGACAACATCAACAATGTCATCAGCTCGAACTCTCCTGAATCTTGCCTGACTTATCTACTGGATCTGGAAAAGAAGGGGGATCCTCAGCTGGACCATAACCATCTCACCCGCCTCATACACTTTTACACTAAAGTGTTCTCCAACATGCCGCTGGGAAAGCACTGTCAGAATGAGAGCTATGCCAGGATGCTGGTCAGGTTTGCAGAGCTTAAAGCGTAAGTATTGCTCTTTAAACACACTATGCAGATCTCAAATGCAGTTGATGGAAAGCTAATTTTGCACTTTTGTGTCAGGATTCAAGATGTCAATGAGGCAGAAGCAAACTTCAATGTGGCAAGATCCCACAGTCCCAACTTTGCATTTGTGCACATCGCACATGCACAGTTTGAGCACTCTCAAGGTTTTTCTGCTTTAAATTTTTTTTCACTCTGTAAGATTATAGTCTCATGACTTGTGCAATGTTTTATATTTCCAGGTAACACCTTAAGGGCCATTCACATGCTGCAGGATGCTATCAAGATGGGCGTGAAGCCCAAAGAGCTCCTGGAAACTGCCCTGCATGACATGCAACCAGGAAAACCACTTTCCCCCTTTGAGGATAAGGAAAACCTGCCACGTGAGAATTCTTTTATCTTTTCTTAGGAGTGTAATAATTCATTTTAAGAAGGATTCAATTAATAGTCAATATTGGTTCCTTTTGAAGGATCCTACTCAATCTGATCCACTGACTTAAAATACATTCAGAAGATCTTTAGCCAAAATATTAACCAGTGGGACTCAGAAATAAATACGTGGTACTGAACAGTACAGGTGAAGTTTTCCAGATTTCTTGTATTTCTTTCAAGATAATCAAGTGTAAATTAAACATGTGAATGAACAAACAATTAAACAAAAATTAATACCAAATCATTCACATTTTAGTTCAATAAATTTCAGCCCACTGTTGATTTTTCCCATATTAAAATAATAACAAAGGAACATTATTGAAGCGTTCCACCACACTGTATGGTCACACGTCTGTAAAATTCAAAGTGCTTCCATACATTAGACTGTAATAATAATTTTCTGCTGCCATCAAATGTATAATGTCTGTTGTTGTATCGCACAAAAAATGTTCTTTTTCTCTATTCCACCTAACTGTATATGCTGCAGGTGTCATTTAGATTTTTCCCAGTGGGCTGAATACAAAAAAATTCTTAACTGTTCATAGTGGTGATGCATGTGTTGTGCTTTCCTTTTAACCCCCCCCCCCCCCCCCCCCCCCCCCCAAATATAGATCCTATAGTCCAGGATTCTGGGAAGAAATCCGGAGAGTTCCAGAAAGCCGGCAGAATATCTGATGGCACAGGCGAGCTGCAGCTCTCCAGCATTTTTAACTCTGGGTAACTATAAACCTTGATTCAAATTGTCATTGGCTTTGTTGTTACTACGCACTTAGAACATTTTACTTTGGGTTCTGGTTCTCAGGATGGAGCCTTTGTCTGGATCCTCAGTCGAACAGCTTCCTGGCTGGAGATTAGGATCTCATCGTAAGACAGCATCCTGCTTGGTGCGTGCGGTCCAGACTGCCAGCATAGATTTTAGACTGCTGCAGGAAAGTTATAAGCAATCAGTTTCTTAAACTTTTTGTTTGAATGTATGGCCTTTTATGTTGCAGCCAGGAAGGGTACCTGTGGTGCCTTTCTCTATCCAAGAAAATGAGGATGATGGAAATGTCCAAGATGTTCTACCTAAAAGAAGTGAAATGAGCATCCCCACAAGTTTGTCCAGGTATGCATTTATAATTGTGTTTAGACTTATTTGAGCCTAAATTCTGGGAATTTTATTTTATTTTTTTTTTCTAACTGACACAGAGCTGAAAGAACAGCGGATGGCTTAAAAATCAAACATTAAATGGAGAATATAGAAAGGTTTTTTTATGCAGGTTTATACTTAAAGACACACTCTGAAAATATGTTTTTGGTGTTTTTAACCTATCCTTGTTTTATTTTTCTGATGATGGACATATATAATAAAAAATTATACTAGAAATGGCATTTCTGAGTATTTCTTAATTCATAATGTAGCGAATCGGGAGTAAATGAAAAAAGACATCTTTCGGACTCCCTGCTCTGAACTTTTAGGAGTGGGGAGGGGGGGGCAAAGTTACCACATGTCGACGGTTCTACCCACAACTCAAGCACTTTCTAAAGAACTCCCCCTTTTTATTGAATTTGGTTAAACGGCACTGGAAACACTTTGAAAATAGTTCACTCAAAAATGATTGCAATGTGTTTTTAAATCTCTTCACGTGAATCTCCTGGTTTAGGCAAATATTTACAGAGTTATACTTTTATTTATAGAAACCGCAGAGGTTTAATTAAAAGTAAAACCAGTTAAAAAAAATATAATTTTACGTTATGTGTTTGTCATTTTTGCGGTAGGCAAACATCTGGCTCAAATGTGACCCCAGCGTTTGGGCTCTCTTCAATCAAGAAAACTGCTGAAGGTGGAAGTCTGCTTGGTGTTCGGGTGAGTGCAAATATGCTGCTTTAGGTTTTGACTTTCTCCTGTTTCTCACTCTATTAATTTCAAATGTCCAATCTTTGCAGCAGCCAGCTCTCAGTCCAGAGCAAAACCAGCGGGATTACCAGGCAGTGGCCGAGTCAACAACTACATTCCTTCAATCATCCATCACAAGAGAACCACAAGACTAGAAGGTAACGCGTTATGGACCGTTTCTCGCAGAGTGATCAGTTGCATATACGACTCAATATTTCGATAAACTTTTACTTTAATTTCAGATGTGACCTCCAGTTTCGATCAGATCGTGAATTCTAGTTCTCCGGAGTCGTGTTGGACATATCTGAAGAACCTAGAGAGAAGAGGGAATCCTCACACAGACATCTGCCTCCTCAACAAGCTCAAGAACTATTATTCCACCGTTTTTGCCAAACTGCCCATCCGGCAGTACAGTAAAAACAGCAGCTACGCCAGAATACTGGTGAGATACGCTGAGCTGAAAGGGTGAGTCTATTCTATTGAAAACTCAATTTTATAAACATGCATGAGATTTGCTCTGCTTTGTTACCTTCAAGCTTTTATTGTGTTTTCTTTAATTTGTTTGCTAAGTTTTTATTCACTTATTTATTAAATTGTTTTTGTTATATTAAGCTAATAATATGTTTGAATTTTAAATTTGTGATTTATAAATAATAGTGATGATGAATAGTTCCTTCTTCAGTTACATGACCTGATTTGCATTTTTGTAAACTTTTACATTAGTTTTAAAAGTTCAATGTTTTAGATCAGGGGTGTCAAACTCAATCACACAGGGGGCCAAAATCCAAAACACACCTTAGGTTGTGGGCCAAACAGAATAAACATTTATTGAACACTAAAACTAAATTTTTAAAACTTTAAAACGTAACTTTTCATCATAATTTGTAAGTAGATATATAGGATCTATATATTACCTTGGATAATGCTAGTGTGAATGATGTAAGATGAATTTGGCCATTGAAGATGATAGCTGAAAACGCTTAAATTGATAGCCAGCTAAAATATTAGCTTAATGCCAAATATCCAAAAAAAACAAAACAAAACATAGGTTTGCCAAAACAGCTATCATGTAGCCAAAAAATAGCTAAACTTCAAAATAGCCTAAAAAAAATGACAAAAGCCTAAATAAGCTAAAACGGCTAGCGTGTAGCTGAAATATAAGCTAAACTCCAAAATAGCCTCATATTAAATACCAAACCAGTCCAAAACGCTAGCACAATGCCAATTCTAAAACTTTAAAGCTGTAACTTTTTAATATTTAGAATATTAAAAAATGCTGGAATATTAGTCCAGAATAAATCAACTAACCTTAAATAACTTGCAATATTTTACTCTCCATAAAAATAAGTATTGTCAAAATTATACAAGTTATAAAATAAGTGCAAGATAACATAAGGGCATTAATAATAAAATAAAATAATCTGGAGGGCCAGAAATAATTACCTGGAGGATGATGTCCGGCCCCCAGACCTTGATTTTGACACGTGTTTTAGACACTTGCATGATTTTTTTTGTCTGCATGTTGCAGGATTGAGGATGCAGATGAAGCAGAGGACCATTTCATAGTTGCAAGATCCAACTGCAAAGGGTTTGCATTTGTGCACATTGCACATGCTCAGTTTGAGGTGTCTCAAGGTGGTGTTCTGCCGTGGTGCAATCATCTTTTTACTCTGAAACTGGTTCCCTAAGGGTTTAACAAAAACATAACTTGACTATGAGGCCACATTATTCTAAAAACAGTCTTTAATGTTTACATCTGACTGCATGGGTAAAAGACATTTATTTGAGCTCCCACATGGTCATTTTTTGGCTTTTTTCCTGTTAAAAATTCGCCAATTTGATCACATCTGTTCTTTGTTGAAGTTCTATTGCTAAATGAAATTCTACTCTTATTTTTAGGCAATATGATGAAAGCCTCTTCAATTTTGCTCAAAGCCCAGGCGTTAAACGCCCAACCTTCTCAGCTCGTGAAGATAGCAATCCGTAACCTTAAAACAGGGGAAAAACAACTACTGGATCCTGATGATGAGCTTCTCACAGGTAGGGACACATTTTTAGACTGGCTCTATTGCTTCCAGCAAGTAAATATGCTGATTTCCCCCCTTTTTTTTCTTCTTTTTTCATTACATGACATCAGAGACGGCACAGAGTGGGTCCACCTGTGTGGACTACCAGGAAGTGCACGCTCCTGCACGGGTTCCCGCCACGCGCTCTGTGGACCGAGCTAAACCTGTCAACAAAGAGTCGGTCCCAGAGTGGAAGCTGCCATCTGCTGTCCATCAGCACGTTTCCCCAGAGGTTCGATGATTATTTTGGTGATGATTTTCTGAACCACGTCCACATGTCAATTCAATTTTGATGAAACAGGATTAAAACAATTTGGCCTGACTTAGTTTAAAACTGGTCTTCAGCAGGTTCCTGCTCTGCAGAACATAAAACTCCAGACATAATATGCAGCAAGACATACAGAAACAGTCATAAACTCAGACAAAATAGAAAATTTAGATGTTAGATTTAACAGAGCCAAAATCTCATTCACATTTCCTCATGCGGCAGGTTACTCCTGTTATGCTGAATTGGATCAGTTATTTGACATCAATGTGCTTGTTTTTGTCCATTTTAGGAGAAGAGAACAACACCCCCTTTTCCTTGTCAGGGGGAGTCTTTGCTGACTCCGTCCTTCCAGCTTCCGTCCAGAGTAAATCCTCAAGCGTTCTGCCAGACGCCACGCAGCAACCGGAACCCAAATGCAAACAGGTCTTTTTTGTGGTTCATTTTATTACACGTTTTTGATTTAATGCACACAAAAAATCCTAAGAAGCTCTCAGCTGCAAAAAAACCAACCTGATGTTTTTCTGTTTGAATTAAAAATTCCTAAAATAATTTCTGATGTTGAAGACTGCACGGTGGAGCAGTGGTTAACGATCTCACCTCAGAGCAAAAAGACTGGTTAGAATCCCGACTGGGTTGTTTTTGTGTGGAGTTTGCAGGTTAACGTTAAAATTCCATCATTTGTCACGCATTTGACCCATCCCCTTTGGGGAGTGGTGAGCTACAGACACAGCTGTAAACACCGGTTGTCCTTTAGCGGTTGTTTCCTCTAACAATCACTAGAGGGTGCTGTATCTGAGTCTTTGCTACTGACAGTGGCAGAAGTGTTGTCCAAAACAAACATGGAGAGAATCTAGTTGTTTTCCTTTTAAACTTTGATAATTTTGTTATACAGATAAAAAGATTACTATTTATGTTTTTATTTATTTTTGAGCTACGCTGGGCTTGGTGGATTTGTTCTGAAACGTCAGCCTCTGTCCTTCATTAGTTTCTGGGATTAAAACAAGATTAAATCTGATGGGATTGGCATCTGAAATGAGGAACTATTTTTCATAAAAGATAGTTTTGGTCTCGCTGACTCAAATATTTTAAAAAATACATATTTTCGTGCTGAACAATTACAACTTTGTTCAACTTTAGTTCACTCTGACTCCATATAATAAAAAGTAAAAACTACTCGGCTATTGAATTAGTCATTGACTATTTTGATAGTTGATTAATCGACTAATCGTGGCAGCCCAAGTGTCAAGCAGGGAGGTACTGGGTTGACTTGGGTGGGATTTTAAATCACAACCTCCCAGTCTCAGGGCGGACACTCTACCACAAGGCCATTTTGCTGGTGTTCTCTTCATGCATGTGAGGGTTTTCTCTGGTTTCCTCCCACATTCCAAAAACATGCTTCATAGGGTAAACGATGATTCTAAATTACCCCTTAGTTGTGTTCTGTGGCTCAAATGACAGGTGACCTGTTCAGGATGAATCCCACCTTCACACAATTGTAGTTGGGGTAGGCTCAGCAACCTCGTGACCCCAAAAGAGATTAAGCGGTTTGATAAATGGAGCTCTGATGTTGTCTGTTTATAACAAGTCATGCTTTTCATAAACATAGTTGTCTGAATGTATCTGTTCTTCAGCTTCATCACTCCTGTTGTGAAAGGAGGTCCAGAAGTATCGTCCTCTGCTGTGGCAGCTCACAGAACCAGAGGGCTTCAGCAGTCCAACACGCCTCTGAACCCTACACCCTCTTTCCAGACTCCACAGGTACTCTCACTTTGTGTGTCTGGTTTGTGTTCAAAAAAGGTCAAATGTTTATATTTACCTTCTTTTTATTTAGGCTGATGTTATTTGCATGTATTTACATGCGACCAGTACAAAACGGACAGAAATTCCTGTCTGTCACGTGTAATGCGTTAGGCTAGTGCTGCATTACCCGCACATATTTTAAGTTCATCCAAGGCGAAATGTTGCTATTGGTCGCACGTATGAACCTAACCTTCCTCCGGGTCCACGCAGCCAAGGAAAAGGTTCAACACCGGCCTCACGGATTTAGAAAATTATGTGTGAATAGTCACTTTCTTTTTTTTTAAAAATCATTTAGGCTTTACTGCAGTATTTCTTAAAGTTACATTTTAAGACAACAATTGATGCTTTTTACTTATTTTGGAATGTTTGTAGCAAAATGTGTGTATTACCTCAAAAGACCCACAACTCCCCAACTAACATTCATCATTTTGATTATTTGGTCTTAGTACATTTTAGCCATGAAAGTGAAATGTATTCAGTGAGATTAAAAGTCCATCAGAACTTGTTTGGAACTTTAGTTTGACGTGCTTTTGAAAGCCTGAAAAAATATTTAAATTGTCTGTGACTTCATTCTGTGTACACCTAAATATAACCTATTTAAATCTAATTTTAGGCCTCATTGAGATCTTTATCCAATGAATCCATCACCATTAAAGGCAAGCAGTTCTTTGTTCTTAAGATTATTGGACGTGGAGGATCAAGCAAGGTAAAAATGCCGCCTGATCTTTAATGTCAGAGATTCCTTGATACTTCGATAGCTGCTAACAGAGTCACCTCCTCTTCTAGGTCTACCAGGTCCTTGATCACAAAAAGCAGCTGTTTGCTGTCAAATATGTGGACCTGGAGGAAGCTGATGCTCAGACCGTAGAGAGTTACAAAAACGAAATTGAACATCTGAACCACCTGCAGCAGTATAGCGATCAAATCATCAAGCTCTACGATTAGTGAGTACAGTCCACACCCCGGCTCAAGGTGAGGTAACACAACCTTCTTCAGGGTCTGATGGCTTCTGATGTGTTTGCAGTGAAATAACCAACAGCTACATCTACATGCTGATGGAGTGCGGGAACTTGGACCTGAACACCTGGCTGCGGAACCGCAAATCTGTGAACCCACTGGAGAGAAAGTTTTACTGGAAGAACATGCTGGAGGCGGTCCAAACCATCCACAAACACGGTTTCTTATCTTTGATCCTTCTGTCCAAAGCTTGTTTTCTTTAACCCTCCTTTATCTTTGTAACGGCTGTGTTTGCCTCTCCAGGCATCATCCACAGCGACCTGAAGCCAGCAAACTTCGTCATCGTGAACGCGTCGCTGAAGTTGATCGACTTTGGAATCGCCAACAGAATCCAGCCTGATGTGACCAGCATCATGAAGGATTCTCAGGTAAACCGCACCTTTAACCCTTTCACTTCTAATGTCGACATTCTTTTGACTACTGTAGCTCTTGTATAATCATCGTAAATCTGCTGATGTTAAAGCAGAGAAAACTCTGAAATATCTGAGGTTTAAGGATTACGAGCTGTCCTAGATGAACTCAGGTAAATTCATTTGTAGGGCTGTGTGCGCTAATTTGTTAACACATGTGATTAACAAATTATGATCAACGTACTCATATTTATTAACGCAATTTAGTCGCACGTCATGGAGCAGCAGTCTTTCGCTTTGCCTCGGCAGTGCAGTCATCCACAGCGTGTACTAAAACACTTTTTTTTCCCCGTCTTATACTGTGGTTGTTTACAAAAGAAATAAATCTTCAATTGGTTTTTAGCACTTTAATCGTGTTATTTTTTTTTGTTTAAATCGCTTTTTCACAAAATAGGGGACTATTTGATCCATGGTCGTCACGGTGACATGACAAGCACCGCCGAGGCTCGACTGCAGTGGCAAAGAAAAGTGATATAAATGCTGATCGTCATTCTCTGAGTAATCTTGCAGACATAAAAGTCTTTATAGTTCTGCTCATGTTGCTGATGATTTATTTTTGTGCTCACAAATGACACTTTTGGGAAATCTGAGTTAACATTTGATCAAATTAAACATTTCAGACAAGAACAATGAAGGAAAACTTTGTCTCTGGTCTGTTTTTGTTAAAAAGCTGCATATTGTCATCAAATTTACCTAGTAAAACATTGTAATTAATAGTGTTTAATCAGAACACAAAAATGCGATTAATGTGATATATATGTTTTAATCATTTGACATCCTTAATCAAAAGTAAATGTTCTAAATGTACAAATGTGTGTGTAAATTTGATTTTGTGCTTATTTGCATATAATAAGTGGTCTGCAAAACTGTAACTGAAAAAAAGTTTCATTTTTTCCCAGGTTTGCGATTAATTTATTTATTTTTTTAAATCGATTCTTAATTTGTTTTCAGATGATAAACTGATATATCCAGTACTTTCTAAACCTTAAAAATCTTATAATAGCATCACGTTGGTTTTTTATTTTTTCAATTCGTTTTTTTACTAATTCTCTTTTCCATTTTCTGACACGAGAACAACACTGAAACAGTCTGACATAACACAAACACAAAAAATGTATTAAAAGAAAAATACTGCTCACAAAAAATAAATCCATTCAGAATTGCATCTTTTAAGACACCAAAGGTTGGTCTCTCAACAAAATAAGTATTTAGGAGACAAAAGACACCAGGGCAATAAGGTTTTGACAGAGGTAGGCACCTTAAATTTCTACATTTTCAAAATTTCCAGTCGTTATATCACCAAAACATATTCATCCTGACTCTTCATTCTTCTTAGCCATCACATAGTTTTATGATTATCAGAGCAGCGTTGTTCTAACAGTTTTATAAAAAGTGGCATTTATGTTTCTCTAAAATCCCGAGGCAGGAGGTTGAGTGTTCCTTTCTGATTAAGGAAACACTGGCATTGTGATTAATATACTTTAATAAAAGACTAGATATGCGCTTCCTAACATTATTTTAATCTGTAGTTTCGAAATGCTTATAGCAATTACTTTTTGTAATTTGTACATCTCTTGCTACTCTCCTGCTTAGGAGTTTTGATCCTGAGAGGTTCTTTTTCCCATTTTAATAGAGTTCCAACCTTTAATGTATGAATTGACAGACGTGTTGAAGTGAAATTAGGTCAGTACCGTCAATTAGATTGAAACGACTTTCACTGAAAAAGTAAGTGTTGTTTGAGGAAATTGGAACTTTCTCTAGAAAATATTTTAAAATAGAAAAACTTCTGTCTGACCACCAGAATATAAATAAATCACATGTTTAGAATATGATGCACACTCAAATGTATGCTGAAAACTCCTGAAGAAACTGCCTCACATCTCCAATATTTACTGTCCTTAGGTGGGAACCCTGAACTACATGCCACCGGAAGCCATTAAAGATACTTCATCCCAGTCTGGAAAAGCTCGCTCAAAGGTTCTAGTCTTCTATGAAGCTCATCTAACAGCTTTCATAAACGGACCAAATGCAAACACTGACACTTTATTATTATGCAGATCAGCCCAAAAGGAGACGTGTGGTCGCTCGGCTGCATCCTTTACTGCATGACTTACGGGAAGACTCCGTTTCAAAGCATCACAAACCAAATGGCCAAGCTGCACGCCATCATTGACCCCTCCCACAAGATCGAGTTTCCTGACATTTCAGAGAAGGACTTGCTGGATGTTTTAAAGGTAAAAAAGTGAGAGTGGCCACCTAAACAGCTGAAGTTAGACATCCAGGTCTCTAGCTGCAATATTTTGGTCAAATGTTAACAAACGTCTTTAATTTTTTTCAGAGGTGCTTGGTACGAAACCCTAGAGAGAGGATCTCAATTGCAGAGCTGCTGGATCATCCATATCTCCAGCTGAAGCCGCAGGCCTCACCTGAACCAGGTACATCTGATCCAGAGGGGGAAATGTTACCAGAAAAACCCTTCGCTAATGGATGTTTAAACCTGCATTTCAGCAGAACGTCCATCTAATGGGGACCTGAAGAGAATCCTGACGGACCTGGCCGCCCTGCAGTCTCCAAACAGCATCATCCGAGCCGCAAACGTAAGACCCGCTTTGACTGAACGTAATCCCGCAGACGGCTCTGTCGAAGTGCTAACCTCGTCTTCTCTCTCAACCAGAATTTGGCAAAAATGTGCAGCAGTGGCAGGAGGCTGGATGTTGCAGAGTGTGCAAAGTCATCCTCTTAAAAACCCTGGAAAATGTCACCTGGATGTTTCTTCTTCTTCTTTTCTGACCTCCTCGTAACCACTCAATGTTCTGCTGAAAGAAGCTAACATATTCATGTTTGTATATTCAATTTTTTCTGAACTCGTCACTTTGACTGATTTTTATTTTTGCTTTGTATGTAAAAAGTTTGAGCAAAAACACAACATGGAGAAATAAACAAATTGTGTATCTTACAGAGTGTCATTCATACCACTACTAATGGAAGCGGGCCCTTTATGTTACTCGCTTCATGGTTAGAATCCAGAATTGATCCAATTATTGTGCCTATTAGTCACCTAATTTGTTTTTTTTTTTTTTTTTTTTTTTTTTCTTGTAACTTTTTTCTATCAGCCGATATCTGTACACTAAAGTGCACGGTTGTTTCTGGGTATAGCGCTTTCCGTTAACATTAATAGTCCATAAATGTGACCCAAAAAACTGTTTTGAAACAACGTGAACAACGTTTTGTTTAACTAGAACTCCTGTCATTATTATGAACAAACTAAATAAAATGAATGGTTTGTTTTAGAGGAAAAACTTGACTTGTCAGGAAAATAATGATGGTTATGTATGTGAAATGCACTAGTTTAATTCATTATTTCAATGTAGAATTAAGAATCTGTTAAATTAAATTAAAAATGAAGCTCAAGCCTGGTAAACCTACTATTAAAATAGCACATTAAAAAGCATTTTAATTGTAATTATGTAACAGTTGTGAACAGTAACCAGCTGTTTAAAAATAAAAAGGGTACAGTAATGTGAGTTTTTTATGAGAAATTAAAGATAAAAAAGTGCAGCCCAAAACAAAAAAAATGATTAGATTATCTTTCGTACAGGGACAGGATATTAAGTTAATATTCTTAATGACACAATCATATTCTGTGAAAAACAAGTATAGTAAAGACAGGTGAAGTTATGTTTACTCAAGAAATGTCATAAAAAGAGAAACAAGTACACTGAATTTTACTGAACTAAGCAGGAAATGTTACATTTACATTAAAAAATTTTATGACAGCATTTAGAGACCATAGGTACTGAAGCTAAAAATTTAAAAAAAAAAAAAAAATTACAAAATAAAGTCTTTTACAAAAGTTGCTTTATTTTTGTAATTTTTTGTTTTAATTAAAATGTAGTGGGACCAGTTCAATCTATTTTTTTTTTTCATTATTAAAAGCCAAAAGAACTGTAGAGAAGTACATTTTTTGGGCAAAAAATAGACACATTATATGGATACAAGACAAATAATTTTAACATGCAAACCTGATTTTGGATTACAATTCCAGTCTTGAGAGATTTTCTTTTATTGAGGTTTATCAGTTGAAAAACAGAGTTTTGAGTTGTAAAACAGAGAAATCAGACGACAGACGACAGCCCACACCGTATAACTACAAATGTTTTCCTGTTTGATACATTTTGATTTAATTTGGTTGATTTAGTAATAGGGGCAGCTAACATAAATTTTCTTCTGTGTGCTCCTTCTCATTTATGAACTGTTTTTATATTTATATAGTATTCAGCCGCCCCAGCCCCCCAGCCCCCTGCTGGGGCGGCTGGAGTCCTGCACTGCAGCCTCACCGCTGCGGAGTGGACTCCACTGCTGTCCCGATTTGGGGCACTGTGGCGATGTTCCTCTGACCGAGCTGCTCCTGGTATGATAGAATCCCCCATACTGTTTCTCACAGCAGAGCCAAGCCTTATGTTATGATATTTTACAACTTTTTTTCTCAAGTAATTTTTCATAGTCATTATGTGTGGGATTTTGGGTTTGTGTGTGACAATGGAGGGGAGGGTGAAGGGTGGGTTTGGTTTTTATTGTATATGTTTGTTTTTAATGTAAAGCGCTTCGAGCTGCGCAAGTATGAGAAGCACTTTTTTATAAATAAAGTTTGATTTGATTTGATTTGATTTGATTATTTTGATAATTTGTCATCTTCATTTTTTCCTTTCGGCTTTTCCCTTCAGGGTCTCCACAGTGAATCGTTTTCCTCCATCTAAGCCTGTCTTTATCATCCTCTACTCTAACACCATCCACCTTCATGTCTTCATTCTCTGCATCCATAAACCTCCTCTTTTGTCTTCCTCTAGACCTCTTTCCTGCAGCTCCAGACTCAGCATCCTTCTACCAATATCTTCACTGTCTCTCCTCTGAACATGTCCAAACCATCTCAGTCTGACTTTATCTCCAAAACCTCTAACATGTGCTGTCCCTCTGATGGATTCATTCCTGATCCTATCCATCCTGGTCACTCCCAAAGAGAACCTCAGCATCTTCATCTCTGCTACCTCCAGCTCTGCTTCCTGTCTTTTCTTCACTGTTTCTAGTCCAACAACATGGCTGCTCTCACCACAGTCTTGTACACCTTTCCTTTTAATTTGTGCTGAAACTCTTCTATCACACCTGACATTTTTCTCCACCCATTCTAACCTGCTTGCACTCTTTTCTTCACTTCTTTTCCACACTCTCCATTACTCTGTACTGTTGACCCTAAATACTTAAACTCCTCCCCCTTCTTCATCTCTTCTCCCTGTAACCTCACTCTTCCACTCGGGTTCCTCTCATTCACACACATGTACTCTGTCTTACTGCGGCTAACCTTCATTCCTCTCCTTTCCAGGACAAACCTCCACCTCTCTAGCTCCACCTCTCTAGCTCCTCCTCCACCTCTCTAGCTCCACCTCTCTAGCCCCTCCTCCACCTCTCTAGCTCCTCCTCCACCTCTCTAGCTCCTCCTCCACCTGTTCTCTGCTCTCGCTACAAATCACAATATCATCTGCAAACATCATAGTCCATGGTGATTCCTGTCTGACCTCATCAGTCAGTCTGTCCATCACCATTGCAAACAGGAAGGGGCTCAGAGCTGATCCCTGATGTACTCCCACCTCCACCTTGAACTCCTCTGTCACCCCGACAGCACACCTCACCACTGTCTTACAGCCCTCATACATGTCCTGCACTGCTCCAACATACTTCTCTGTCACTCCAGACTTCCTCATACAATACCATAGTTCCTCTCTGGACACTCTGTCATAAGCTTTCTCCAGAGCTACAAAGACACAGTGGAGCTCTCTCTGTACCTCTCTGTCAACATCCTCAAAGCAAATGTATCTGTAGTGCTCACAAATGTTCACTTCTGCTCTTAGCCTAGCATCAATTACTCTTTCCCATACCTTCATTGTATGGCTCATCAGCTTTATTCCTCTGTAGTTACCACAACTCTGCACATCTCCCTTATTCTTAAAAATGGGCACCATCACACTTCTCCTCCATTCCTCAGGCATCTTCTCTCCACCTAAGATCCTGTTGAACAACCCGGTTAGAAACGCCACTGCCATCTCTCCTAGACACTTCCATACCTCCACAGGTATATCATCAGGACCGAGAGCCTTTCCACTCTTCATCTTCATCAAAGCCCCTCTCACTTCACCTTTACTAATCTCTCTTACTTCCTGCTCCACAACATCATCTCTTCTATTCTTTCTTTTCTCTCAATCTCTTCATTCATCAACTCTTCAAAGTATTCTTTCCATCTTTCCATTACACCACTAACACCTGTCAACACATAACCAAACACTCTCACCAACCACTACTTTACAGTCTCGGATCTCCTTCAGATTACACCGTCTACACAAGATGTAGTCTATCTGTGTGCTTCTCCCTCCACTCTTATAGGTTACCCTATGTTCCTATTCACTATAGCCATTTCCATCTTCTTTAAAAAATCAACCACCATCTGTCCTTCTGCATTCCTTTCCTGGATACCAAACCTGCCCATCACCTCCTCATCACCTCAGTTTCCTGCACCAACATATTGATTGAAATCTCCACCAATGACAACTCTCGTTTCCAGGGGTGCTCATCATCACTTCATCAAGGTCCAACCAGAACTTCTCCTTCTCTTCCAGCTCACATCCTACCTGTGAGGCATACCCACTAACAACATTGAACATCACACCCTCCATTTCTATCTTCAGACTCATCACTCTATCTGACACTCTTTTTACCTCCACAACACTCCTAACAAACTCCTCCTTCAAGATAACTCCTCCTCCATTTCTCTTCCATCTCCACCATGATAGAACAAGTTGAACCCTGCTCCTTAGCTTCTAGTCTTGCTACCTTTCCACCTGGTCTCCTGGACACACAGTATGTCTACCTTTCTCCTCTGCATCATGTCAACTAACTCTCTACCTTTTCCTGTCATAGTTCCAACATTCAAAGTTCCAACTCTCAGTCCAACACTAGTGACTTTCCTCTTCTCTCTCTTCCTATGAACCCGCCTTCCTCCTCTCCTTCGACCAACAGTAGTCCAATTTCCACTGGCACCCTGTCGGTGAACAGTCCCGATGGCGGTTGTTAACCCAGGCCTCGACCGATCCGGTATGAATATCATAGATCTGACTCGCATATTTTATTTGACAAAAATTTTAAGTCGGATGCCCTTCCTGACACAACCCTCTGTATTTATCCGGACTTGGGACAGGCACAATGAGACCCTGGCTTGTCCCCCCTCATGGCTACATTATTTTGATGATATGTATTGTCACTAAAAAAAATTAAAATAAAAAAATAAAATAAATACATACAATTTGTTCATGTAAATACACCAAAGACTGACCGCTGAGTCTGTATAGAGGGCAGTAATTTCTATAAAATTCTGAACAGATGCATGAGATGCCTGCATAATCCTATCCCAATTTACCACCGATTACACCGCCCTCTCTTTTAACCAATCACAGGCATCATCGCTTCAAAGGTGCTCTTAAAAAAATAAGGAAGAAAGAGTGCTCACTCTGCTCCAATTTTCATGAGTCATATTTTGCGCCCCCCCCCTAAAAAAAATATTTTTTTATTATTATTTACTTAAAGTAGTTTAGTGACATCGTTAATTAGTTGGCTTTTAAAGAAGTGTTAAACAAGAGATGAAGACTATTTTAAAATCCTCATTTGGCCATTACATAAGAGGGTTCTTATTTTCACAATTGTGTATAAGTCATGTAGATATAATAATGTTATTTTAGCTTTTTTTTTTTTTTTTTTTCATCTTTGACAATGGTCATAATACACGCAGAGAACACAATGTGTCAAAACTCTATTCTTCACTAATACTAGGTTGGAGTGTTCCATGTTTTCTGTACCGAGTGACGCCATCATCCCAATAATAAAGGATCTTTGTTCTTTCACTCGCTTGTCCTTCCTGGTCACTGACATCAACAATAATGGCGGCTGCTGCACGGTTCTTCATCCGAGGAGCAAACTCGAGACTCCCCGTCTCCTCGGTCGGCACCGGGACCAGCGGCTCTGTTGGAGCAGCTTTACTCCAACTTTCTCCGAGATGCAGCTCTCGTTTAAAAACACAACGGAGACATGCAGCCCACTTTACCTACCAGCCTGACCCCGTCCCGACACAATATGGTGAGCGCCTATATACCGGCTAATTTCGGCTAGCCAGACTTAGAAAAACAAGAGTTTGAAATGATAAAATGGCTTTTTACGTACCTGTAAAAAACAAACAAACTGGAATGTAACGATATAACTACACGGTCTGGGAACATTATATCGCAACTTTTTTTTTTTCTGACCAGAAACTTTTAGAGGTTAAACTTCACACGTTATCATTGTTCTTTAAAATTCTACCTTAAACATAGTTTTGACTTCTATCGTTGGAAAAAAAGGTAATAATTATTTTTGCAGATTTTAATACTACTGTGTGCATTCTCTTATAATTTCAACTTGTAAAATGTGTAAAGCATGAACATCTTAAATGTGCACAGCATCAAGTGATACCAGAGTTTTGATACTATTTTTCATGTTCATTTGGGGAAATAAATGATAATACATTGACTATTACCAAATTCGCGAAATAAAAACAAGTCTAAAGACTTTGAACTAAAGAATAAACTTGTAATATATCCATACTCCTTTAAAATGGTTTGATTTAGTTGTTTTTATCCATCACTTACTATAGAGAGGCATGAACAAGGTCTGGTCCACTGGACAAATGTGTGCCACATTGAAATTTACCAGGTTTATGTCATGAAATCAATAATATGCTGCCCCTAGCATTTTCTAAAGACAGTGTGCTCAGTTTCTCGATTGTGATTGGTTAAAATCAGTACTACATAATTTAAATCTGTGACAAACTGTCTAACTCATTTCTAAAATTTTGACAACATGATCAAATGTATTTTTTCTGTTCAAAACCACAGAGTTTTGTCCTTCTAAATAAGACAGCTATTTGTGTTATTCTCCTGTTCATATGATTTATATTTAGAAGTTCACACTGAGCATTAGAAGAATGAATTGAAAGCAACATCTCACATTAACACAAATTTAATGTTTATTCAAGTTTTTATTTACATAAATTTTTCCATACATACTTTTTCTTAATTTTATTTCCTTCTTCAAATACAAAATTCATAATAATATTGGTAATTATGTAAAGTATCTCATTGGCTGCACAGTGGTTAGCGTTCTTGGAGGAGCTGGGACTTCTGTGTGGAGTTTGCATGGTCTCCCTGTGCATGCCCAAGATTTCTCTGGGGACTTTGGCTTCCTCCCACCACCCAAAAACATGCTTCATAGGTTAAATGATTACTTTCAATTGTCACTAGATATGTATGGGTGTGTGATCATGACCCTGCGACAGACTGGCGACCTGTTTAGGGTGTATCCTGCCTTTGCCCAGAAGTGGCCGGGTTGGACTTCGGCATCCCCATGACCCTGAAAGGGACACAGCGTTTTAGAAAATGGATGGATCCCATTGGAAGAAAAAAAAAATCATTAGGTAGACATTCAATATTATTATAAGGGTTCAAAGAATGCAGACTAATTAGTTGGTAAAAATAGAGAAGAAATCCTCTAATTTAAGGTTAAATAAAGAGGCTAGAATAACCTAGTTGTCTGATCTATATAAAAACAGAACGTGCAAAATATCAAATTTTACAGCAGAGCTGAAACATGAACTTTAGCTTTCCCCGTGAAGATATACTGCTGTGCTTTGAGGTTTTTGTTCCAATGTATGCCCTTTACATCTATAAAATCTGCTTTTGCTGAAATATGTAAATTAATATATTCTTATAAGAGTGAATCTTAGGAAGAAAAAAAAAAGTTATCTTAGTCTAGGTATGTAAGATTCCAGGCCTCGATTTCCGGCATCTACATTTTACTTTTTCCAGCAACTCTGGCTTTCCTGCTGCTGATTACCTGAATCAGTCAAGTGTGTTTACCAGTGAGAATCTACGACGCTTGGCTAGGTGCAAAGGATGTAGGAGACTGACACTGAAGTTTTTCTTCTTTGCTCGATCAGAAATTAAGACCCATAAAATCAAATGATTGTTGGGGATGTTTACTGAAAACAAACTTTTTACTGATCAGACAATGGTCTGTCAGACTACCACTGTTAATGATTTACTTTGCAATCTCAGTTATGTACTTGATAATATAATGGTATTAAGATATAATTGAAGATACAGATGAGTAAAAAAAAATGATAAAGATTACTTTAGATTCTTGTACTCTTCACCGCCTTCAACTGCCTTGAGCACAAAAATGTTTAGGTGTAGTCAAACATTGACATTTAAAGCTACAAAATCCCTCTTTGGTGATATCTGGGCCTCCTGCTGAGATGTTGAACAGAAAAAAGTCTGCAGAGCAGGGGTGTCAAACTCAAAAACACCTTATGTTGTGGGCCAAACAGGATAAACCTTTATTGAACACTCAAAATGTAAAATTTTCAAGCTTTAAAACTAGCTTTTTAATATAATTATGAAATAGATATATAGCATTACTTGCTATTATGCTAGTGTGAATGCTGTAAGCTGAATTTGGCTGCTGAAGATGCTGAAATTGATAGCTAAAATGCTGAAGCTGATGACTGAAAACACTGAAGTTGTTAGCTAAAATCACTGATGCTAATAGCTGAAGCTGAAAGCCAGCCAATATATTAGCTAAATGCCAAATTAGCCTAAAAAAAAAAAAAACTAGATTAAAAGCTAGCATGTTGCTGAAAATCACATCTGTTGTTCCCCTTGAAATATTAGCTGAACTCCAAAATAGCCCAAAATATGCCAAAAAAATCTTTGAAACGTCCAACAGTAGTCTTAAACTAAGTTTTTTTAAAGTTTTTTTTTGTTAACATAATTATGAATAGTAAAAACAGGCAGGACTTTTATTCCCGGATAAATTAACTTCAACCTTAAATAACTTTAATTATTTTACTCTACATAAAAATCGGATGAGAGTCCGCAGATTAAAATCCATCAGGTGCTCCGCGTGCGATTTCGCAGAGGATACGTACACCCTTCTGTAGTTGTCGTGATCCTTGAGCTTGTACTTTAAATGAAGAACAGCCACTTTGTCTTGTACCGTCTCAAGCTCAGCTTTCACCAGCCCAGGTCGCCGTCCTCTCGGTGTTTCGCGCTCCGTGGCCACCAGCTTTGGCAACGGGTCACAGCGCAGTCCTTCCCGCAGCAACTCGTTCACTTTAGCGCTAAGATATCCTCCATATCCGTTTGAGGCAGCCCGACAATAACCAGTGAAACGTCTGGATCATAGGGCTTTCCCCGCACTTCTCTTTGCTCATTTTCGCCTCGATATTGTCCATTCTGGAACTCATAATCGTGACTTCCAGATCCAGGTTGTTACGCGCACTTCGCTCACCGCCTTCTCCAGCTCACTTTTAAAAGCGGCTTGTCCGTCCGAAATTAATTTCTCCAAGTTTCCACGGAGTGAATTTATTTTTACATCCATTTGTGTTTCAATGTTGGCTTGCATGCTGTCCATTTTTGTCTGCATATTGTCCATTTTTACATTAAGTGCCCGTAGTTCATTCAATAAAGAGGTTTCACCCTCGACGTCCTTCTTGTTGCGTTGACGCGTGTTATCAGCCATAATACAGCTTAAACAGCTTAGTTTTCTACCAGTTCAAACCACAATCTTTAAACAAACCACTGATTGGTTTTTGAAGGCGAAATTGGCTCTTAAATATCAAGTTGATCATTGATCAGGAGAGGACGAAGACGTTCATGCGGCCATCTTCCCAGCATGCCAAACAATACATCACATTGACAGTCATTTTTTTTTTTTTTAATTGTATTTGTATGACATACCTGGAGTTTGTAAAATATTGTTTGTGCTTGGATAAGTTTGAAATGAGCACAAGATAACATCGAGCCATTAATAACAATACATTTAAATGATCTTGAGGGCCGAATAGAATTACCCGGAGGGCCGGATCCGGCCCCCGGGCTTTGACTTTGACGTCTGCTGTAGAGCCCTGACTGTCTTCCTCTTAATAGGTTTGTTTTTAGAGGGTACCAGACACAGCCTCTTAAAAAGGGCTTAGTTGAATCAAAGTATTGGTCTGAAGCTCGCTACTGAAGTACAACTACATTGTAATATTTGTGTGAGAAAGAGTTGTAGATGTTGATTATTGAAGGCATAGAACTGCTGCAAAGTTTGCCTCGTAAGTTCTTCTACCTACACTAGTGTTTGTCAATCCTATTTTGAGGTCCATTGTTGGCGATAACCGATTCTAATATTCATGTTGCGTGTTTTTGCACTTCTTTGAGTTGACTCTTTTTTTATTTCTAGGTGAAACTCAGAAGATGAACTTGTTCCAGTCAATTACAAGTGCCTTGGACAACGTCCTCTCAAGTGATCCTACTGCAGGTAAACCTGTGAGAGACAGTAAATGGAGTCAGTCAAATCCCATGGGATTTACAAATTACATAGGTGAATGAGTAATGAGTAATGGTGTTGTGCACGGCTACATTACACATGGATGACATTGGTTCAGTTTATCAAGTTCAAGCCATCAATATGGGTATATTAGGTGGAATAGTTTTTATCTCTCTTTTAGTTGGAATTTACAAAAATAAATGCATTTGTCAAGTTACCATAAATTAACCCAGAGGGAAAAAAAATAAACTACTGTATTTTTTTAATCTTAAGGCACAATGTTTTGTACACCTAAATCAGTTCATATTCTCAAAATTTGACATTGTTCCTTATTATCTGGTGGGTCTTACTTATGTGTGAAAGACTGATTACTGACCATAATAGAGCCACACATAAAAAACCACAAAGTTCACTGGAAAAACTTCTCATGAACCCCTCTGACCAATTGCCTTTCTCTTGGCCTCTCTCGGCATTGTGGGTAGTATAGTTATTTAACATTTGACTATTTGGCTTTGCTTCATGCTTCTTATGATCAATTGTGCCTTACAGTCTAAAAAATAAAGTTCTGTGAAAGATAAACAATATATTAAGGACATCTTCAAGGGACTGTTTGAATTTATTTTTGTACAAAAAGTATCAGAATGTTGCAAATAGCTGTCAAACAATATGATTTTTTTTTATTTTACTGTAAAATTAAAAGTTTTCCAAAAAAGAAAAAATAGGCAAGTATCATCCCTGTTTACACTTTCTGTAGGCTCTGTTGACTGTATAAAAGAAATGGACAGTGCCTTTTCCCCTGGAGTTCCAAACAGGAAGTACCTGCTGGTTCGAGGAGCCAAAATCTCATAGACTTCTACAGAGAAATAAACCGCTAATATTCAGTCAATGTATAACCCTTCTTGCTCCTCTACTTCTTTTTTTGTTTTTTTAAATGTTCTTGCTAATACTCTTTTTTTTTTTCCTGATATTTTTCCTTTAGTGAAAGTTTTCAAGTTATAAACTAACCAATCAAATACCTCAATAAAAGCAGTTGGTCTCATATTGAACGTTCATAGTGTTCATGGAGTGACCGATTCTTCTGACCCTGCTTTCAAGTGATAGGGGTGTGGCCTTCCAGTAAGCTTGCTTCTGATTGGCCAGTGGTTACCATAGAAATGTTAGGTGTATTTTATATCTCATATACGGTCAATAGTAGCCTCTCCTGACTGATGAGTGAAACTGTATTTATTCATTTGTCACTTGTTAATATTACTGCTGTTACTAAAGAAACTGCTCCTGCTTATATTAAACTAAAAACAAAAAACTCTTCGGGAAAACGAACTAACTTGTGGCATGTGAAATTCAGTAAGCCAACAAGCTCGTCTCTTGAGGAGGCCTTTAATAACTCCAAACCTTTACAGTATTAAGGATTGTGAAATAGGAAAAATGCGTATAAGAACATAAAATGTCCTTTTAAAGAATACTACTTTCAAAATAAAGCATATTTACTAGTTTTGTTGTTTGATTTTGGTTCTTGTTTCATGTTTTTATTTAGGTAAAAAAGCAACTGTTTGGGCTATCATTCTATTACACTTCAGTCATCCTGCAGACATGTTATGGAAACATTCAAGTTCAAGCAGTGTATTGATGGTGGAGTCTATCTCCTGGTGATTGTTTTTGTGAGATTTTTAATCTAACGTCATCATGTTTTTGGTTTATCTGTTCTCACAGTTTTCAAGGTGTTTAATGATTTCATCTATTTTTTTCAGCCTTGGTGACCATGCCACGGTACAATGATAAATGCTTAAAAAAATAACTTTTCCTTTTATTTTCTTTTTTTTCTCTCATGATGGTGGCCTTCGTTAGATTTAAAATGGTGTTCACAAAAATATCAGAGGTTATGTAACACATTTAACTGGAATATCCTGAGAACAACACAATAATAATTGTTGATTGTCTGATGTATGTCTATATCTGCAACACTAGAACACCTTTCAGAATCTTAATTTACCATACCTGAATCTGAATGGTAGCAAACAATGTTATAAGCATTTTGAAATGTCTACAAAAGTCATAAAAATAGGAAGTCAAAAAAACAAAAACAAAAAAAAAACCAACACATCTAAACGTCTCAACAAAAGTACCTGAAATCCTGACAAACGTGAATCCCTTTTATGTTGTTGAAGAGAATTTCAGGAGAAATATGTTTTGTTAAAAGGCTAAAAAAAGAGGAGAATAGAATAACAAAATTTAAAGCATAAAATAGAAAGTAATGCTTCTGTTGTTGCTTTTTGGAGCAGAGAGGGGTTGGCTGTTTTTTTTTTTCTTTTTGTTTCTTCTGTCTTCAGTACCTTTCAGATTGGCTAACCGTGGTTTTTTTTCTTTTACAGTCATCTTTGGTGAAGATGTTGCCTTTGGTGGAGTCTTCCGATGCACCGTTGGCCTGAGAGACAAATACGGTAAAAACCTGAATAAATTGAAAAAAAGAATCACAGTTTCTGCTTTGACACCGTTCGGACACTAGATGTCAGTATAACATTGAAAAGGATTTTTCCTGCTCATCCTCATGCAGAATCACATTTCTGCTCACTGTTCACCCAGAGGACCACAAGGATCCATTTGCTCATGGCCTTTGAGCAAACAAACACACTGAGAAACTGTCAGTGTGTTGTAGCTAGAAGACCGAATACATTTGGTTGATGTGAGCATCTATTTGTGGATTTTTAAGGTTTTGCTCGTACCTGCTGGGGTCTGGTATTTTTTTAATGTAACCTTTCAGATTAATTGCACATATTTGTTGTTTCATAACAGACAAAGACAGATGTGACAGTTCTTCCTCATGACAAAACTCTGAGTCGGCTACCTTACTGCTACGCACACAATATATGCCAATAATGCAGGACTGCTAACTTTTGTCACTTTTTTTCCAGAAACTATTGTGTCTTCTTTCAGCAATGTTTACAGGTTTCCTTCTGCATGGAAACTCAAATCACAATGAGGACAAGACATGATAGCTGTGGAACATGTCAGGCATTTAATACAGATTTCAAGCAGTACACAATAGCTTAATATCTTCAGCAGCATGCCTCGACAGTCCAAAAGCCATTGCTGTCATGAGTGCTCCTCCTCTCATTAGTTGCGTGTTTGGTTTGCTCACAACTTTTTAAGAGACTGACAGGTGATGTCATTCCATTTCTTTCCACTCAACGTACAGAAGATGCACCTTACAGACAGACATACAAAAAAACACATTTTTGTAATTTTCTAGAAAATACTGCTATGTTCTTATAATTGTGCGACTATTTAGAAATCAAAATTGGGTTTTTCCTAAAAAAACATGGGATTCAATGTCTAACTGAAAGTGTCAAAGACTAACATGCATCTGCTCTAGAGTAATATTCTGAAGACAGTCAAAATTGGCAGACAATCGAGGCTTCAAACCAAGACCAGCAGGTGGCCTGTACTATAGTAGCATGTGCATTCATCCTACTTTTTCAGCACTTACACCATAATCTTTACACTTAAGAATATATTTTTAGTATAACAATATATATTGAATATTTATTGTTAAATATATAATGAATATTTATCTACCAAATCTTATTTCTTAGGCCAACTTTGTTTGACTTTCGAAGACTGTTCAACATGCATTGGGATTCAGAGGAGCACCTCTGCAGAAATCCAACTTATTTCTCAGCACAAACAACAACTATGGCCTTTTATGTCAGTAGATTCACATTTCCAGATGGATCTGGCTAATTTCCTCATACACCCAAAGTTTTTGAAACATCCTACTTCATGGTTGTGTTGTTTTAGGTCACTCTTGATTCTCAGAAACGGATGAGTTCAACAGTTGTTTGGTGGTTGCCTGATGACGTTAGCGTTTGAGTACCACATGTACTTCCAGCTAAATCTTCTGAAGGTTTAGCCAGAGAACTGCAGTCCAGCGTTTCCTTATGCCATCACAAGCACATAAAAAGATCAAGACACAGGTATAAATGTTGACACAGTTAAAGACCCTTTCGGAAGTCTCTGTTTACTTCTTTATATATCAATAGACTGTGCAGAAGCTGTCAGTAGTGGAATTGCAGATGTTACTCATGGCACAGGAGATCCCTGTTGTAGTAAGTGATACACAGCAGATTCCCACCAAGCCAACATCTTCATGAGTGGAAATCATGCTTTGATAGGGCTGGGGGATATATCAAAATAATCGATTAATTTGAATTTGATGTTTTTAACAATTTATTTTTTTTGAAAATCGAGATTTTATTCTCCCCGTACTCTGACCTTTTGGGCTTCCGTAGGCAGGCGTGAAGTCAGCTCCTGCAAAGCGCAGACATGAAGGCTGCAGCTAGCAGAGGAGATTCTTCAGGGAAGAAGAGGGAGAGAGAGAGAGAGACAGAGAGGGGGAAAAAGCTTGTTCCAAAAAAAAAAAAACTTGCATGCAGCGCAAGAAGTCCCAGACTCCACCCACCACTCTCTTCAGCTATTCGTCTCTGTTTGTGTGGTGGTTAGCTTTGGCTGTTATACACTAACACTAGTATGATGCTACGATATTAGCCCAATGCTAAGCCTAATACTAATACTAATGCTAATGCATTGTCCCATGTGTTGTCTAAAAATGTAAACAGATCAGTTCAAAGTTGGTCGTTTTCACGGAGCGGACTTTAAGACATGGAGGATAAATACAACAACATGAATTCATAGGACATTTATAAGAACTGTATTTTATAAATATTATAACAGACATAAATCCACTTTGTGGTAACTTTATTGGTTGTCTCTTTGTAGCATTAGAGAGCTGCATCTTTACTGTCAGTGGTATCATGGCAAATATTCAAAACACTGAAATGTTTTTAAGCTCTTTTTGTTATGATTAATATAAATATGAATCCTCAGGAGAAAGAATTAAGAACAGAGAATTTTCTGTCAATCTGCCCCCCTTTTACCAAATCTGTTCTTGCTTTCTCTGCATGTTTTGAGTTTACAGTTAGAAGACAATAAAGATATGTTCATACTATTTATCAATTGATTTTATGCTGTTTTGTTTTCTTTTTAAAAAATTATAGAAAACACTAAATATCATCCTCATCAGGTTTAGACAACAGTTGACTGACTGACAGCTCTCCTCTTAAAGTGTAAAAGAGTCTTTTTAGCTTTGCTAAACAGAAGAAAAAAAACTACGTAATTTGTGATAGAAAATAAAACTCTTCATAGACATATCCATAGAAAACCAGAGAGCAAAGACTAATTAGAGATTTAAGAAGTTACTTCGGACAAAGTGTTTTTTTTGGTCTGAGTTTGTTTTTATAATGTGACTTACATTAAAACATATTTTTTAATTATTACACATGTACATTTCTTGGTAAAATAATGTAATAATTTGTCCAGTCAAAAAATATGTTTAGATTTTTTTATTGAGTCAAAAACTAGATTTTGGTCACTGGTTGGGACTTCAAACTTGGAGCATCAAACCACACACAGCAACATCAGTTTGAAGGCTTTTGCCACCAACAGTGTTCTGCTGAATGAATATTTTATTTCTCTTTATAGCATGCTAAAGTTAGCGGTAGCTCACAAAACACCTGCTGCATTGTTCTAAATACATTTTTACAGCTTGTTTTTAGTTGCACTTTGTCTTTAAGACAATTTCCAAAAGACATACTAAAATAAAATAGTTTTTGTGAAAAATATCCTGTCATTTGTAACCTTTGTTAAAAAAAAATAATAGGAGGGAGAAAATCGAAAATCGAAATTATAAATTTTTGAATTATAAAAATCGATTTAAATCGAAAGTCAAATTTGGAATGAAAAAAATTGAGATTTTATTTGTTGTCTACATCGCCCAGCTCTATGCTTTGACATTTCTTATTTGTCTTCCACATGTTAGTCAAACACTAACAGAACTACAGTGTTCATGTCACACTCTGACCTGATGGTTGATCCACATTTAAGGGCGTGAGAACAGATTAACAAGCACATAGAGAGCTTGTTTAACTCTTTCTCCATATAGTCTCTTAAGTCAATTTGTCTGTGCTGAGTTTACAGCTCTGTGGCAATCTCTTAGAGTGGGTGGTTTAATGACTGATTTATTAGGAAAAGAACTTAACCCAGAACCAGATACAAATTCAGGGCTTTTATCTTAAAGGGAAATCTGATGATGTTTTGTTTTAGTTTTCCTCATCTTTTGTTCATTTGTTCCAAATAAAGCAGCTTGTGAAATAATTTTTTCAGGTAGATTCTTTTTTTTTTTCAGTCTACGACGTCAATCATTTCATCCCAAGTACATGTGTGCGTGTTTTAATAGTTAATGTTGATCACCTGGATTGAACTGAACAAATAATTAAAAACCTCCCACAGAAAATGTCTTATAATTAAGATCATGTTTGAGCTGCAACAGCTTCTGTAACCCTAACCTGATGCAATAATGAACTTTTAATTTCTTAAGCAACCACTTACGCAAAAAAAAAAACAAACAAACAAGACAACAGATGCTTTGGGCAGAAGTCTCTTGAACAATTTCTTGTTCTGGTTGAATAAAAAGTATTTTTGTAAACTCAATAAAATTGTAAAATAAACCCAGTGCGCCTTAAACATTTAGACAAAAGAAATGCTTACAAATAGTTATCTGCTATTTTTTAAAGAAGAGCATCTTCTTGGTTCCTTTCAGTAATGACCAAGGCTGACTTTCACATTCACAAGGCTGACTTAAACATTCAAATTCTGATTAAATTAACCTTTGATAGTGGTGGAAAAAATAGATTTTTAGATGCATCAATTACGATCCATAAACAATTCTGAATTTGAGTTTTTAGATTTTAAATAATAAAAAAAAAGAAATGATTTAAAGTAAAAGTAACTAGTGGAACTAAACGCAATGCAATTTTCCATCTTACATTTTTGAAGAGGACACAAACATGACTGACCTTCCACAACTCGTCATCTGACTTTGCTTATAGCACGTGGCAAAGTCAAGGCCCGGGCGCCGGATGTGGCTCTCCTTGTAATTTTTTCTTGCCCTCCAGATCCTTTTATTTCATTTTTATTAATGGCCAGATGTTATCTTGCATGAATTGTCTAATGTATTATTAAGGCAAAATATATTTTCATGAAAAATAAAATATTGAAAATTATTTAAGGTTTATTCTGGAATAATATTCCCGCCAGTTTTTATTCATAGTTATGTTAAAAAGTTATGTTTTTAAAGTTTTAAAAATTTAGTTTTAGTGTGTTTAATAAATGTTTATCCTGTTTGCCTAAGGCAGGGGTGTCAAGATCCAGTCCTCGAGGGCCGGTGTCCTACATGTTTTCTAACTACCCTTTCTATGAGAGCTCTTCATTGGCTAAACACACCTGATCCAGGTAATCAGCAACAGAAGAGGCAGGATTTCTTAAAAACCAGCAGGAGGCCGGCCCACGAGGACTGCAGTTTGACACCCCTGGCCTAAGGTATACCTAAGGTATTATTTGGATTTTTTCCCCCTGTGCAATTGAGTTTGACACCCCTGGCCTTGCATCTTGTAGTAAAGGGAAACAATTCTAAAAAAAAAGACGCTGATCTGGGATGCATCAATAATCTACATTGGACTGTAATGATGGACTGATAATTGGCCATGTTTTAAGAGTTTAAAGATTTTGGCTGCACAGTTGGCCAAAATGGTGTTACTGAAGCTGAAACCAAAGTTTAAAAACAAAACAACATGCAATAAATTGGGTTAACCTTCAGAAACACTGGCTCAGCTGCTGAGTCCTGGAATGCCTGCATTGAAATGAAAAAATTAAACAGAAACATTATTTATCGGTGTAGAGATTTTGGTTTGCAGCAAGAATAGAAAGCATTTCAGAAGAACCTGTTAATAATCTGCTGGAGAACAAGAAGTCAGTCCACGATGACTAATGACTTGGTTGGAAAGGTTTGCAGTTTTAAAAATTATGGGAATGAAACAAAACCGTTTCCAGTTCTGCGCTTCTCATGGGGTGTGGGCAATGTCTGCAACTAGATGACAGAAGAAGGAAGAGGAAGTGCGTGGGAGTTCCTTGACAGCAATAATCTTTTTTGCTCCCCTCTCAACTCCTGATGTGTATATATTTTCAATACCAGATAAGAAGATTACCAGGAGTTTGCCAGCCATGATCACTGTAATCTTTTCAATAATAATATATTAAACATGCTGTCCAAATTTAAAGGCTGGAAGTAAATGTGCTTCTTTGTGGAACTCTGATTTCTCACTCTGTACAGGGTTAAGATGTAAAGTCCAGTTTAGTGCTTGGTAACAGAAATGACCAAGATTCTCTTGAAATTTAGCTAAATACAGTCCTTCAAGAGCAAACCAGAAGACAAGATAAACACAATTAAAACAACATAAATGTTTATCGCAGATAGATAGAAAATTGGATGTCATTAGCTTGTTTGGAGTTCATTTTGCTTTCACTCTATAAGCTGTTTTAATGGCGAGAAGTCTCAAATCCATCCGACAGTAGCTGGCTTTTCCTTTTGCTTTCATTGACGTCAGAAGAGCTGACCTTTGGAGAGGGATCATTATTTTCCATCTCATCCTTGTGTACAGTGACGAGCACAAAGCTGTTTTTATCCCTCTCACTACAGAAAGGGGTGATGCACACATCTGCCATCTGCAGCCATTACACAGAACAGAGGTTAATGCAGGGCGGACACCATATGAATGGCTTTTACGAGACGAATGCATTCACCTGGGTGATCTGGCGCTCCATTCAGTTGCCGCTGGACCCTCCTGGATAATGTTTTCCCGAGAACAACAGCACACTTTGACCGCGTGGTCACCGAGCTCTCCTTCTTACTCCAGCATTTAGCTTTTTTGACTTAAAGCACTGCCGTTTTCAGGCTGCTAAATGTAGCAGTCCAAAAAAAAAAAAAACACGCAAATTTTCACACAGGCCATCTTTGTTTTGGCACAAATGTCAACTCTTTAGAGATTAAATGGACTAGCCTCTGAATCCTTTAAAACATAGAAGCACCCATTTTATTTGCTATAACTTAGCAAGTAAGTACATAGTTGGGTTTCATTTCAAGTCTGAGCAGCCCGGCACTAAATTTTCATCTCTTGATTAATGGTTCATTCTTCCAAAGGTTTGCGGCGCTGTGGTTCAGAGCTGAACTTTGTGAACAGAGAGGGCACTTGAGGGCACAAATTGACTCCTCAGAGCTAAACTTCCCAGCAAAGCAGAAAAAGACTATAGTGGCAAATTCTCAAAGATGAGAGCAAAAATAACATTTGCAAACTAAATTTAGTTTCTCCCCCTTGTGGTTTTTTTCTTAAATTATAGGGTGGAGAATGGAAAAAAGTCTACTGTTTTTACTTAAGGGGGTTGTGTGCATGTGTGAGAATCACTTGATTGGCTTACTGGAGAAGTCGTGAACTTATTGTTTTAGGGCAACATCAAACTAACTTGAGATTCTGTTATTCCAGTGTGAGAAATGCCAAGAAATTCCATATTTGTTTTTTCATTGTAATAAAAAATTTACTTCATTGGTCTAAAACAGGGGTCGGCAACCTTTAACAGTAAAAGAGCCATTTGAACTCGTTTTCTACTGATCAAAACCTAGAAGGAAACACATAGTCTTACTTTAGTCTTTCAGAAATTCGATCAGCATTCATGACTTGCTGTTTTTTTAATAATATGAATTTTGTCTTTTTTGGCACAAACAAAAGCAAAAATATAAAAAGAACCTAGCATCTCTTAAAATGCATTCTTTTATGTTTTACAGAAGCTCAAATGACTTATTTTCAAAATAAAAGATGCTCTGTGCCAAACAGAATAATGTCAGTGCTGCTCTGGGCAGCTATTAACCAATGTTGTGCAGATAATATACAAGATAAAAAGATAATATGTGCTCTTAACTAATAAAATTTCAAACTTTTTACCAAAGTTTTGCTTTGCATATAATATCTGTGCATTCTGGGGTAGCGTTGAGCAAACAAGACTTCTGCAAGTCAACAGGGATGTAAAAACCTACATAGGTCATCATCTATTTTGCACCACACCTCATCAATTTATACATTTAACTAATCTAAATTAAATAAATGCCAATTAAATAGTACCTACTTTAAAGAATTGCCATTTTATTTTAGTTTTCTTTTTCTTACACTGCTGGGTTTTGTTATTTTAGTTTGGAGTTGGACCTTGTTAGTCTTAGTTTGCAGGCTTTGTTTGTTTTCTTTAGGTAGTTTTGGTTAGGCAGCCATTAGCAGGGAGCTGCTGACTCAGATGGTTGACATGGCTGGGTCAGCAGTCTCCCGCCGAGGAGCCACCATGGAGAGAAAGAGGGGCCACACATGGCTCTGGAGCCGCTGGTTGCTAACCCCTGATCTTAAACAACATCCATCTGATTCATGAAGGTTCTCCTCTTTCTTGCCTAGCACTCACCTTTTTTCTGCTTTTGTTTCCAGGTAAGGACAGAGTCTTCAACACCCCCCTTTGTGAGCAGGGTATTGTGGGATTTGGCATTGGTGCAGCGGTTGCTGGGGCCACAGCCATAGCTGAAATCCAGTTTGCAGACTACATCTTTCCAGCGTTTGACCAGGTAAAGCACACGCCATTGCTCAGACACAAACCATTGATGATTTTCAAAGCAGTATAAGGAAACTTGTCTCTGAGCGGTGGTCTTCCTCTGTCAGCGCCTCACCAGTGATGCTTTTGAAATAAATAAAGGGGAAGATTCTGAGGAGAACATGGAGATCTGAGGTTTTTTTAAGTTCATAATTTTTCACTGGAAAATATAATTTTATTCTAAAGTATGTTTAAATCAGTTCACAAATGTTTGGGTAATTGTAAGAAGGGAGAACCAAAAGTTCATTTTGTGTTTCACAGTACTTTTCAATTTAAATGACAGCACAACAACATTGTATATAGTGATGGGGAAGTATTTCCCTAGTGCATGTGTCACAATAAAGAGTTGGAATATGAGATTATGAAGTTTTTTTTCATAATTAACATTTTTAGCGGAGCATGCTGAGAATTCACGTTACGCTACCACGTGGAAGAAGAACGAGTTTCAACCTGTCCCATCTGGGCTCCACGGTGGCGCAGTGGTTAGCGTTTTGTTTGGGTAGCGTTTTGAAGATGAATGAACATTTTTAGGCGGTTTTCAAAAAAATGATATATTAAAAAACATTGCAACTTTTCTCAAAAGTCGCCACAACAATAGTAAAAATGGCTGCGAAATCCAAGAGGGTCTGAATAGTAAAAATTGCACGGTATCTTAAATAAATGCCATTTCTTCCTTTGAATCGAGAATCGAATCGGCACCCCAAGAATCTGAATCGAATTGAATCGTGAGTCGAAAAGATTCACATCCCTACTAGAAAACATTTCCCTGTGTTGACAGAAATGCATTTTGCATGTTCTTAATTACATTTTTGACACAAATTTTTATACTTTATTTGATTTATTTTGATATTAGTCAATATGATGTCCAACTTCCAAGGAGAATATGTACTTGTCAGTGGTGTCAGTAATTTTACACATGTTGTCACTAGATTTATTTTTGTTTTAAGTCATAAAACACGACCTTTGATGTCTATTGATTAATGTTGTCCTATTTTAGCTAACAAAAAGATTCTCTTTTGTGATACTGACAAGTACATTGTCAGTTTGTGCAGCTGTTTTACTATGCATTCATGTTGACACTTTCATCACTGTTGGTTCTTCGCCCTCCACATGACAAATGTACGCCCCCTTTAGTCTGTCAGGGCAATGTGAAACAGAGAATGTTCTGGTAGGACTTATACCTCTGAGCTTTTTGATTTGCTTGTGAGCCACGGTAAAATAAATCTGTTGTTGGGCCTTGAGCGTGTGTCTCTCCCAGCCCCCAACTGTGGCCATGCTTAAATAGATGCAGCTGAAACTGACCTTTACAGAGAGACGGAAATCCTGAATTAATAGTTTCTCTGACTTTCACAAAGAAAAAGATTTGGACAAATTGTACAAAAGGCTGTAAGCATAAGTAAAAGACAACTCGGCTCAAAAGACTTTTTTTTAATTACATTTGAATATATATGAGGCTAACTGGCTTTGGCATTTACTGATATTATGTTTATTTACAAAGGTTTTATTAGATTAAAGTAAAAATACTTGTGCTACTGCGATGCTAAACATGTCCTTTAAAGATTGGATACATTATGGCATTATGTTTTACAAAAAAATATAATTTTCTGTTTTTATGTTCTTTTATTTTAGATGGATAAAAAAATAAAAAAGAAACCGACAAGAGATTTTGTAACAAAAAGGCTCATTATCAATAAATTTAACTATAAGGACTTGTGTGACATTGTAAATTCCACTTGGAAGTATTTTCTCATTTGTCACACACGACATGTTCTAACATGAGGATTCTTCTGTTGATGTGACCATGCGTTGGTATTAATCTGCTGTTATTTTTCCTGACTGTTTTTAATAAACTTTTTTTTTTTTCCAGATTGTCAATGAGGCAGCCAAATACCGCTACCGATCAGGCAACTTGTTTGACTGTGGGAACCTTACCATTAGGGCTCCATGGGGCTGTGTTGGCCATGGATCTCTTTACCACTCCCAAAGTCCTGAGGCCTTTTTCGTCCACTGCCCTGGTATCAAGGTCAGTCCAACGACAGTTATGAAAAGCATTTACAAGGTTATTATTATAGATTTTTAAATTGGAGTGTACAATAAGATGGAGCTATACTATGAACTAGCATGCTTATTTTCTATAGAGGATATATCCTCATATTGCTGGGTTGATGACATCAACACTTTCAAACTGAAACTAAACTCCTTAAGCATCTATTGGGTCAAAGATTTCTTGTTATTTGTTATGGACTGCACAGCAGACACAATTACAAATGTCAGCAGGTCACTGTTGGAACAACTAAATCCCTTGGCTTATCTTTGTCTCACGTCAAAAATATTGTCTTGTGGAAAAACCTTGACAATACAATTTTGACCACAATCTTTAGACCTATTTATGGGGCAGGGGGTGGAATGTATACAGTATATAGCAGTCCCTCATTTATCGTGGGAAATACGTTCCACAAATAAACAGCAATAGGTGAAATCCGCAAAGTAGGATTACAGATGTTTTAAGGCTGTAAAACCCCTCACTAGACACTAAATACACTTTTCTCAGACAGACATGCACATTTTCACACTTTTCTCTCTTGTTTCAGCTTTCAAAGTTCAAACCTTCACAGATAAATAAGACCAGTAGTATAGAATAAAACTCAGGTCAACAGCCAATAAGGACACAGTGCACTGTCAGAAAAAAACCAAGCAAAATTGCGCTGGTTTAAGGTGGTCTAAATGGAGGGATGGTGTATTTAACACAACTGAAGGATTATTTACTGTAACAATTTTTTGAACATCTCCATTACCCACAATGCAGTGTTTAGATATACTTGGAAAGCTTACTCTCAGACACAGAAATGTATTTTGAAAATACAAGATCTGCAGTTTTAGTTACCTTTAGTTATGGTTAAGTAACTTTAAGTACTTGGAGTCCAAACGTATGTATTGATGGGTAACCAACTTTGTATATCAAAAGTATGGTTTTCCTCCTGTTAAAAGAAACGTTTGTATTGACCCCTCCAGTTTGTGATCAGGGACTTAACATCTCATGTCTAAGAGCAGGAAGGCCTTGAACAAAGGAGGGAGAATTGTACGTTTCATCCGTGGCTGACTGTAACAAACAGGCTGCCTCCTTTCCAAAGGTCAGGCTGATAAATACTAATCAGGCATAACATACAGCTGCAGAAGCTTGATGCACCCCCAATCAAGTGTTACATTTATGTTTAGGCAAAGCATTCTTTTATTTTTACATCAATGCGCGTGGGACAAAAAGTAAAGAAAATGTGTTTAAGTCTATTGTCAGTATTTTGTAATTCGAGTTTCAGCAAATGGTTGGGTTGATTAAGAAAGATCTTTTGATTGTTTTTTCCCCACTATAATAAGAATGTGTTTAACATGACATTTGGTTCTCAGGTTGTGATACCTCGTGGTCCAATGCAGGCAAAAGGGCTGCTGCTGTCATGCATCGCTGACAGAAACCCATGCATCTTCTTTGAGCCCAAGATCCTTTACAGAGCAGCTGGTAAGGCCTTTGGTTTCTATTTCTGTAGTTCTGTTGTAATGAATCTGTATAATTATTGTATTACTTATTACTATTATTGTATCAATGTATACTTCTATATTACTCTAGTATTTAAACTAGTATTATTTGTGTACATAAAAAAATACAAACAATTCTTTTATAATGTGATTTTTCTGGATTCTTTTTTACATTCTGTCTTTCACAGTTGAAGTGTATCTATAATGAACATTATTGGCCGAACCCATCTTTTTAAATGGGACAACTTGCTGAATTTGGATTGCCAAATACTTTTTTTCACACTGCATTTCGTGTCTGTTCCCTGATTAGCAGTAGTTAAAATTATATTTAACACTTAAAGCAGGAAAGTCCCAAACCATCCTGAGAGAGGCCTTTATACCAATCCGTTACGTTCTCAAATGTGTTTTTTAACAACAAATATTAAATTAAAACTTTCTTTTTTTATATATATCTTGAACATTGCAAGCATAAATCCACGTATTTGATGCTTTTTTTTCCTGTGGCATTTTTCTCATTATTGAGGGCATTCGAAGAAAATGAAGCTTAAAATTGTATTTTTGATTACTTCCTTTTTTTTTGTTAAAATGTAGCAGATGAGAAAATACAGTTTGAAAAAGCTTGTAGGAGTCACAAAGGTACTACAGTTGGCAGGCCACAAGCTCCCTGCTCAGTTTCATTCTGATGCATCCACTTGTAGACAAATAGATCCATAAACGTCTTTGTTTTGTTCGTCTGAGCTGGCATCTGACTGAAAACCGTATGGCTAAAAAGCTCTAAAATTGATTACCTTTTTTGTTGCACCTAGAATATTAGGTTGGGGTTTTGAGGGGCTGTAAGCTAGCTGGAGAGAGCACGTAAACAGAAGGGTGTTGTGAAGCAGATAACAATTCAAAGGTTCATTTCTAATAAACTAATGTGGCTCTGCAGAAACTTTGTCTTAGAAAACAACTTAAAAAAAAGCCTAAAAAGCAGCATAATCATAATTAAACACCTACTGGAAATTATTTTACAATTTTTCAAACATGACTGAAGTGGGACTTTAAGTAGATTTGATCTGTTTATCTGTGCTGTCTTTTGTTTAAAGGATAATCCTTTCTCACTGGAGACGGTTTGTATTTAAGAATACAGTATAAACATGTCATTTGATATATTATTGGAAATGATTTTCTGGCGCATTTCCGAATAGAAGAATGTCAGATTTGAACTTAACAGTGTCTGAAATATTTGTTCATGGAGTCTCTACCATCTGGAAGAGCTTCAGTAATGTTCAAAACTCCTTTACATATAAAATTAAATGATTCGGTGCTTTCTCATCTCAAAACCACTATAAAAGCATTTCTGTCTCACTTATTCTTTGCTATTTGCTTTTACACCCTTCACCATCCAAAAACACCCCCCTGACTGTCTTCAAAGAGTTTACCTCCTTCAGACATTACACACTGCAGTTTACTGGCTGCTTTCATCAATAGGAAGAAGAAGAGGAAGTGTTAAATGACCTGAAACAAATAATAAAAAACAGTTCATCTCACAGGAGTGGCATGATAAAAAATGTCAGTGGGTGTAAACACGATTGTGCTGTAATGTTTTTGAGAGATGTTTTCCATTTTTAATCATTATAAGCTTCCATCTGGGCTCTACAAATGCGTAAAGTCACACCATGTGGTAGCAAAATTCAATGCGCTGCAGCTCACCAGGAGGTTTAGCGGTTAAATAAAGAAATGTTCTTGAGCTGCAGCACAATCCAACCTTCCTCCAATACTACTGTAAGGATTGCTGCATGTCTTTTGAAGCCAAGTTTTTCATTACCAGCAAACCAAGGCAGTTCAGGAACTTTCGACTTTACATTTGATTCACCAGAGAAGTGTGGGGAAATTTTATAGCCTAAAGAGATTCATTGGATTGATAAATGCACGTTGTTTTATTTTTTTGCATCGATGGATTTTTATTTTACATCTGTTTTATGTCAGTTTTGTATCAGCTATGCTATTTAAGGTCTGTTTTATTTAAGAAAACGCTAATGTAGTTGTAAACACACAACATGAAAATAAGCTAAATTTACTTAGAAGCTGTAAGTAAAATTGGAACGTATAATATTGAAAAACATTTTTACAGTTTCTTTCGGTGCTGCTGCATCTCTCAGGTGAGGCAGGGTTCGACCTGCACTAACAGACAATTTTGCCCATTTTCACATCAGGAAATATGCCTTCACAGGTCTCCCATCTTAAAATTCTGATTAGCAAAGGACAAGCGCTCCTTTTCTTAGATTTAGCTGTGTCCAAATTTCCACCCTAATCAATAACTTCTAAAAAACTATAGTGCGGGACTATATAGCCCCCTGGAATTTAAAGGCAATTCGGACACAATGCTCACTATTAAACACCGAATATGACGTCATTGATTTCACAAAGTCAAAATCGAATCAATATGAACATTTCACAACGTTTATTTATGACGTCTGATAGTGAAATGTGGATGGTTTATTCAAAAATTACATTTAAATATGTTTTTTGTTCAAAATTGTTCGACTGCAATGCATTGTTGATCTACATTTGCTAATCTAGTGAGCATCGATGCAAGCTAGTTTTTTGCAAAGACTTCTGGGAAATTTCTTGTTCACTGGATTTTGGAATTGATAGATTCAGACATCAATAAAAAATGGTGAACTCACTACATAGTGCACTATATATTGAGTATGGGGGAAATTCAGACATAGCTTTAAACAGATTTGTAAACACTATTTGAGAAATGCTAATTTTGTGTCTGTAGAAACTGTTGTAGATCTTTGTGTTCATCTCTGCCATCTGGACTACTGATTAGATGTAAAAGCAGCTGCAGATGATTGTAAAGTGACACTCAACAAAGAATGATATTTTTCTGAATGTGAGCTTGCACTTAATATATTCTAAATGTGTGTGTTCCCTCAGTTGAACAGGTTCCAGTCGAGTCCTACACCATCCCACTCTCAGAGGCTGAGGTCTTACAGGAAGGAAGTGATGTCACTCTGGTTGCCTGGGGGACACAGGTGGGCTATTCACTGATCCTTGATAACAGGTTGAAGCCTATCTGGCTGATTTTCCATGGCTACAGGAAGAAAGGATCCATGTCTGATCTCTGTCAAATGAGGTTTAATACCACAGAGGCTAGCAGTGGATTAAAGTTAAGTCTATCACAAGCCTTCTCTGTCCCAGAAAGGTCTCTCCGCCTGTAGCCTGACATTGTACGTGCTCAGACATCTCCACAGCGTCACTGCTTTTTCTGCTTTCATTGTGTTAACACGTGTGCACACTTTCCATTGTCGTCTTTCTTTTCACGCAAGAGATTTTATTTAACAGGTTGGTAGTAAAAGGCCTGCAACTCCCTAGGAGTCATCCCCTGCTTTGATTGTGTCTGGCCTCTTCACCAGGCTTATCCTGTGTGTGTAATGGAGCAACAGCTTCACAGGAGGCTGCAGGCTTTGAGGAATAGAGTCTCCATCAAAATTATTATTGTTGTTGAAGAGCATGAGGATGGAAAATCTCATTCAGTAGAAAAACATTTTATTTTGATTTTTGTCTTTTCATTGGCAGCTGGGGGCATCTGAGTGGCTTTGGTTTTGTGGTTGTTTCTCCACGTGTTTACTGAGACAATTAACCAAAAAGTTGCAGATGGAAAATGGTTCCCATTCGCAAATATTTATGTCTCCTTTAATTTTGTCCTATTTTTTTTCTAATTTATTAACTTATTCTCACTTATTGTATACTACAACTGCTGAACTTTAAATAATTTTAAAGGCTATCGGCTGTTGGTGGTGATATGTCCCTGTCCTTCCTACCAGTTGACTCAATGCGTCACACATCAGAACAACATACAAACAATGTTAATAGCAGGAAATTACACATTTACACCCACATCCTCCTTACAGTCACATTGTTAAAACAGTGGAAGATCTACAAGACAGTAAAAAGTAGGCCGGTTTTGTGGCAAAGGACATGAAGAATGACCAACATTCAAGAAAAGTAAAGAACTTACTTTTTACTAATTGTTTAGGAAATGGATTTTAAAAAAAATGTTAAATGCAAAAATATTACTATCTCAACCCTCTGTTTATAGAAATGAACAGTTTTTATTTAGATTAACAGACTGATTTTTCTGAAGGAATACGGAGATTGTTGTTTGTTCTCTCACTTACTTTAAACTGTATAAGTGTGTACTTGCGGTTCTAGTTGTGTAGACGTTGATTAAAGGAACAAAAATGTTCTTGTCTCTTGTTACTGTCAATTTCCAAACATCATTTAAAGCACTGGTCTAACTCCAATCCATCAAAGTCTACTGCCTTGTTTCAATTTTTTGTTAGCTCTTTGTTTTATGATGGATAGTTTGCTCTGGTGATTGCAATTTACAAGGTCATTGACTGTTTTTTTTTATGCTTGTTGTGTCAGTGATTAAATTAAGCTGAAAAAATCCCTCAGTTTGTTTGTCCAGCCATCTTCTATCTTATTCAGGGCCAGGTCACGGGGCCAGCACTAAACAGAGATGTCTTGTCTCTGTAGCACACCCTGGGTCGTCCCTGGGGCCTGGCCATGCCCAGAATACCTCTAAGATGCTTCTGAAAGAGATGCCTAAGCCACCTCAACTAGTTTCTCTGGATGAGGAGGAAGAGCGACTCCCTTCTGAACAAATTTTAGTCTCTTGAATCCAGGAATCTTGTCCTTTTGATAACAACCCATAGCTTGTGACCAAAGAAAGTCGTAGAAACACGGGTTGACCAATAAATCAAGATGCTTCATGACTTTTTTTGGGAAGTTTTTCCAACAAATATTTGTTAAATCTATTGGCAGTGAAACATATATGACTGTCTCCTTTTGGTTTACGAATAAAAAAGGAACGCATACTTCTTGCATTGCCGAATTTAGGACACATGAAAATATCACTGTTATAATTGTTATAAAGGTTTTCTTCCCTTTCGCTTCCTTTTAGGTTCATGTGTTGAGGGAAGTAGCTGACATGGCTCAAGAGAAACTCGGAGTATCCTGTGAGGTCATCGATCTGAGGACCATCCAGCCCTGGGATATTGAAACTGTTTGTAAGGTAAGAGAAACTAAGCAAAAAAAGGCAAGCGGCCTGAAGAGAGGCCCCATGTTGGGGATCTAATCCTTGAAAATGTGTGCAATATTGTGTTCAAGCTTATGGCATTCTGCAAAAAAAGGATGCCTTAAAAAAAGGAAAATGTTTAATTATTTATTTACATCAAGCAAATAAAATGTGATGAATAAACAAAAAGGAAATGTATATTAAATTGATATTTGGTGGGACCACCCTTTGCCTTCAAAATAACATCAGTTCTTGGCACACTTGCTCACCGTTTTGAAGACGCATATTCGAGAACTAACCACAGACAGATCTTCTGTGAGTGTAGTATTTCTTGCATCCTTCTGTCTCTTCATCTAATCTCAGACGGAGTTCTGTGGCAGCCATCTAGTCCTTCTAGTTCTATACAGGCAACATAGCTCTCCATGACTTCTGCTGTATGTGCTGCTGTGGAGTAAATTTGAGGGCAATTATACACCCCCCTGGTGGTATTGTGCGGTGCATAAATATCTACCTGTATCTCTCAGCATGGAGAACACGATTAAGCCTTACCAAATCTGACTCCCATTTGCAGAAATGGAGTCCCAAACGTTCAAGCAACCCCCACCATGCTTCACTTTTGCATGCAGACTCTTATTGTATCAACAAATATACTACCAACAGTCAATATTACAAATTTTCACTCATCAGTCCAGAGCAGCTGCTGCCATTTTTTCTGTACTCCTGTTCCTGTGTTTTTGTGCATACTTGAGTGGCTGGGTTTTGTTTTTTCATCAGAAGTTTGGCCTTTTGGCTGCATGTCTTCCATGAAGACCACTTCTGGCCAGACTTTTCCAGACAGTAGATTAGTGTACTTGGGTTTACAGAGGTCTGCCAGTTCTGAGCTGATGACACTGCTAAAAATCTTCTATTTTCTAAGGGTAAAAAGCTTGATGTGTATTTCATCTGCTGTAGTTTCTTTAACTGACCACTGTGTCTACAATCTTCAACGTTGCCTGCTTCTTTAAAAGAGCTTTAACGCCACATCTTGAAACCCTAGACTGCTTTGATATCTTACCCCATGTGGAAGAGTTTAAATATCTTTGGGTCTTGTTCATGAGTGAGGGAAGATCGTAGAGGGAGATTGACAGGCGCATTGGAGCATCCACTGATATGCGTTCGCTGTACCGGTCTGTTGTGGTGAAGAAGGAGCTGAGAGAGAAAGCAAAGCTCTCAATTTACCGGTCGATCTTTGATCCAGTACTCACCTATGGTCAAGATCTCCGGGTCATGACCAAAAGAATGAGATCCTGACTACAAGTGGTTGAAATGAGTTTCCTCTGGAGGGTGGCTGGACGCTTTCTTATAGGGATGAGATGTTCGGTCACCCGGAGAGAGCTCAGAGTAGAGCCGCTTGTCCTCAACATCGAAAGGAGCCAGTTGGTTCTGCTGGTTTCGGCCTCTGATCCGGATGCCTCCTGGACGCCCCCCCAGGGATGTGTCCCGGGAATGTCCCACTGGGCGGAGGCCCCGGGGAAGACCCAGGACATGCTGGAAAGACTATATCTTTCGGCTGGCTTGGGAAAGCCTAGGGGTCCCCCCAGAGGAGCTGGAGGAAGTGGTCGCGGAGAGGGAAGTCTGGGCATCTTGGCCTGCCTCCGTGACCCGATTCAGGATGAGTGGAAGAAGATGGATGGATGAAAAATTTCCCTTTGATATTACAAATGAGTGAAAAGAAATGCAATTTTTTTATTAGTCTATGTTTATTACTACAATATTAAGAATTGAAAAAGATGGCCCCAAATAACAAGCATTGACCATATGTGACCATAAAAGGGATTCACAGGGATCTGAAGATGGATGTATCTATGCATATATGTGTGTTTGTGTGTGTATATATATATCTATCACACAGACACACACATTAGTGTGCGTGTGTTTTTGCGGTAGATGCTCCATCTCTTTGCTTTAAGATTCTTTCCTGCCCACCTAGGTCGACTAAACCACAAAGAGGCCTCTGCTTGAATTGCAAAGAGATTTTTGGATCTAAAAATCAAGATTTGAAATAAGGCAGACCTCAAGAATTTCTGAGTGAGATGAATTGGGGAAAATAAAGGCAAGTCTGCTACTAGATTGATGCTTTTTTGCTGTTGAAAATATTTATAAATATATTTATATATTTTATATATAATCTTTATATCCAAGTATGTTTTTTTATTGGAAAAGCATACATGTAATGCTGCTTAAAAGAACTTGTAAGAAACACTAAAAGGGCTACATCAGATCATGAAAGGGGGTTGACGTTATTAAAAACAGTCACTTGGAGGTAATGATTGAGACTTCATTATTCTGTTGGCTCTGAATGATGCACAACTCGTTGTAGCTAGTTGTCAGTCACAGTTTCTCCGCTCCGTGGAGGTTTTGCAAGTGATTGTGCTCCATTTTAAATAGTTCCCCTTTAAAACAACTGCCATGAAATTGAATATTGTGTTTATGTGCTGCCTAAAGGGCCTGATGCCAGGTCTGTCACTTCAAGCATGTCAACAGTGTCTTTCCTGGTCATTTCCTCCAACCAAATGCTTCTTAAACATCTGTGAAGCTCATAACCTCCAAACACACACGGAACTGCTCTGTTTTTCATGAAACCAGCAGTCACTGCTCCGTGGACTGTTGCTGTCGTATACAACCTGGATAGTTTTATGTGTTTCTGGGCTCTTTGATAGGCTGAGCAAAAAAAGCGTGCTTTTAATTAGTCATAATCTTTTATCAAATTTTAGTGAAGTACCAGAATTCATCTTGGTATAACTTATTACAATACTCAGATTAATTCCCAGAGATGAGGTGCTTTTTTTTTCTAAGGTTTCATCTAAGGTTAACGGACCAGATAAATGAAATTGAGGATGATGACTTGTCTTGTGGCTTGCATTGGGTCTTTTGTCATGAATTAAATTTGGATAATTCAACAGTGGAGGAAAGGAGAAATGCATTTGTGGTTAGTAATGCTCAGATGACCTTTAGTTTTCCAACGGGGGACATGCTTACCATTGTTCATTTGTAATGCTTAGCATGAACTTTTACCCATTTTAAAGGTTCCCATGCTGAATACATACATCTAGAAAGTGTATTTTTATCACTATTAATACTGGTCTTTCTCTAGAATTGATATTTACATTTAGGCTGTTTCACAGCTTATTGAAATCTTCACACTTGAAACAGTTATTTAGAGTGGTTTGATTGATTGGTTTATTTCAAGCATAGATTGAAAATACAGGACAAAACACACAATTATTTCAAACTCATTAGAGAAACAATAAGATGCATTGATTAGAAAATTGAAAACAAACAAAAATAAAATACACTTGTGTCACATTTGGTTCATTCATTCTTTATGATTATTAACTAAAATCAGTAGAGTTTGATTGATTGCTTGAAAAGGAGTGGGAAGAAGCGAACTTATATAATCCCACCCCTACTTGATTACTTCATTTAACTGTTTTGCATAATTATGTCTTCCGGTTGTTTTTTTTTTTTTTTTTCTCAATACATTCCCAATAGTAAAGTAAAGTGCTCGTTGATTGATTAATCTCGTAAAACATTATTTCAGTAAACAGTAACGTCAATCATACATCATGTAACAGATATGTAAAAACTCACTGATTATCATCAAAATACAATGTCATATTAATGCAGAAAAATAATAATTACACATTGAAATCAAGTTTTCAAGTAACATTAACGTAGGTTAGTTTGGTGAGTGTTGTGTGGGAAAAAGTTCTTTAAATAAATATGGTCTTCAAAATTCATTTTATTTTTCTTTTCAAAGTTTCCTTTTATCTTTTTTTTTTTTTTTACAATAATGATTTAAAGTCAACCTAAGAATTTCTATGATTGATGATAAAGCTGACTTCCTTTCTTTAGTAATCAGAGGAAATAAGTTACCAGCCATTAAAGGTATGCCCGACATGACAAAAGTGTGCGCAGTGTCTGTAGTATATTGCTGTAAAATACAATGTATGAAAATAGCCCTGAAATAAATCTCTCGAAACTGCAATTTAAGAAGAAAAAAAAAACAAAAGAAATAAACATGGCAACCCAAGAAAAGTTCCACCATTTCTCATCCACTTTACAGTAGCAGGAACTGTTTGTTCCCAGAACCCGTTACAGTAGTCCCTAACTACTGGGTGCTGCGGCACCGCTCTGGGTTTGGCACAGCTTTAAAGGTCAAAGACAGCAGAGCTGTAGCCACACAATCATCTCAAAGCCTACATGACTGCTTGAACCAGTAGTAATCGTTCATATATACTGGACATATCACACTTTTTTTTTCATGCATTCTTTACTGTACATCTCATTAAAGAAAATACAGCATCATCACCAAATACAATGTTGTTGAGCTGTCATTTAACTTGAATAGAACTATCAAACACGAAAAGAACTTTGAACTTTCCTGCTCACAGTAACCCAAATATGTGTTGATTTAAACATATTTTAGAATAAATTTATTTCCAGTGAAAAATCCTCAACTTAAAAAAAACAGCATAAACGGATGAATCCTCAGATCTCCATGTTTTCCACAGAATCTTCCTTTTATCTATTTCAAAAGCATCACTGCTGAGTTACTGATAGAGGAAGACAAAGGCTTTGAGGAGTTGATCTGGTTTTATTGATCTGCTCTGTTTTAAATAAGCTTATCTCAGGTGTCTATAGGTTTGTTGTGGAGGAGGTTCTATATAAAATAATTTTCCTGCAGATTCTAAATTATTAATTTGTATTAATTAAAGTGAAATGGCTCCAGATTTCCAGAGTCTCTCTCTGTCTTTCTCTTCATCCTCGGTTCCTGTTGTGCAGCAGCTGTGCTCCTTGCAGCATGACAGACCCATCTGTACCTGCACCCCACCCCGCCGTGTGCACGCTCGCGCTCAGTGCACCCTCCCTCCGCCGCGTGCACTCAGCTCATGTCCACCCGTGGAAGGGAAATGGTCATGATTGTTGTCACGGTAGATTGATCACAGTAAAGTTGCGGTGAAAATAAAAAGCTGCAAGGTGTGCAACAGATCGCGGGTTTGATTGGATTTGCATTAATAGTTGCAATTGAAACATCACGAAATCCTGGCGGGACGGATGATTTCAACAGTACGAAGGAAGGGAAAGACTTTTCAAACTTTAAGCTCCGGTTGATGATGCGAGATATGAGCACGAGCATTTGAAGTGTCCCCGAAATATTTGATTTTACACACTGCACATGTCATGTCAAGCTCCTTATCGCAGGATTTGTGAAACCCCAAGTGTGCCCTAACATTTCCCTTCATTGACGACGGAACAGGAGGAATCTCTTTTTTTTCCATGTTGGAGCATAGCGGTCGCTTAGTTTGCTCACTCGCCTCCAGAGAAAACAAACTACGGTAGCCATTTTGTGACAAACATTACAGCTTGCAAGTAAGCTAGCAGGTTCGAGCCATTAATGAAATATATAAATGCAGGAATATGGGGAAATAATACATTAAAACGGATTATTGGATATCTAGAAATCGATTCTGAATCATTAAAAATTAGAATTTAGATTTGAATGTGAATTGATTTTTTCCTGGCACCCCTATAAATGTCACTGCTGCTTTAGTGGGTGCAATCACTCCATTGGCGACCTGTCCAGGGTGTACCCCGCCTTTGCCCAACAGTAGCCGGTACAGGTTCTGGCAACCGAGAATGCTTACATCGATCTGCCATATTTGGTTTGTATTCAACCCACTGATCAAATCACTTAAAACATCAGTGACGTCATATGTCAACCATGTCAAAGTTCTATTTTTGAGGCGGTCAATTCTCAAATCACACTGCAGGATCTAAGATCATGTATATACCATTGACTTAAGATTGAAAATGGCAGCTCCGGACGCACAAATCGCGTTCGGTGTGAACGCAAGCTAAGGGTTTGCATGACTGTTAATGTGAAGATTGCTTATGAACCATTGACTGTTAATGAGAGATGGACCCTCCAGGATTTCTAATATTAAGTACCTGTTGCCTCAAGCCAAAATCCCATAGGCTTCTATAGAGAAATAAACAACTATTGCTCAGTAATTTTATTTGCCAGAATAACCATTCTTTTTCTGATATGAATTTTTAAAACTGTATTCTTGCTAATCCTCATTTTTTTCTCAACTGTGAGTTATTCCAAGTTATAAACTAACCAATCAGATGTCTCAATGAAAGCAGGTTCTCTCATGTATAACGTTGAAAACTTTCAATTGACAGATCTCAGTAACTTTCAGAGGTAGAGATGTGGACTTCCAACTATCTCACTCCTGATTGTTGCCATAAAAGCGTTGTCTCAGATTGATTCTGACCAATCACTGCTTACTTCTCCAACACTCTTGTTGTCCAACATGAAACAAATGAAACAAATAAGACAATTGAATTGACTTAGTTTGGATGGAGCCAGAAGTAAGGCATTTTCTATGACCATGTCACACTCACTTGGTTCAGTTCTCATAAACAGTCAATCTTATGAACACCATAAAAAAAAAGATATTGCTTTATTATAATATTTCACACAGACAAATTCTACCAACTGTGCTTTTGTTGCCATAGGATGACTTGTAGTTCTTGCATAATGCAGAAAAAGAGCCCAAACTAAACTATTTACAAAAAACTGATCTCCTTAGGTGTGTCTTATTTAATTAAAAGTGAAAATAAATAAAAACTCTATTTTATATGTGGCTTTTGGCATTTAAACTAATGGAAACATGTTATTAATAACTTTGAACTTTAAATGTGTTTTCTGTAACATAAACTAAATTCTCTTTTGATGAAAAGTTTTGCCAAACAACTAAATGTAATCTACAGAAAGTTGTCTTGTGATGACTTTTGTCTGCAGCTGCATACAGATATGATCCTCTGTACAACCAGCTCTGCAAATATATATATATATACATATTTTTTTTAAGAAAACTATTCTGAACAGATGTTTCCATCTGTTTTTTTGCTTAGGGCTTCAGTGCCGGAGTAGCATAGCTCATGTGCCAACTTCTTAATTCAAACAATAGTACACCTTAGCTTGTCCAGCATCCCTGTGGCTCTTTAAAGCTGGCCTTTTGCACAGCTTATTAAGTAGCCGTCAGGTTCAGAGACTATGCAGACAGCGAGATAGTGTGCAGACACATTCAGCCGCTGGCAGCCAATTAAAATTTTCATGTTTTGTGAGTCACGCTTTTATCATTCAGCTAGGGTTGCGTTCACATTTTTACATTCTCCATTTAGATACCGGTGTTTTGCTTCTGATATAAAATGAATAAAAAAATGATTTATTTCTTTGAATGAATTATTATTAAGGGAGTTCTATGATGGAGAATAGAATCTTTTTGTTCCTGTGGGCCTGCCAGACCCATTCTGGTGGCCATCAGTTCTACTTCATTCTAAATATAATCCACCCTTTTGTTGATAAATGAGATCTTGGGCAAATATTGCAGTAAAGGCAAAGACAAAGTAAATGCTTTTATCTCGCCCTGCTGTCTGGATCGGGCCAGTGAATGTAGTAGTCATAAGGGAGTAAGAGAAATAGCCGGTTTACTTCTGGCTCAGATGATGTGGAAAGTCTTCCTGTCATGCTTGGTCAAAGCACATGTGGATTTGTGTAAAGATGAAAATGTTGCATATGAGCTTTGTCATTTTTTCCTGAGGAGACAGTTTTATTCTCCACTATTTAATGACTTTTGTAGTTATTGACATGGGACTTTCGCCATCATTTCCATGCATTCTTACATGAAAACACATTTGCTAATCTTGGCCAGTTTAAAGAAGAACCTTTCTTTTCTTAACTCTCATTATTCTGTTAGTCGGTTGTTGGCAATTTGGCCTCTTTTTAAGGATTTCCAGACTCTAAATCTGGCTGGTGAAGAATCAGGATGTCTTGCCCGGGTCAGCCTGAGTACAGTCAACACTTCATTAACTATTACTGGAGATGGCTCTTTCCACAGCACCGCAACAGGTCCTGATGTGCTGAACATGTGCTTGAGTAGATGCTACTTTTTCCTATATGACCAGTTTGTTTAGTCATAGACTGTCTATTGTAACAGTATGTGGCTATCAGTTAGCTGAGGTAAAGTGAAATGTTTAGGCGGGAATCTGTTAATGTTTCAGGTGAGAAAAAACTTTGTTTACTGCATCTCTCCTTTTTTTGATTGATGGATTCATAAATTAAATTTGAAACTATTAATAACAACATAACAAAACAAGGTCATATTTCACAGCAGGATGTCTGAGGCCAAGAGTCTGTCAAAGCTGAAGTCTAGAGTGAAGAAAACAGTTTTGCTAACCTACTTGAACCTACATAATCAGTCAGCCACTTTTCTCCTTTTTTCAATACATTATTACTCATTGCTTCTGGAGCTGTTAAGTGATGTCAGCTACCCAGGGAGTCATCCTCTTAGCATTTTAATGCTGCAAGTTTGCAAGTTCTCTGAAGTCCCTAAAGTGCTATTTAATTCATACAGACTTAACTGTTTGCTCCTTTATTAACATATTGTAACATATTCTAATAACAAGCTTTTTGCTGCTTAAATTAAAAAAAAAAAAAAAAAAAATTTTTTTTTATTAAATCAAAATTTGAGCAGCCGTGATCCGGAGGTGGAGCGTTCAACTTCTGATCAGAAGATTGTAGGTTTGGTTCCTGCCTTATCTGCCGTTTGTTGAAGTGTCCCTGCTCCTGGTGATTCTAGGTTGGTGTGGAGGGTAAATGGGACTCAACCATTTCCCACTTTATATATTTTTGGGTATTTTATTATCTAGCCTATATTGCTTTGAAATATTGAAGGAAAGCTGTTTTTTTTTTCAGTCTTAATAATCTTTTGCCTTACTGGAGAAGAACAAAAAAGAGAAAAAGGGCGGGGATGCCAGAGACATCAAGCCCGCATAATTTCCGGAGAGTATCCATGCAGAACAGTGTGTCTATGTACATGTGGTCTGCAAACACAGCACATCAGAGAGCAGAGGGGCCGGGGTTAGTCTTTCCAAATTCATCAGGTCTGGTGACAGATTTCTCCAACTCTTTTTCGTGAACGTGTGCAAGCGTTTCTCCCTGAGGAGATGTATCTTGGCTTGCACCTCTGCTGAATTATCAGTGACAGCAGCTCTGTCTGGATACGAGCCTTCAAGTGTGATGCAAGCAGTTTGGCTGAACCTGCTCGACCTTAAGCCTCGGGCACATCTGCCCGTGTGAATTTTTGACCCGTACGGGTCTGGGGTGGTTTGGCCCGTAGACCAGGCCCGTGACTGCCGCATGAGTTGTGGTCATTAGTACAGGAGCTTGCACGGAGCCGCACGGGTCCGCACGGGCCCGTGCAAGTGGTCGTGTGAAAAGCTGATGTCATTCTCGGGTGCGGAAGTACCACGGGCGTTGCTACAGACGTACGTGCGCGCACGGGCCCGTGCAAATGGTTGCGCGGGCGCACGTGCGCGTAGTACGGGCGTTCGCAAGGCGCGTGCGTGTGATACGGGCCAGCGCGCGGCTATAAAAAGGGCTGCGCGGGTCCCGCATCAGTCTCACTGCTTCACAGATCTAGAAGACTTCACTACTTATTCAGCAGGACGCTCACCGCATCGCGACATCTCGCTCAGCATGCCGAAGGTACGACAGACCGCCCGAAAGCACAAGGAGAGTGCAGAGGAGAGGAAGGAGTTGGAGCAGCAGGAAGAGCTGCAGAGAAGGCTGGATGCCCAGAGGGATGAGGCCAGAATGCAGAAGGATAGAAGACAAGAATCGGAGGCCATTTCGGTAGCAGGAGACGCCCCTGTGGAGGAGCTACCACACTCGTGCATGGACCCGTGCATTAGAGGATGACACGGGAGTGGATTTTCACTCCTGTCCCATCCCGCTCCCACTAATTGTCCTCCGCTCCCGGACCAAAGTAATCCTGTCCCATCCCGCTCCGGTAACCTGACTCCCACTCCTGCCCGCTCCCGTTCAAAATTGATCCCGCTCCTGTCCCGCTCCTTTATGTTTTCATTCTTATTTAGTCATAATGTAAAACATTAAATTTAATTGTATCTGTTCCCAGCATGTTTCAAAGCAGTAGCTGAGTCCACATTTCTACATTTTTAATTACTGTAGTGCAGTGTTTAGTCAGCCTTCAGGTCAGCGGTTCGATTCCCCCCGATGACCTTCCTACATGAAGTTCATCATCTCCCGTGCATGCATGGGTTAACTTGGCAGTAGGCTGTCTGGTTTCTCTCACAGTTCAAAGATGCAGTGCTGCCTTCAGAAAAATCTTTCACTTGGCGCTGTCTTTCTCGTTCGGCTTAGCGCGTGCACGCGCAGCGCGAACACAGCTTAAGGAAAAAAAAAAAGAAATGGTTAAAGAAAGATAAAAGAATAATAATAATAGAACATGCTCCCAGAAAGGAGACTCTCGCGAATATGGGCAACTCCCGCACCCCCGATCCATTGATTAAAAACACTTCTGACTCGCTGTGAGCGCGCGCGCCTGTGCGTGAGCGTCTCGACTCGCGGGGGCGGGGGAGAAACAAACGTAAACTGCTGCTGCAGCCAGAGGTATTTGGGCTGGCGTGCTCCTCCTCTCCTCTCCCCAACTTTGAAATTATCCAGCACCGTCGGACGCAAAAATTTCAGTCAAGTTTCTTGAGTTGAGCTTTTTTGTCCCGTCCCGTCCCGGTCCCGTGATTAATGGAAGAAATGACTCCCATCCCGTGGGAATCCCGCGGGAATCCCGAAAAAATGTCAGCCTCTACCGGTGCATGCCGCAAGGTTTCACGCACGTCGCCGTACAACTGGCTGTACTACCCTTGCGGGACTTGGAACACGGGAAACTGATTGCACGGCTCGTAAGGGTGTAGTACGGGTGTTAGTACTGCTGTTAGTACGGCTAGTACGGCTCTTGGGGTTGATGAAAACAGCTACGGGCCCGTATGGGCCCGTACGGCCCTTACGGGAGTGGTGCAGCCAGCTGCACGGGCAGAGGAAAATGGGAGAAAACCGTGGCACCCGCAGAAGAATTTGGTGCATGTCGAACAGCCTCCCACGGGCGCCTACGGGCCTTTGCGGAGCCTGCTACCTTTGCGGACCCGTGCGGACCGCCGCACGGGGGCGGGAAAATCTGGCCCGTAGACCGCCCGTGGGAGCCCGTGCAGGCAGATGTGCCCGAGGCTTTAAACAACACATGCATGAGGAGTCACACAAGGACAGCGCCAACCGCTCCAGCGTCTTCAGTTTTAGAAATTAGCATGGCATTATATCAACCTCAAACAAAGACGGAGCTTCCTTGATGGTTAATGGAGGATGAAGAGGTGCAGAGAAGGCTTATTAATAAGTAACGTGCATCAGCATGTGTTCTGCGTCTTGGAAGTGATGCAAGTCTAATGTGTGTTCTGTATGTTGTACAGATTAGACTATCGTTATTATGTCTTTCACTCTTGTCTTATTGCTGAAAGCTGTAAAGTGCACCTTGAGTCAGAGACAGCAGGTAAACACAGCGCGAGGAAGCAGACGGCAGCCGGGCAGGACACACGGCACTCCACTGTGTTTGTTATTCACTCGGTTAGAAAAAATAACATGAAAGCAAATGTACTCAGGACAGGAAGTCACTGTGTTTTTATTTGAACACCAAGTTCATGGTGTATTTTTTTTCTGCTAGACAGCTGTGGACTATAGTCACACGAATTTCCTTAAACAGCCTTTATGGTGAAACTTTTGTGATCTGAAGTTGCCACTTTATTATTTTCAGCTAAAAATAAAACGTTTCAGCTTCTGGAGTTTATTCTCCTTCACTTTGTAATTAAATAAAATAAGACTTGGAGCAACATCTATACATTTATAATTTATGGATGAAGCCTGCTGATTAATGATTTAAAGAAAAAAAAATCAGTTGTTTTGTTTTTTCTTTAAGTTTTGACAAGCTCTTTAGTTTGAATCTGTTTTGAAATATATCTTATTAAAACTGGTAACCCTTTTTTCTAATCAATACAACAATCATGCGGTTTTGGATCATTACGTCTCATCTGGCAGCAGCATTTTCAGTGTCACTTGAAAGAAATGTTTTTCATTTCCTTATGGATTACAAAAGATGGTTGCACACTATGCATGGAAGTTAATGGCACATTTAGTGTACTGCAAACATTGTATTTGTTGTCACAAATTGACTTTTATAGAATTTATTAGTACAATGTTACAGAAAATAAGGATTTGGCTCCTACAGTTAAGAATCGTGTACCTCGCAGACCTGTGACTTCTCTAAGAAGTTTTTCAATGTCCACTCTTTACTTGTATATGGAAACTGGTTGTCTGTATAAAATATTCCCTTAAACAGTCAAACTGCAACCTCTCCACCAAGACCAATCCCAAAGAGCTGTCAAAGGAACAAGATTGCACACCCATACAGGATTGGAACGAACCAATCAAAAATAAATAAGCGGTTTGATCAGAAGTGATTTACTGTTGAGAAATTGTTGGAAAATGAGAGAAATTGATGATCGATGACAGTCTCCCTCCACTTGGAGCCCCATAAAGAGCTCACCTGAGAATGTTAAGGAAACAGTCTGGAACTACACAGGTGAAACTGGTCAATAACCTGAAGAGAGCCAGGACATGATTAACAATAATTACGATTAGAAATACACAACGTCGTCGTGCATTTAAATCCTGCAGTGCACATTTGTGCTCTGTCATTGACAACCTGGTTTACGTTACAAAAGCATAGAGTTGAACTTTTGTCATTGACTAAATCAGAATTTTCTGTATTATTACACGAATAAATGATTTGAAAATCCTAAAATGTAATTTCCTGGATTATTTTTAGATTGTCTATCACAGCTGAAGTGTATCTATGGTAACCATTACTGACCAAACTCATCTGCTTAAGTGGGACATAATTTATGATTGCCAAGTATTTTTTGGTCTACTGTGAACGATAGAATTTCCCTCGTATCCACCTTAAAGTCATAAATTAACATTCCTTTTGCTGTATTTCTCCATTATCTAAACTTTGAATAACACATTGACAGATTACAGCTGTTTTCTATCTGCGTTGTCAAATATTGTTGATCCTGAGGCTCAGCAATGAAACATTCCTATTGTTTTCCTGCACTTTTTTAATATACAGTGGTCCCTCGCTGTATTGCAGTCCACCTTTCACAGTTTTTTTCATTGCAATTTTGGATGCCTTTTCTTCTATCTCTTTCCACAGCACACTTTTGCTCCCTATTCTGATTGGCTGTAGGACTTGTTAATTAATCTCCTACATTCTTTCTCTTTTACAGAATGTGTTCAGCTTATCAGAGTTGCATAAAGTCTTCAATCGGTGGTAGATCTTTGTTTTCATTCTATAATGCTGGACTTCTTTTTCTATGAAGGTTTAAACTTTTGAGAGAAAAGTGTAAAAATGTTCATGTCTGTCTGAGAAAAGTGTATATAGTTTTCAGTGAGGAATATTACTATTATTTATTGAATGTATGCCCCGCAAAAAAACAAAATAAATTACTGTTTAGAAATGTTTCCCCTCTAACAGAATGCCAACTTCTAAAGAATTACATTTTATGTCCAATTTGAAGTAAAGAGTAACAGTTCTCTCTTGTTAAAGCACTTATAACTTTCTAGACTTTTCATTTTTGTGGATTTATCATTTTAGATCCTTAATATGAAAATCAAGCATTGGTTTTATTCCATTTTGATAAATAAGCTGTTGATGTATCCAGTAAACATATTGAGTTGTAATTCATGACCAGCAGCAGGTGGCTGTCAGATGATGAGGTGGGAAAAACTGCTTCTAACTGCTGGTTTAAAGGGAAACTTGGTTCCATTGTATATCATTTCAATGTATATCATTTATGCAAGAACATTTTTGGAAACATTAAACTGGAAAACCATAAAAGAGCATAAATGGCCGATTATGACTCAATATTCCATTTTGAGTTTTTATGAGTTTAGGTCTTTTAGGAGAAAATGAGAAATTATAGGCTACTTGTCTGCAAATAAAGCACAATAGAGCATAATCATGAAAATGCATTGTACAACAGGGAGACGCTTAGATATGCTCTAAGCTTACAAAAACCCTGAGTAAAGAAAAACTCAGTTCTTCAACTATTAATCTAATACATTTGTCTGCCAAAAAAGAAAGATTGTATTGTACAAAAACTCCCTTTGACAATATGCGGTTAGGGGGAAAAATGAAAAAAGGGAAAATTCTCCATCCAAATGACTATGAGAAGAATCTTCATTGACACTTCATTGAAGATTCAAACAAGAACAAAGAAGCATCTTTACTTAATCCAGCCAACAGACTGGTTTTTCACCATCAAAATTTTATCCCAAGTTTTCCTTACAGACACTTTATACTGCTGCCAACTATTTAGGTTGTCTGTAGTTTGTTACATGAATAATGAAGTCCAAATGTGACACGTTAGAGTTCACAGATGAAAGCTGTCTTTTTTTAAATCCGTGATCAGTCAATATTATGGTATCTCTATCTACATGTTTGTGTTAGAATTAAATCTATCAAAATCTCACCAACCATCGAAACAAACACTGTTGTCGTTTTCTTAAATTATTTCAAATGTTCTTTTCTATTCATGTTTCAGCTGTGCTCGGTGTACTGCTGGTGCAGAGGTAGAGCTGTTAACCTTTGATTGTAAGATTGCAAGTTTGATTCTCGCCTTGTCTGCCCATGTGTCAGTGTCCTCGGGCAAGACGCTGACTCCTACATGGCTCTTGGTGGTTATAGGTTGGCACCAGTGTTAGACAACAGAACTGACATCAGTGTGTGAATGTGTGTATGCAAGGGTGAATGGGACTGTGGCTGGAAAGTGCCTTCAAGGAAGGAACAAGTATACGCCCATTTTCATTCAGATAGGAAAAAGCAGGTTAAAGGGGAATTTGTTGACCCAGCTTTCACCTTGACTCTCATTTTATCAACTTTACTTGATACGAGAAAGGACCATCTAATCACTAAACTTAACCTATAACCGAAAAACTTTCCTCATGGTCCCTCTGTGTTTGAGTAGGAACTCATGACACAATCTTCTTCTTTCAAAGATCTTGGAAAAAAACAATCATAATTAAAGAAGAAAAACATTTTTTACATGTCTGAATTTTTAAAAATAATTAAAGCACTGGTCTGTTACATTTTCTGTTTATTTAAAAAAAATGTCCCCACGAGGACAGTCCGGTACCAAGCTTTGACTGTATAAATGTTGCATGTAGATTTTAAGTAAGAAAAATACAATTACCAATAGTTCCTATTGTAGTTGTAGAGTTGTGGGTTAGAGGACGTCCTTATCAAATACCAACTTTAATTGAACTTTTGGATCCCATTAGAGTTTGAGGATTATTTACATTTATTAATAGATATTTGGGTTTGTCAAACATTCAGTTTTACAAGAGTTTGTCCAGATGACCCAAGCCTTACATTGATTTGTTATCCATCCCATGACAAATGTGGATGAAGGTGGACAGGATTTCATGTATGACACCAGTTAAAATAAAAAATTATTGCAAAAGTTCAGCGGAGTGTCTTGTTGGGTCCAAATGACCCCACTCCCAACGTTAATATCCCAGGGATAGCACAAGGGTTACGTTTTCAAGATGGGGTTCCCACTTGGACAATGGTTTTCTGAACTCTGGTACACTCACTACTGACATAAATTTAACTACCTTTGAAAACAGTTGCTTACACTTCTGTTTTGGTGCTCATGTTAGACACCCCGTTCTATTGCAAGAATAGACTGACCTCATCTGACTCCGTTTTCTGGAGGCCCACCAGAAATGAATTAGCCCAGAGATGATCAGACTTGTGTTTTGCTATTCTGTGCAGTTGGGTATTGGTCAGTATCTGCTCGTGGCCCACAGCAGCACTCCTAATATCTTCAGACTGTTGTTGAAAGAGAATGCACAAAGGAAACAAAGTAAAAGGTAACGAAACTGACACGGTGGCTAAAAGTTTGAGCTCCATTCTGCTGTTGCTGCAGTCCAAGTCTGTAATTACAGTGTTAGCTCTAAGGATCCATCCAGCAGCACTGCGGAGTGGGGGAAGCTGGGGTCATTTGTTTTGTGTGTGCCATTACAGCTTCATGTGTCACACTTCAGCTGGGTTCTGGTGATTATATTTGTGGAAAATGACTCATGCATGATGGGTTCAGATGCTTATTCTTTCATCGGGGAAAGTGTTCTGTAATGTAACAAAAAGGAAATTACAGCCCATCCTAGACGCGACTCACAGTTTTTGGATGTGTGTTAGTATAGCTTCTTTTTCAAAAAAGTTACGGTCATTGATCATTTTTGAAGTTACATTGTAAATATTTTAAAGGTGTACTCACATCTCCCACTTGCCATCTCAAGTGTCCCGATTTGGGAGTCTCCTGACCACTTTTCCATTCTCACTCTTGCCAGTAGTAGCAGATCACATACTCTACATCAGATTTCTCAAATACTTTAGAGTCTCACTCATTGGGGAAATGTGGTCTAAAAATCTGGCTAATTCACTTAAAGTAGAATTGAAAAGACTTATGTCTGTTCTAAAGGAAAATTGTGAATTTTGGTTATGTTTGTGCTTCGACTGCGTAGTCTTCATGACTCACTAAGCTGCATTGGTCATTTGCATTGCCCAATCACTCAAAATGATGTCCAAAACAGGAATTTATTATCAGACTTTAAAAAAAAAGCAAAAAAACATGTTAATATAGTTTCTAAATCCATTACTGCAGGGCAGTCACTGTTGGCTAGATATTAGATAGAGGGCAATAATGAAAGCAGTGAATTTTTTCAGTTGTAGTATTCCAAATATTAAAGCACATTAGATCAGAGATGGTAATGCTCATCATAGAATTCCATTGGAGAAAACACTTCAGCAAAAAAGGCCTTGGCTGAAAGCTTGCTCAGATTGTGATTCAGCTTAAAGACTAGTAATGAGGCCGAATGGAAAACACATCAGGCCTAAACTCACGAGGCCAGACATTTAGGACATCCACCCGCCATAAAAACAGCTTAGAAATGTTTTTTTTTTTTTTTTTCTACAATCAAACAATTACTCTGATTCTTCCTTTTGCTGCCAAACCGGTTGAATCACAATTACTTTCTAAGACATACAATAAAATTAAAGAAAAAGGATTGTTTTGTGGTCTAACCAGGTATTCATAGTTAAATTTTGCTGTGCTGAAAGTGCCTGCTGACCCATTTTTTTCCTCTGTCAAATATTTTGTCAATTTACTTCAAAAGCTCTATATTTATACACATGCTTCTCTAAATCACCCCTTCAAGACATAGTTTAGAGGTTTATTCCACAAAAACCATTGCTGTGTTATCTCACATGTGATTTTTATAGGGCCTATAAAAATTGTTTATTGATTTTTACTGCCTTACAATTTTCTCTTATAGCCTGCGGGATCTTCACAGAGAGCCGCCATCAAGTTGAATGTACAAAGTTAAATTGATACCCAGCCTGTGGAGTGGTATAGTTTCCTACAGGCGGTGTGTGAGTGGGCCTGGGTGTACTGAAGGGAGTAATTTAGTTGAATTGGTTTAAATGGGATCTTTGTGGAATATTGGGAAGTATGTCTATCTTTTTTCTTTTAGGGGATAGTTTGACTCTTTTCTAGGTGCTAAAGCCATGTTGTGTGCGTCTTCCTTTTCTTTCTCTATGCATCTTAGTGGCCCTGTTTCTGTCATGAAAGAGATGGTGACTGTGTGGCACAGAAGAGTTGGTGCAAGTATTTGTTTTCCCTCCCAGCACAGTTCACTGAGCAGTTTCCCCTCTGCTCCCTTTTTCAAGGCCCCAGACTCATTTGTCTCAGTGAACACATGCGGCGTATGATGTGGATCCTTCAGAGGCCATGCAATTACGGGGTGGGTAGAAGCAGAAAAGCCAAGTGCATCCAGTGGCAAGAACAAGGCCTTGGTGGCGGCACTATGCTTCACTGAACAAAACATTCTGTTACTGTCATGTTTTGATTTACTACATGGCACAGGAAAGCGAAAGAAGTCACCGTCTATTAACTCATCTGTTGATGTTTGTGGAAATATTCTGTGTAAGCACAGTATGTTTTATTTTTATCATCACAGTTTTTGCAAGTTTGTTTAAGATAAAATAAAAAATAAAAGCATGTAATGACTTCTTCGTATGCTTAGGAAGATCACAAGTAGTACTCGAGGAAAAACTAAAACTTCTTTATATTTGCAATTTTCAGTGGTGCTGACAGTTTGCAGGTTGTGAGTTGTAGATTTTGCTTTTGTAAAACCCCCTTTGGGGTGTAATGCCCCAACATGCTTGAGCATGGAGTGTTTTTTTAGGTCAACAATCAAATAATAATCCTTCTAGTTACTACAAGTCTTTTAAATAAGGCTGGGTATCAATGATATTTTCCAGAAACGATTCAATTCGGTTCACCAGAGCCTGGATCAATTTAATTCCCTTTTTTTCCCCCAAGTTTTTCGATCCACTCCATTCAATTCAATTTTGAGTTTACAAATGTATTCACATTTGTTTAGAAATATATTACTAATCTACTATACATTTTGAATATATTTATATTGATCTGATACAGTTCACATACTGTAAAATTTGTTAGGGAGATAATGAGATACAGCAGTGTTGAATGGTTTCTCAAAAGGAGAAGCGCTAACAAAAATGTTCAGATCATTAACATTGTGAACAATGTTCTGCCTTTCCCTGAGGGTGTTTCAGTTTGGCCATTAGGCGGCGATCGCACTGTAAAATTACATTTTATTCCAGAAGAAGAGGAAGAAAGTATGAGGGGAAAAAAACTGTATTTAAAATATTTAATAAAAACAGTTTAGAAAATGAATACCTTTGAGTTTATCAAGATATTCATTTAGTCAGCAATGTGTGTTTAGTTGACCAAGCGCTAGCATTAGCCGTCTTATGGAAAATTCCATTAAATATTAGAATCAACCAAGCAGACTTTAGCTTTATGTGCTAATTCAATCTATATTTTTATAAATCTATTATTAATCTGTTATGCCTAAATTGATTCAAATCGATTAATCGATTAGATCAACCCAGCCCAACTTTTAAACCACTTTTAAACTATATTTTTCACATCTATGTTTAGCCTTTCTATTTACTAGTTTTTGCTTCCAAAAGTTGTAGCCTCCTTTTGCTGAAATATTGTTGAAGTGAAAAGCTGAAGCAGCAGGCCCTGCATTTCTGTTCAATACATAAATATATTATATTTCTTTTTTTTTTTTACATTTAATTTATTTTTTTTTCTCTCTCTAGTTTCAACCGATTTTTAGTTTAGGTATTTCCAAGGTATTTTTACAATTATTATTTCTTTGATTTAATGCCTTTAATATTTTTTGGGGCAATTTTATGATGTGTTTCCACAGAAATTATTTGTTACACAGGAGACATTTTTAGTGCTTCTTTCAAATCCTGGAATCTGGACCAAACCAGAGCACATGTCAAGGATATTGAGAAAGTGCAAAATGAGAAAAGAAAGCAAATTTCAAGACATTTCTTCATTTGATAATCATAGGGAAACATGGTTAACAGATCACTAATGAACAAACAGAAATGATGATAATAGATGTGCGGTATTAAGGCCTAAAGCACTTCTGTAATTGTGGTTTCTAAACTACAGTATACAAACAGAAAGTTGAGAGACAGCGGTGCAGAAGAAACTGGAAGGAATTGTCTGGCCTAACCAATAACAAATGGTTTAATGTAGAACAGGGGTGTCCAAAGTCAGTCCTCGAGGGCCGGGTTCCTGCTGGTTTTCCAAAAATCTGCTGCTGATTACCTGGATCAGGTGTGTTTGGCTTACCAGGATCTTCAATGGCAGGTTGGTTGGAAAACATGTAGGACACCGGCCCACGAGGGCCAACTTTGGACGCCCCTGATCTACAACATGTTGCTGTGGTTGAGCACATCTGCAACTTTTGTATTAAATTTTTAGTTAGTAGCTTTGGTTCTTATGATATTTTAAGTTTTGTTTTTGCAAAATTTTACAATCTATAGAACCTTATTTACCCTGGTCTAAGTCCATCTGTGTTGGGAGGTATGCCGAGAACCATTATCGAAAACATCAAACTTAACAGTTTACAAAATCTTACTATCAGTTTTTGTAACCCCCTTCCCTTTTAAAGTACTGAAGACATATAGTTTTATTTTACACCAAGCTAAATGAGATAGAATTTTGAAGGATGAATGATCTTTCATCTTTTCCTGACACCTACCAAATGTCTAGTATTGACAAGAAAATCTGTTCGACTTGAATAGCATAAATGAATAGTCGAGTAGATCTGCACAGTGGTTCAGTAGTTTGTACACAGCGAGATGGCCCTGGTTCAAATAGTTCAAATCTTGGCTGGGTCCCGTGTGTGTGGAGCTTGCACGTTCTGCTCGTACATGTAGGGGTTTTCTCTGGGCATTCTGGTTTCTTCCCACAGTCAAAAAACATGCTACAGACATTGATCATAATTGTCCCTAAGTTGTGTGGCCTTATAATAAACTGGGCAACCTGTCCAAGGTGCACCCTGCTTTTGCTGGGTGGGAGTTGCTTCAGCTTCAAGTATCAATAGTACAGAGCTACAATGCTAGCGCTAACTAGTTAAGATAAACAAATCTAACAAAAAAATACAGCCATGCTAATTCTCTGCACTCATTTTAGATATCCATATGACCTCCAAGGACCTACTCTGATATTCAAGTATAAAAATATGTATTGACATTTAATTGAGATCTTGGCTAGATATCAAAGTAGTGGACCTAATTTGTGAAACAGATTAATGTTCTTGAGGTACTCTGTGATGTGTGTGTGAAACGAACATGACTTGCAAGTCCAAAAGATACCTAACATTTTGTGAGGTGGTTTGCACAAAAATACAAGGATTTTAAGTTGATAGAAGGGCCTTGTGTTGAAAACTCTGACCTTTCCTAGATAGGAAAAGATAAAGGGGACTTTATTTATCCCACGATAGGAAAATGTTATGTAATAGCAACAGCAACAAAGTTACAGCTAAATAATTCAAAGGACCAAGAAATCAAAATAGACAAATCTAAACTCCAAGCACTAAGATAGCTGGGGTACAAAAATGCTGGAGTTCTTTACAGTACAATTCTTGTTTTGTTGATTTCCCTCAACTGCTTTTTTAGCATGTTTTTTCTTAAACTAGTTGATCTGAAAGGGATTTTGAACCGTGAGTTGATTTTATTTAGTTTGTTTGGATCTGAGTGCTGCTTTTGATACAGTTGACCATTTGTGATCCTTCTACATAGATTGTCCTCTCTGATGCTGCCCTTGAGTGGTTCAAGTTCTGTCTTGAATACAAGAAATACTGTGTTCAGAATGGTAGCAATATTTTAGACCATATAGCCTTGACCTGTGTTGTTCCTTAAGGGTTAATCCTGTGACCTCTTTAATTCAATATTTACATGCTTCTTTTAGGCTAGCTAATTCACAGAAATAATGTAACGTACCGCATACTGCAGATGAAGCTCAGATTTTCACTATTGTCTAACAGCTCTAGGAGTGAATGCAGAAAAGTTTCTCCAACTACACAGTCAAGACTGAAATAATAATGAAATAAAAATCTTTGGCCCAGTCTCTAAACTTACAAGTCAGATGGCTTCTGTTGGTGGCTGGAGTCAAAACTAAATACATTGAAGCAGCTTTTCAGTTCAATGCAACTAAAACGGGGAATAGTCTTTCTGATTTACTAAGATCAATAACAATTTGATATTGGTACTGTCTTAACTTATCCTCCATGTACAATATTTGTAAATAATATTCTTTATTCTTATTTTTATTCTACAGAGTTTTTAGACTTTTATTTAATTCACTTGTCTGGAGAGCCACTGTTTTTTCGTTGTAACGCAAATCCTTGTGAAACAATGACATTAAAGATCATTCTGATTCTGATTCTAAGATCCAGACCAAACTAATGACTATCTATCAAAACTCAGTGTATGAGAGCTGAAAGTTATTTACCTGCACTCTTTTTTCTTTTTTTATTATTCTGAAGTGATTGTATTATGTGATTGCTGCTTTGCTGTTTTAGTTGCCTTTGGAACCAATCTGACCTCTTGTTTTGTGAAATGCAATTTCTATTTTGTTTTATCCCAAAGTGGAATTTTCAGCTTTTCTTTTTTTTACATATGTGACCCTTGTGCCATTTTATGGTCCAGATGACCCAAGCCTTACATTGATGTGTTATCCATCCCATGACAAATGTGGACAAAGGTGGACAGAAGGATTTTATGTCTACCAGTAAAAACACAAAATTATTGGGGAAAAAAAGTTCAGTGTGCTCCCTTGACCCCACTCCCAAAGTTGACATACATAGGTTTGCACAAGGGTTACAGGTAAAGGTTTATATATTGTAAATTGGTATTGGTTAACATGTTTTCTATCATCTGCTTATCAGTTATTGGCAAAAATCCAACTCTTCTGCTTCGTTTTAGGCTGTTCCCTATAGGAGTTGTCACATCAATTCATAGAATAGAATAAAATAAAATAAAATAGAATAGAACAGAACATCTTTATTTCTATAGGCCTTTAACAGCAAGCATTCCAAGGTACTTTACAAATGGAGTATAAAATCATATCACAGAGAGGTAATAAAATCTAATAAAAATAATAATAATAATAATAAAAACTAAAACATAGTCAAACACAGTAAAACAAAGAAAAACGAGGACTAAAATCAACTTAGTTATCCTGAATAAAAACATCTTGACCTAAGATTTAACCCTTGTGCCTTCTTATGGGGTCCAGATGACCCCACCCTTAATTGATGTGTGATCCCTCTCATGACAAATGTGGACACATTTATATTGAATTTTATGACTGCCATGGACACTTGTGAGGATTAAAAAAAAAAAAAAAATCCTTGGGGAAGAAAAAGTTCAGCGCGCTGTCTTGTGGGGTCCAGATGACCCCACCTTTAATGTAAACATGCCTAGGGTAGCACAAGTATTACAACTCTCAATGGAGTCAATCTGACTCAACAACAGTGGGAGAGGGTTCCAAAGACCAGGAGCAACGGCTTGAAATAAGAGATATCCTCTAGTCTTAAAGCGAGTTGATCTGCTTCGATCTAAAGCTGCATTCACACTGAACATCACGTGAGAGTTCAGCTGCCTCTCCTTCACTGCATGGACAATTCACTGCTTTAACTATCCATAGAAAAATGTGTTGCAAAGACAAAACCAGGTTATGTGGAAGATCTAAAGACCAAAAGCTTCTGACGAGCTTGCTGCTTATTATCTGAAGGTGTGTACGGGAATTGCAAAGAACGTCACATTTTGACTGCAGCCTGTGAAGCAACTTGGGATCAACAGCCCTCCAGTACATTGTATAGTAAAGATGTTTCCACTGGTGCAGCTTCCTCAGACTCCCATCGGTCACCACCAACTAGCAGCTCCTGATTAGCATGGAGTCAGTTCATGCAACATGATGGACGAGACCAGCAGCTTGCACATGTCTTAACACAAATGTCGAGTAATACACAACTAACGACTTAGATTTTGCCTATTTTGAGATTAAAAACATAAATGTGTCTCCCTTTGTTTGTGATACCTGTGGAATGTTGAAATTACATTAGTCTAGCAGGGCCCATGTAGGGACTCTTGGAAAATAATAAAAACCTGAGAATAAAATATACACAGCTTCCCAACTGTTTAGTATTTGCAAAATATATAATCTTTTTTTTTGTGTATTTTATTTTACTTTTTTATGTCTCTGTCAGCATTGGTTCATTAGAAGTATTGCTGAGCGATTATGGTAAAAATGTATATCATGATATAGATCATTTTGTGTCACATTAACGATATGTGTCACGATAAACCACAAAAAGTATAGTTTCAGTTATTCTGTGAAAAAAAAATGACAAAAATGTAATTACTTTTCTCTGACTTTAGTTTTTTCAAGTAACATGTAACTGACTTGTTACAACTGAGAAACACTTTTGCACAACAGTGTCCAGTTTCTTAGTAGAAAAACAGAATTTTGCACAACAGCTCAACAAAAATAAACAAATATAAAATACTTGAAGATAAATGGTACAATGGACCCTTTTCTATCGCTCACACAAAATGCATCGTCATATCGCCCAGCACTAATTAGAAGTAATATGTGATTTTAGGTTAAACAGTCAAAATGCATGAAGTCCCTGGATTATCCCACTGATAAAAACTACTTTTACATTTCCTTTTGAAAATATATAAAGAAAAGATATGATTTGGTAAAGTTATTTGTGCACGTTTTCAGTAGTTAACAGATCAGTCATATGAGCGTTTTGCAACTAAAAAAGTAAACCCTGCCAACATGTCTTCTTGATCCTATACTGAAAAAGATTCACGAGGTGATTATCATTCTTTCCCTCGCTAAATCCATATAATCTTTTACTTGGATGCAGCTAACCGATCATCTTCTTGCATATTCTAGTGTGCTTCTACAGCCTTCCCATCCATATTAACACTATTGGCTTTGTCCATGGTTTCACTGTCAGCCTCTTTTGTTTGGTTTGACATGACAAGTGGCTGTCATGGGCATAAAAAGAATTGATGACTTAGAAACAAAAGAAGGGATTAAACCATACATGTGCAGTGGAAGTCTGTGTCTCTTGGAAGCCTCACCAGCAGCCGGATGCATCTAAGTTAAAGACTTCTGCCATAATTACCGGTTGAATTTGGAGAGCTGTCACAGTCCGCTGATGGTTGCAGAAACAGTATTTTGTTCGGGTATTATGTCTCGTGAAATAGTATTTAAAGGTGCTAAGGTAAGCATTGGTTGTATAGATGAGTTTCGGGCTTGAATGTACTTTATCATAGGGGTGTTCCAAAATATCGATATTGTGATTATATCTCAATGTTTAGCTCTGTGATTGATTCTCGATGGGTTCCAACCAAGTATTGATCTTTTATTTTCATTTGAAGAGGCTGTAAACGTTATATTCCTTTGGTGAGAAGTTCATTGACGGGGCACCAATGTGCCTACTTGAATCATGTAATTTTTGTTCTGTTGTTTACAACAATTTAGGACTAAGTAGTAGGACTGCTGTTCATTTTTGCTATTGTTAACAATTAATTTTAAAGAATGTTCCAATTGGTGTTGATGCTTGTCAAAGACATAGTATTACTGATTTCAGCAAATTTGCACAAAAATGTCTATTATTTGTTGCACAAAAGCTGATTATTATAATTGTTTTAAGCTAAAAAATAAAAGAGAAAATATTTCTCAAATATGTGTTCTTCTATATTTAGTGAGTTATTAGAGAAATAAATGATTATTTTAATATTCGACTAATCACCGATTATTTTTTCCAAGTAGTCGACTAATCGGGTCACGCGCAAAGTGGATGTAAAACACAAATCTTAACTATCACTAGCTTTAAACTAACTAAAAATAAAGACAATTAAGATGATAGTTTATTAAACTTTTAACCCTTCCACTATCTTAGGGGTCCAGATGACTCCAACCATATATTGATGTGTGATTCCTTCCATGACAAATGTGGACAGGATTTTATGTCTGCCATGGACGTTAGTGAAACTCAAAAATCAAAGATAAAACAACGTTCAGCGCACTGTCTTGTAAACAAGCCAAGGAGAGTGGAAGGGTATTACTGAATCATGCAGCCTCTGTCCTTCATTAGCTTCTGGTATTAAAACAGGACTAAAACAAATGAAGTCGACATCTGAATCAAGGAACTGTTTTTTTACTAAAGATAAAGTGCTGGCCTCACTGAATCAAATATGAAAAAGTACATTTTTTGGTGCTGAATGCTCATAGCTTTGTTCAACTTCACTACACTCTGACTTTATGTAATATAAAGTAGCAACTAATCAACAACTAAATTAGTCGTTGACTTTTCTAATAGTTGATTAGTCGTCAATTATTCAACTAATGGTGGGAGCCCTATTGGAGAGGAATTTTTAAACCGATTATTGCAGTACGTGATATTATCGATATCGTGAGCCATGTATCGCATGTCGCATATCGAATCGTTAGGTACCCAGTGACTCCCAGCCCTGCTTTATTATATAAAAGCTAAAGTGGACACGTAATATCGCAGGAATTAATTGGATTTCGGTTAGAACCTGATGAGGACATTATGTTTTCGGACAAGGACAAAAACAAAACCCTTTGGTAAAAAAACTTGGAAAACGTTTTATTTTAAACGAGACATGAGCAGATGAGCCGAGTGTATCTAAACACTATTAAAAGTAGAAACTACCCTGTTTAAATGAGCAGTTTTACCATCTGTACCCAACACTACCTATAAATTTGTTGAAGCTCAAAGTTTGTATCAGGTTTTGCACAGCTCCTCTGTATTTTGTGATTTGCCTTTGTATTCAAAGCATGTGAAGAATGCGTTCCCAACATGTCAGTGATGGGTGCCCCTTCACGGAGAGCTTAGAAATCTGGGCCTTGCTGGAGTCGCTGTATAAATTGAATGCGGACAGCCTTTGTGTACACGCTTGTGTAAGATGAAGAATGGGTTTTAGCATCAGAGTCAGGCTGAAGGATTTTCTCCTCTGTTTATTTATCCAACCTGTGTGAGTCATCCTTCTGAGGCAAGCCTAACAGCAACATGTCACATCGAGACATCGCCCATCTCTCAACTCCTCGCTTGATTCCTCTTCGCTTTGCAGATTGCCAACTGTTGTTATTGTCTTCCAGTGTTGTAATTAACTTCCACATTCCTGAAGATAGTGTCACATAATCAGTGAATTTGGATGAACTCTGTCACCCCATATGTTGTTAATTTGGTAAGTATGTTGCCTGAGATTTGACCCAAGCACTCATATTTAGTTCTACTACTCCATTGTTGCATTAAGGAATCTATGAATCCTTCTATATGGACTGTGACAACAGTACAGTGTTTACAGTGTGCGCCCAGACATGTTACCATTAGTGACCCTATGCTGACTCATTTGGCCTGTAGTGAGTGATAGTGGCAGAGTTAGTTTGACAGCCAAAGCTGTGACCTCAGCAATGTAAACATGTTCATGTTAACATGAGGATGAAGCCTTTAAATACCACTGTCCAGATCTCGTGTTTGTGTGTGGATGTCAGGCCTAATTTACCAAACCATATGTGATGCCTATTTTCATTTCGGAGACAGTTTGGATTGGTTTGTGGCTTTGAGGAATGGCGTTAAGTATGATATGTGTACCTAGCTGGGTCTAACCTACAGTATGTAGGCTTGGTGCAGACTATGGTGTGAGTATTGTTGGGCTTCTTTGTGTGTGGGCCGGCATGTGCAGTAATTGAAAATAAAATATATTTTATTTCAGCACGGCAGTCATCCATAGCACATTCTTTTAAGCTCAAATTGAGATTTTGGATTTCAGATCAATACAGAAAACAGCAGTATTATTGATATTGGTAATGATGTGTCGAAAATGTTTAAGTTAAAAAAAAAATGGAGTTGCAATAAAAAAAAAAAAAAAACATAAGCAGGAAAGGAATGAAAGTTTGCTGAAGTAGCAAAGAACAGACATAGCTTTGGTCTAGACTGGTGGCCTGTGGACGAGAATATAGTCCTGGTTTTATGCTGTGGTAGATAACGGGTTGGGTGGAGGCATCCTTCTCCAGTAATGCCAGGTTACAGAAAAACCCAGATACAAATGCCTTGGAGGGAGAGACCTCTAATGTCCATGATTGTTCAGTTGGTCTCTTGTGTACCAGCATAAAAAAACACTCCTTATCACGTTATCATTTTGCTGTTTCTTATGATTTAATGTGTGCGTGCACACAATGACAAAACCAGGAAAAAAGGCACTGTTAAATGGTAACTACCATCTTTTGTTAACCAAAGATTGGCATACTCATGTGTTATGTTTTTCCCTCAGATCCAATACTAATATTTGGTGTCAACATCTTATATTTCCATCATTTGAATTCAATGTGATGTTTTTGCAACCTCAATAAACTACAAAGAATCAGACTTATATATAGAATTAAATCAGCTTTACAGGATGAGATTGGCTTGAACAATTTCTTTCAGCAGTTAGAAACTTTTTGCAGAACAAAATGATGGCGGCCATCTGTTATCACGTGCTGCAATCTGACAGAAGATAGGAGGACAACATAAACACTTGAATATATTTTTTAGAACCATAGCTACTCTAGAAGATGTACTTTATGTCATAGAAGAACTTGGGGACAATTGAATAAATTACTTGTGTCCAATCTGGAAGTTACAAATCCATAAACTATTTTTTTTCTGTATCCCTTGTAAAGAAAGCTCATGTTTATCTATCTGCCTATCTAATACAGGAAGACCTTCTATTTAGTCTGTTTTAATCGATTTTCTTTATTATCATACTTGATGATCAATAACATTTAGTGGTTTCCCATTTTCTGGGATTACCCTGAATATCTTTCAGTGTAATCTGTCACTTGTAGCCTATTGTTTGATTAGACTCTAGACAGTTTGGCTTTTTTGGTAAAGATCAGGGCAGAATTGCGTTGTGAATTATCACCTAACAAAGCGAATGGTACTGAATGGTGTTCCTCCTTTTAGCATGATGAAAGCACATAATCAATTGGAGGCATATGTTAAGGTGTGAATCTGAGTGCAGAGTTCCTTTGATTAATCCTCATTAAAGATTTAAAAGGTGAAATTTTAGTTTTTTAGTGATTTTAAAATGTTGTTTTATTACATTTTATTCCCTTGTCTTCTAAAACCCTTCTAGTTTGGAGTAATGCTTTTTTTTTCTTTTTTTGCTTTGTAGCTTAGTTGGCTATAAAGCGTAATGGTGAAGACATTACTGTAATGATGGTGGATGTAATTTGATTATTAAATACTATGCATTTTAGATCAAATGTTTGCATGGTCTCAAACTAGCTATTAGGCTGGATATTGACTGATCTATAATTTCTCCTGGTCTGTTTTTTTTCCAGTCTGTGGTAAAAACTGGACGATTGCTCGTCAGCCATGAAGCACCAGTAACAGGAGGCTTTGCAGCTGAAATCAGCTCTACAGTACAGGTGAGTAATTTGTCTGGACTTCAGTGCATAGTTAAGTAATGGTGTTAGTAATACTATTTAGTCAATAATGAGGTATTCCAACAAATTAATGTTACATTATTGAATGGATCTAATAAATTGTGCAAATCAAGCACACTACCTGCTGTTGTCCTGCCAAAACAGTAAACTTAGTGGGTTAACAGTGGGATGAGTGGTTCTGATTGGCCAAGAGCAGTGTCATGTTTCATGGTATCCAATTGAAATCAACATAGTCTTTTACACAAGACTGTGACAAACACACTTCAAACAGATGGGAGAATCTGCATAAACATTTGGAGGAGTTCAATAAAATGTTGTTCTTTCCGGATAACTTCGTCAATGAATTAGAACTTCTTCACATTCCTTGAGGACCAAAGGAAAGACTATGCATGTACATCCTCAAGATCAAAGATTATGTTTACATCCATAAAATAAGGACAGACTCTTACTAGACCAGTTGTCTGATATTTTGAGTTTGATTTGTTTTAGTAAGACTAATGCACTTACTTTGTAATGCATATTGAAGGTAGGGCTGGGCGATATGGGATTTTTTATATCACGATATAGCTTTTTACATATTGCGCGATAACGATATTGATCACGATATAAACCAAATAACTATATTTGAACACTTTGTGGCTCAAAAATGAAATGTAAATTCATCACCAGGTTGTTTAAATTTAAATATTTATTTCCTATCACACTAAGCATAACAGAAAACTGATTAGAAAAATAGTAAGTGGCACATATTTATGTAATGCTTTACTAAGCTTCTTAGAGAGCTCAAAGCACTTAACAAAGTTCCATTCACCCAATTATTCAATCATTCACTGCTGCCAAATACTGGCGTCAACCTACAACCACCAGGAGCAAAGTGGGGTTCAGTGTCTTGCTCAAGGACACTTCAAATTGACTTGAACCAAACCTGTGGTCTTACAATCAGGTAGACTGTTCTCAATTTCAACACTGTAAGGCTGAATCAGAATTCTTCCCCTACACCTACGGCTTCTCTCTGCCCATACATGTACCCCTCCAAATGGAGAGTTCGTGTCTTCAAATTCAGACATCACTCCTATTAGATGACATTATCAATAGTCGCTGTTCAGCTGCGTTAGCGCGGAGCTGCTACCGCTCGAAAGTACATATCAACATCAGTTTTATTAAGTCATTTAAAAAGTCATTATTTACATATAAACATAAACTTCTGTGCATCAGAGCACACCCATGTGAAGAAATGTGTTTCGTGACGCGGCTTGCCCGACTGGCGGAGGGATACAGAACTCCAAGCCCCTTCGCTCTACCCTTAAAAACCTTTTTCGGGCGCTCTTTTCTTTCAAATGCCCCTTCAATTGGAGGTGTAGAGAGAAGCCAAAGGGGTAGGGAAGAATTCAGATTTGGCCTAACTTTTTTTTTTTTTCACAGTAATGCACATAGTTACTTTTTCTTGTAACTAGTTGCTTTTACTATAGAGTGATTCAGTTAAGTTGTTACTTTTTGGATCAAGCAATGAATAATTATAAATAGTTACTTTTTTAAAGTAACATTTTCGAAACTGTTAATGAATCCCCTAACTGTATTTGTCTTGGTGGGTAACTTTTTATTTGTCTTTTCCTGCCTGGAGTAGGAGGTGGCCTTGGAAGCTCCCGTTCTTGTTAGTTTGCTGTGTTTCGGTCCATAAAAGGTTTAGTTTTGCAATAAAGCCTAAATAACCTTTCAGTTAATGCCCCAGAGGAGTGGTTTTCCAGTTGTAAAGCCTGCCCTCTTTGCTCTGGTGTGGTAGAGTTAAGGAGACAAACACAGCAGAGTGTTGCTGGACAGATGGTGTCTAAGGTGAGCAGCAGTGTGCTATGCAAATACAGTAGTCTCTCTCTATATCTCTGTTCACCTTTTGTTTCGCAGTCTGGCTGTTTTGAAGGTTTTTCCAAGGATTGCTGTTTTTTTCTGGCTCTGTGTGTTCTGTGTCCTGGTTGGCTATCAGCCTTGTCAATCAGTGACCTCTGTGCCATTTCTCCTCTAATAGTATGCCTAATTGCATCCTCAAATCACAATCAGTTTTTTGTTGTCATTCTATAAAACTCGAGTCAATTTTCTATGAACTTTGAGAGTTTAAAAAGTAAGAGTGAAAAGTGTCATGTCTGTCTGAGAAATTTGTATTAAATGTGTAGTTACGAGTTTTACATATTTAAAACATCTGTAATCCTTCTTTGCCGATTTCCCCTTCATGGTTTTTTTTTAGAATATAACTCCTGCAATAAATTAAGTAAAACTAAACTTGCTTCTAAAGTCTAAGCAGCACATAAATTGGTTGTCTGCTTCGTACTGGCATACTGCTGGTAATGATATCCTTTTCCTTAAAAAAAACTTTAAAGTCCCCCTTATGACAATTTTGTTGTTTGAAAAAAATAATTATCAGTAGCGTTTTAATCATAATTTTGAAACCCCATAACATGAATGTCTTAAAAATCAATTATTCATATTGATCTGAAGCCTCTGTTTCCAAAACGTCCTCTAAGGGGGTGTGGCTTTTGGAGCTGAACTAAGCAGGTCAAACCCGAACCAGATGAGGGGATTAGTGCATGTGCAGCAGAGCTGTTCTGACGTCAAGAAGATTATTAATTCAAACAGAGTCTGTCTGTGACAGTCTGATTTACAGCAATTTAAAAGGAGAAATACTCAGAAATGCAAAAAAAAAAAACAAAAACAAAAAAAATCTCTTTTTACATTTGTTCTTTTATAAGAAAAAAAATGACACACAAACATGTTAAAAACTAAAATAAGCAGGATTTTCATTGGAGGGGGACATCAGTACAGCAGAGATAGATCAAAACAAGTAATCAATTTTTAACAGCAATCTAATTCCACTTTAATCTGCATGTTTATGTTTTGAATTCAAAGAGTTATAAAGACAATGCTCTCTCTGCAGCAGAATAAAATAGGTCTTGGGATTTATGGAAATTCCTTTTCAAACCATTTAAAATTAACGTTTAGTAATGGAATGAACACCAATATTATAATATTACGCACCCAAGGTCCTCGATAGTCTTAATAAATTGACTCCAGGGGAAGAACTCTTTTGCTTTTCAGGGTTTAAAACAAAATAAACCGACAAACTAGATCTGTTCTTGTAATTAAAGATCTGGAGACATACATACACTGTCCGACTCTTGTATTAGTTTAATTTTGTAAAATAATGATGCAAAGGCTTGAGACTTATAGAGCTTAAAGAGATATTGAATGCATAGACTTTATGGAAGGAAAATTTGTTTTTCTTACCTCCAAACAATTATGACTTTATCCTTCCTCAAAAGTCAACTGTCTGAACGTGAATGAGAACAAAATTCTGGTTTTTGAGCAATCAAGTCCATATACATCTACCACTGTACCGCAGCGCCACGGCCACCGATAGTCTCATCTGTCCTTAATCCATAATTACAGGGCTGAGTTGCATACATCTTTATAAACATATAACTATATGTGGCACAAAAGACTGTTTCTCACAAGCTTGTGAAACCAAATCAAACCCTGATTTTTAAAAGGTGTACTCTGTACCTTAGAAGCACATGATATGAAAGCATCAAAACATCTAAAAATGCCAACCCTTTATTTTAAAGGGGCCCTACCATAAAAATTCTACTTTTGAAGTTTTAAATGCATTTTACCATTCATTCCTCTCTATAAAGAAGCTAAAAGCGGTATTTTGATCCATTCATGCATATAAGAGTAATCTTTAAGAAACCTGCGCTGTCTGCAGCACCCCCCCCCCATACCCACGAAAACGAGCGGATGGAAACGTGCTGATGTAAGCGCGATGCCAACTGCTCCCTCCAGGAAGAGTCTGCTCTCACAGCTGTGTCCCCAGTCTAACACAACACTCAATTTCTTCACAGAGCTAGCGGTGATCAGCAAAAAAACTTTCATTTTAGATGCAGAATACCGTACATCTTCCAGTTGCGTCATGTCTTCAGTAAATTCCAGCTCAAACAGGTGTTCGTTACTTTAGATGTGGTGCTCCTTTAAGACACCCCCCCATCCCCCAAAACTCGGTCCGGCACAGCCGTGGAGGAGCCATGTGTGTGTTGTGAAGCAGTGTAGCGACGGCCAGGTAAAAGCACCTTTACAAAAGGCAGATATATCATATGTGTATCCATATTTGAAGAAGTTTGGTTTATTTTCATGAAAGAAATGCAGAGACACAGCTCTCTCTAGATGACGCCATAAAGTGGACTGAAGCCACACGCAGCGACAAGCGGAGCTTCAGGAATCGAGTCGTTTTGTTTCTGGGTAGGGAAAAACTCACAAAACATAACTAATATTTCATAAATAATTTGTTTCTTAGTGGTCCAAAGGTAATATATGATTATCCATATGGATATAATTCTCTCTGAGAGTCTTAAGAATCTGTTATGTCCCCTTTAAATCATCTTACAAACAAGTTTTATTTAAGAACAAATGAACAAGATCATGTTTCAGATAGTCAAAAAACTGGATTATTCACAGAAGCAACACAAGACTTATATATTTTGTTATTTTTCTCTCTATCTTGAGCAGTAGAGGAGGCAACTTTGTGATATTCCATGTCAGTCAGAATCACAACCTCAAAATCTATCTCTGTATGCAGACATCCAGTCAGACAGTCTCACCAAGTTTGCTCTTTAGGCTGGATCAAATCTGTAATCTCCTCTAAATTTACTAGAAGTGGGAGGAAAGTACAGTATTCTGTCAGCCGCCACAACTGGACAGTGGAAGGCCACACAACTCAAATTTCAGTCTAATCGTTGTTTAGTTTTAGGAAATGCATTATTATATGTATCATACTTAAATGTCAGCATAAAAATCTGTTAACATGGTAATTGTGAAAAGTTTTGTCCTGCAGTAGCAAAGACTTAAAATACGAATCAGCGGGGGCACGGGATCACAGCAGTGATAATGCGTCTCCTGTGTCACACACACAAAAATAAAAAAGAGAGATTGTCAAAAACACCCGCAGATTGGGGGTTGCAAGTTTGACAGGAGAGGGGAAGTGCCAATATCGCATTCTGTAACAGTTCAAGCCAAACCGCCTGGATCTCCGCTGAAAACAGGCTGAAACTCGTCCTAAGATCACAACATGTTTCCAGAGATTTCCAGATATAAGGACGCTCGTAACTTATACGTAGTGGTGTAAAGCCTGGGGGGCGGGAGGGGGCTGGAAAGCAAATATCTGTGACGGGTTTGTTCTGGAATGCCTTAGCAATTAATTCTATGGTTTTGTGATCAGAGGGTCATGGTCTCAAGTTTCCACACTATAAAGCTGCCTATGCAAGGTCTTTAGCAATCTTTCCTCCAGGGGGACAGTTTCATGACTGACCTCTGGGCTCCGACCTCGTGACGAGCTGGAAGATGTGGAAAAGCCACAGGTCCAGATGGCCTAGAAGCCGGTGTCCTAAAGGACAGTCCTACACAGCTTGAGTATGTTATTAGAAGGCTTTTACTGAACCTTTCAACCATAAGGTGGACCTTCAGCTTCTCTGTGATTTGGGAAGAAGAGCAGGTGCAAAGAAATCTGATTGTTTTTGACCACGTATTGTAACCTGTGTAAAACTAGAAAGAACTACATCTTTTCACTCAACTGGTCAGTTTGGTTGATCCGCTTCAGTGTGGTCATGAAATAGGCTGAATAATTGATGCTGTGCTGATCCAGGTTTTGTATAAAGAAAGCTTTGACTAAAACCTGCTAAGGTTATATCTAATGATTTTGGTTGCTGCAGTTGACTTACTACAGTGGACTGTTAAAAATGTTGCCATAACAAAGCAATTTTCACAGGGATTTGGCAGAGGTGCCCACTGTGCTCCTTCCGATGGACCAGCCATCAACAGGAGATATTAGTAATCCTCCTGGTTCATTCCGTACAATTTTTGGCACATAAAAACTCAATCACACTTTTAGCTATTTCTGAGGTCTTGGTATAAAAACTTTCCGCTCAATCAGGACATTACTGCTTCTACTTTTGGTAGTGATTACCTTCATAGTTCTTTAAATGATTTTTCCATTGAGCTGTTAAATTAGGATTATGATCGCTAATTTGGGTAATTTGGCATCTACTGAGGTTTTTATGGTAATTTGGAATTTAGCTAATATTTTAGCAACATGCTAATGTTTTTGCTAATATGTTAACTACTGAGGTTTTCTTTTATGGTAATTTGGAATTTAGCAAATATTTTAGAAAAAGGCTAATGTTGTTGGCTAATATGTTTTCTACCAAGGTTTTTTTAATGCTAATTTGGAATTTATCAGCATGCTAATTTTCTGGGGTAATTCGTATGGTCTGTTATGCTACTTTTGAGTTTACCTAATATTTTAGCAAAAGGCTACTAAGGTTTTTTTTTTTGGATAATTTGGAGTTTATCTGATATTTAAGCAATATGCCACACATTTTCAGTAAACAGCTTCAGCATCTTCAATGACCAAATTTTGCAAAAAGCGTTCACACTAGCAGTATCGCCTGTAATGCATCTTTTCTAGTATTTTCTTTCTTTTGTAAATTTTTTTATTTTGTGAACCTACTGATATTGGCCCGTATGTATGTGGAAATTTGGTTTCCTCCTTAATACCAGGTGGTACTAAATAAGCAATGGAGAAGATTTATTTGTGCAAATGTTGTATTATTATTTGAATTGAAAGGAATTTTCAAACACTGCAGTGTGGAGACATTCAATCCAGACTTGGGACCAGCATATGAATGCACTGGTTTGTGATTGCATTATGATGGAGATCAACACCAAATTATATTTACTTGTTAAATAGTCCATAGCCACTGCAGTCACAGTTAAATCCAATTATCCTGCACTTTAAAAGAAACCCTGGTGTATAAATATTGGTGTTTGATGGGAGTTTAGAGGATCCCCTGATGAGAAAGACATGCTGTGGGGCTACCACTTTTTTTTTTTTTATGGCAAGGCAAAATGCCAAAGGCTACAAGCTGTTTCTCATTTGGAGAAGTTCTACAGACAACCAGCAGTCTTAATTCAAAAGGTATTTACAGCAAAAACTAACAAGAAGGTCTTCATCTTTTAGAAACAACTGGACTACACTGAAGTGAGCAGTCTTTTAACCAAGGATCAGTGCAGTTCTTAAAGTGCTGAGCTTGTTGTTGGGCTCCTATATTTTAAATGATGAAAAGTGTTACTGAAAGGACTTGAGTCGGAAAATGTAAGTAATTCAAGCATTGCACAAGAAACGCAAAAAGAGCACAAGTCAATGGCATTAACCATAATCTATTCCTATAATCTTATCATGTTAGGATTGCTCAATATGCAGTTGGAAACATATTGAGAAAATTATGCTCAAAGCAAAGGTTACTCGGATGCGTGGGTTTGATTTGGAGCCTTGGATTTATTTCCAGAAAAATGACAAGAATATAGACTTTCCAAAACTTCTTGTATGTATTTATTTAGTCTTGCCTTCCCGGCACAGATATGAATAAAAGGACAAATGAAATGTGTTTATGCATCCTGTCACCATCACAGAAAATGTAGTACTCACAGTGTTCTTTGGTCTGACTTAGAGTTGGTGCTGGTCAAAAAAAAAAAGGAAACAAATGGTTAAAATTTAGTCCCTGACTCTAAACGAGCACTCACGTCGGGCAAAAGAAATATATATCAGTCTCAAATTGTGCGAATTGTCCCACTTAAAAACAAAAGAGAGGCTGCAATGTTCATAGTAAGTAAACATTAATCATGAAAGAGGAATGTAAATAAAAAGGTAAACTACATTGTATGATTCTCAAAGAGTTTATTTGTATGATGAAGCAGAAATGGAAATTTGGTCAATTATCAGAGGTCACTGAAAGACTTTGTAATATAAGCCTAATTGTCAATAACAGAGGTATGAGGTTTTCTCAAGGTCAGGGGTCAGCAACCTTTAACAGTAAAAGAGCCATTTGGGTTCTTTTGTACTGATCAAAACCTGGAAGGAGCTGCATCGTCTGTCTTTAGTCTTTAAGAAATTTGGATTTGCATTCATTACTTTTTTTTTAAATAAGCAATTTTATTTTTCTTTTGTTTATTTAATTTTTATTGTTCTTTTTCTGTAATCTTACACTGCTGGGTTTTATCATTTTAGTTTGGGGTTAGACCTTGGTAGTCTTTATTAATGGGCTTTGTTTATTTGTTTTCTTTAGGTAGTTTTGGTTAAGCAGCCATTAGCAGAGAGCTGCTGACTCAGACGGTTTCATGACTTATTTTATGTTTGGCCAAGGAGCCACCATGGAGAGATAAAAGATCTACATGTGGATCTGGAGCAACAGGCTGCAGACCCTTGCTCTAGATTGCTGCTATTTTAGTCCATTCTTCCACCCAGATCTTCTCAAGAGCTGAGAAGTTTTGGGCTGTTGCTGAAAAACAAAGACTTTCAACTCTTTCCACAGATTCTCTTTTAGAGTGACACCCAGAGACAGACTAGAATTCTCCAGAACCATGAAATGATTTTTCCATAGCCACTCTTTTGTTGTCCAAGCAATGTGTGTGTGATCAATGTCATGCTAGAAGCTGATTCTCAACGGTCTCATTGATGGAAGGATATTTCTCACTGAACATGGCCTTTCATCCTCACACTTCTCACCAAGCAACTGGCATATTGTAGATTGGTTCATCCTAATCTATTTTGGGTGAACAATCTTGTTCCTGGTGTCTTTTGACAGCTGTTTGATCTTGGTCATGGTGGAGTGGTTTCAGTCTGATTGTTTAAGGACATGTGTCTTTTGACAGAGAACCAGTTCAAAGAGAGGACATTATTACAAGTAACAAGTGGAAGGTAGAAGAGCTTTTTCAAGAAAGAACTGGTTCTGCGAGGGGCAGAATTATTCTTTGTTTGTAGGAGATAAATTCAGATTTTCCGCATCATTGTACAAATACATTTATAGAAAAGTCATGCAATGTGATCCTGGATTTTTTGTACATTCTGTCTCTCAGTGTAAGTGTATCTAGGATTAACAGTACTCACTTTCTTGTATTACTAAATGGGATAGCTTGCAGAATCAAAAACTGCCAAGGGGCAGAAAAAATAAATAATGATTTTTATTGTTTTTTTTCCCCGTCTCTACAGGAGGAGTGCTTCCTCAACCTGGAGGCCCCCATCAGTCGAGTGTGTGGTTACGACACCCCTTTCCCTCACATCTTTGAACCCTTCTACATCCCAGACAAGTGGAAGTGCTTTGAATCAATCAAGAAGATGATCAACTACTGAAGCCTGTAAGAAAGAAAAGACACAGTTTGTAGTTTCTTTCTAAGACATTTCAGAGTAAATCATGTAACCGCTTTGTTACTGTGTGCTTAAACCCTGCTAAAATGTATCTTTATTTTGATTTCCATATAACAAGTCACTTCCCCGTTTTTTTATAATTATTAATCACTATTAATTTGAGTGTTATAGTCGCTGCATTTAAGAGAGTTAAAATTGATCAAAAAGATTTTTCAAGTGACCAATATTTTATCAAGAAAACGAAGAATGTATATTTAAGGTTTTAATCCAAAAGTAAAAGAGTTTTAATTAAAGGGAAATAACTTAAGGCATGAAGATAATATCAAGAATTAAACAAACTGTAATTGTTTATGATGTATTTGAACACCAGGTTTTTCACTTTTCAACTGTGTGTGTGATACTTACTATGTGGAACCTATACTTTTCTTATTATTTCTAAAATATAGTATTTAGGGTAATGTTAATAAAAGATAATCATACCAAGTTATGCTCTTTGACCGTTAAGATTTTCAATCTTGAAAGATGCTCAATATTGTTTTCCACAATTTAAAAACTAGTATTTAGTTATTGGTAAGATGACAAAGCACAAGTGGGCATTGATACATGATAGATGAATTTATTTGATGAGTTGCTCCATTCAGGATGTATTAAATGTTAAACATCTTGAACCACAGTTAAAAATGTAAAGTGGATCAGATGACTGTAGTCTAAAAGAAGAATTGTTTACATTCATTGTATGCTGGGATCTTCTCCTGGTCAGACTGTAATTTAGGATTGAATACATTTTTCACAAGTCTCAGATTTTCATAGTGTTGGCATCACTGGCACAATCAACACATCCAGTTTGATTTCAATGCTAAATGAGCTTTGGATCAGAACTGCTGTTTGGCTATTTCATCATCAACACTACTAAAGACTAATACATTTACTTTTAAGCTTCTCCTATCACAAAGAGCTACTGTTGGCTTAGTCTTGGTCTTATGTAATAACTAATTAACACCAGAGCTGACGCCTGCAAAAGCAAAATAACGTCTTTGAGTTACCAGAACTCTTCAACTGCTTACGCCAGGGGTGTCAGACTCCAGGCCTCGAAGGCTGGCATCCTGCTAGTTTTTTAAGAAGTCTTGCCATATCTGCTGCTGATTTCCTGGATCAGGTGTGTTTAGCCAATAAGGAGCTTCAATGGCAGATCAGATGAAAAACATGTAGAACACCGGCCCTCGAGGCCGGGATTCTGACACCTGCGACTTACGCAATGAACTTAATTCCAACAGATTCTGTTGTCGACTGTTGCATATCAGCACAAAGGCACTTTTTTTAGTGTCAGAAAGATCTTATTGACATTGATTGCATAAACATTTCACTGCTGTAAAGTGTTGCATTTCTCAGCTTCAGAGTCTTTTGGAATTACATTTGTAGCATCAACGGTAGAAGAGTTACGGTAGTTCAAAGAACATCAACACTGGAGTTTGAGTGCTCGAAGGTTTTTTAACCTGATACAGCTCTGTAGCTTCTAAAGAACTTGTTTGTTTGCACATATACAGGACAAAGTCACCTTGTTTTATTATTTATTACGCTCGTAATTGAATACTTACACCAAGAATTACATTTTAAAACGGCATCAACACAGGTGAGGTGAACCACGTCAGCTCAACAAAAGCCCGTCTTGTGCTGTTCGTTGAGCACACAGTCTTGACTCTCTGTTTTAGCATGACCTTTTTAAAGTTATAAAACCAATGTGTTTCTGTGTGCTGGCAGCTTCGCACTAACGGAGCAGGTTTGTGACAATTGATGATGACATTGAGTGAGAGTAACTTCTGAATTTGAAGTTAGAAGGGCTAAATGTAGGGATAGGGAAAGCCAAAAAACAAAGACGCTGCCCCACAACTTTCTATTGATCAGACGAGTCCTCTGCGTCTCATCTCTCACTGGTATGACCCACCTACTGTAAAAAAGACAAAAGGAATCTCCACACATTCAGGTTCCAGAGTATACATGTAAACAGCAGTGCATCAGGTCTGGCAGTCTCGGCAGACCTCTTAGTATCTCCAATGAGATTAGAGATAGACTGTTTGCATCTGGTTTTCTGCACTGAGCAGTTGTCCACATTGTCCTGTATACTGACTGCAAAAATGCAGAAGACTGAAACTTCCCCTTGAGAAATTATTGTTGGAGTTTTGTCCTTTTTGGAGATCCACTTTGTTTTTTGTGGCCCACCTATAATACCCTTACATGAAACTTGGATTTGAGTTTGCAGATGTTTCTAGGGCTCATTTAAAATGAAGCTTAGTTTGGTTTCCTGCTTATGGATGAAGGATGAAGTTGCTCTACTGCGGAAATCTGATCCTCATCAGTCAGAAGTGGGACTGACCTTTTTAGAGCATACAATAACCAGCCGCTGTACCACAACTGGCTTTGGGGTACCAAAAATTCAGGAGAAACAGTCAGAATAGTAGAAAATAAGATGTTTACCAATGAGACTTGTCTTTTCTCTTGTCATAGTTTGCTTCAATTGATAAAAAAAAATATTTTTTATAGCCTGTAATCAAATCCATGCTAATCAGCTCCTGCTATGGGCTGCAGAAACTGTTTTTTTACATATCATTTTTTATACAACACGCTGACTTCACAGGTGATTTTTTTTTTCCCTGAGAGGGAAATGCAATGCAATTGAAAAGACTCAAGTAGCAGCAGAGCAAAGCAAACTGTCTGTCTCATCTCCAGTTTATGACAGCAGTGAAAAGCTGACATGTGCTGCTAATCATTGCAGCGTGTGCAGGGCAGCGAGGAATGCATGGAAGAGCTCTGCAGGCACCTCCAACTTATGAAAGAGGAGAGATTTTTCCGGATTCTGCAGCAGCATCTGTTTCAGGGGCATTCACACCTGCAGTTAGACATGCTAACTTGTAATCAGACCACCCGGCGCAGGTCTTTGCAGGGAGTGCATGCGGTGGATATGCCCTCCGAGTTGTGTAAACTGATATTTCATATTTAATATTCAAAGCAGACGTGTTTTTTATTGTCAGCTGAAGTGATGGATAACCTTTTTACAAGGGACAGTCAGAAGGCCAGACTTTTACAGACAATTCTTTTTTTAATTGTTTCTGTCAGCTTGAATTATAGCATTTAGGAGATTGGCTTAGTCAAAGAAAGAGGCATTTATTAGATACTTCACTGAATCCAACATATGTCATCGCTCCATCTTCATCTCCAGCCAGCTTTGCTTTTCCTTATCTGCCATTCACTGCCGAGCTATTCACTCAGTGGGCCATCTCTCCTGTTGCAGAGCCAACTTCTGCTAGTCCTGAAGTCCACGCACTCTTCTCTTTTTCCACCTCCATCATCCAGCCAGTGGAGAGCAGCCAGGAAAAGACACTTTGTTGACCGTCTGATCAGATCAGCATCCAGATGGCCTCCATGCCCTTCCGCGTCCTCGATATGAAATGTGTGAATAAAAGAGCTTTGTTCTTTTAAAACGGAGAAGCAACATTACCAACTCTACAAGCGGTGTAACTGTTAGTTCACACTTTTCTCTTGGTGTGTGATTGTCCTCCGTTTAAGTCAAATCCTGTAGAGAAAAAAACATTTCTGGTTGAATCAGTGCTGTTACTTTTGAATGTTTCCAAACCTGTTTCACTCTTTATTTAGTTTGACATGACATGGATTTCTCTGTACTAATATAATTAGAGGTTTGTAAGGAAATAAAAAGAGCACACTTGTTTGAACGACTTGGTTCTGGTCTTCAAATTTGTTGGACTTTTACTTTAAGGTTTTGTGGTGTCACTCATTCTGACAAGACGAGAATAAAGAATCTGTACACCTCACAACTTCACAGAACATGAACACCTGTTGATTTTTTTTATTTTGAACTATGTATAGTGATTTAAAATCTTTTTTAACATTTCTATCTGCTGTAGAAAATGTAATAAGTAATCAAAAGCTGTTGGGAAAAAAATGAAAACAATATACATATCAATCGGGACTACACATCCATCCCTTGACACGCCAGCATTCTCCTCATTGCATGCTTAAATGCACTGGCAAAATGCTCAGTGTGACTTGCTGAAGTATAAGACGAGCACCACAATAGGGAAGAAATTGTGGTTGTTGACACAGGGCAGGATCGAGCAGCAGCTTCAAGACGTGTAACTAAATTAAAAACAACAGTTTTTATCATCCGAGCGCTGCTGCAGAAACGAACGTTTTTTTTATTTATTGTCCGCTCGATCAACTGTAATTGTAAATTTGATTGTCCAGCTGTTGATTTCTTGGAGTGTCACTTGATGTGGTCTCTGCTGTTCTTCCATTTATACAGCTATGTTTGTAAATCAAATATAATTTTATTGTCACTGCACTTTTCATACAAATGAAAAGAAAAAAAAAACTTCAGAAAAAGCAAAGCATGCACACATAATCTCAATTTAATAAAAAAAAAAAGACCACTACAGTGTCAAAAGAAACACTAAAACATTTCACAACGAGTCTTGTCATTTGTTGGACTCGGTGGTTTTAGTTCATTCTTGCCCATGTCATCTAAACTTGTTGACCTTTACGTACTGACTTCAAAAAGATTTTTTCTCCATTTTTCTTTATACTTCGACTTTTTTCTTTTCTTTTTTTCTTTTAACTTAACTTGTGTACCGTTTTTACTGACTACAAAAAGATTATCTCCCTCTTTTTTCTTTTTTACATTTCAGATTTTTTTTTTTCCCAACTGTTGAGCTGGAACTACTCGCAACGTTTCTGAACTATCTAAAGCTGAACTCTTACAAAGAATGTGAGAGAAAAATGGGACATGTTCACTGAGTCGGTGGTAGTGTCTTCAACCCACTTCAAACACATTTTAATGACCGACAAAAATTAAACTCTAAATAAACCCCTTATTCGGTTTGGGTCTTTTAAAAGACAAAAATAGTCTGACCCCATTTTTTTATTTTCATAACAGATCACCTGATTTTATTTTTATTTTTTTAATGAAGTTTGTGCATAAAAATGACCTGCAAAGTGAATTTATGGGTGCACCAAACACATCTTGATAAATATATCTGGTTTTGTACTGTCATTCTAATAAAGAACAGTTATTGTGAATCAGTGGTGATGTCATAACCCCCTCGCTTTCTTTTCTGCCAGTTTACAATCAGGTCTTTGAGGTAGAATCCCATGCTTCCCAAATTAAAAACAGCACAGATTAAATTAATTTAATAATTACAACCAATAATACAATTTTTCCATTTGTGTGTGATGTAACTCTCAAAGAGATGATAATAAAAGGAAGTTCATAGAGATGAGCTCAAACTAAATTTGTTATCATCAAAAGATTTTTGGAACCAGACTTCTTTTAACCACAACAAACAGATCATCCTCTCGCTGTAATCACTTTCATTCCATTTTTAAGCGCTACACGCTTCCGGCCTGCAGAAGAATGGCTCCTCACCGTCTAGCAGACTCCAGAATGATGAGGTTGTGCTACTGGTGCAAAATACAACAGAAAATGTCGTTTTGTCAACTGTAACATTATACACTTCAACTCAAAGTCTGAAACCAATTATTTTTCCTAAATATTAAAAGAAGGGCTATAAAACAGTAGAGATTGCAAAAAAAGTGGATTGCAATAAGAGGACTGTCTGTTCTGGAGTTTATTAATAATAGACCAGAGACAATAGTTGCATGTTTGAGACTTCTGTAAGTATGTCAGCTTTTCTGCTGGTACTTGCATTTAAAAATGTAATGTATATAATCTATCTATATAATTTCAATAATAATAACATACTATCGTTTATATTATTCAGGAGTTCAAATGACACATGGCAGCTTATCTAAAGCCACCATCCTGAAGTTACTAAAGCCACATTAATCCTTGTTATGAAGTTTAGTTATACTCATCTTCAGTAACCTACTCATACATGCATGCCTGAATGCAGCGAACAACTGTTGTGTAACTGATCAAATCACTACTTTTCTACTACATTTGAATGTGTGTAAATATTGTAGCTTGAGTGCAAAGGAGCGTTCCTTTGCACCTTAGACCAGATCCCATCCATGCTTGAAGTGTTAAGCATGTGACGACACAGGACGGCCCCACAGATGATGGTGTTGCCCTAAAGGAAATATGAACATTTTGAAGCAGCTGCTTAACTTTTGAGACTAAAGCAGTTTCAGAATTCCTTTACTACTCACTACATAGTGGGTTTTAGAAGTAGGAATCTTGAGGCACCTCACCATTTGATTCGATTACGATTCAGGAGGCAACAATTTGATTATGAAACGATTCAATGGAAAAAATAAATAAAAAAATGTAAATTCATCCCATTTTTTTTTTTTAAACAAATGTTTCTCTTTACAATAAGACATTAGAACAATAGGACTCACTTTTCCCCATCAAAGTGCTTTTTTAAGTAAAGAGAAGACCCGTCAGTATACGTGTTTAACTTTTATTGTAACAATAAAATTCTGACATGAATAATATCTTTTCTGATAATCAAAAACTCTTTCACAGTATCAAAAGGGAAAAAATTTCCCTGACTTGAGAATCTGTAAAAAAAGAAATGTTACGTTTTATCATTAAACCAATTTTAATTAAACGCTCTTTTGAGTTTTTAACATGTATATGGCATTTTTTTATAAGAGAACAAATGTGATAAGAATCATTTTATTTTGCATTTTGCATATTTCTCCTTTTAAATTTCTCTGTCTGTTTTAACCTGTCACAGAAAATTAATGATCCTTCTTTTCATCACAACAGCTCTGCTGCACATGCACTAAACCCTCATCTGGTCCGGCTAGCGTGTCTAGTTCAGCTTCTGGAGAAGATGGTATCTTCACATTGACTGTAAATGAGCCGCCATTCACATTTCTTTGGTCAAATCAGCTGCTAACAGGTTTTGTGTGAGTTTCTTACAATAATTATGGTAGCTGGGCTGCAAACGCTGGAAAATCTCCACCAGACTCCACGGAGCTTCTTGATGTGAAAATGGAATTTTCTGAGAAACCAATGGATTGAATGTATTGGTCACAACAACGTCAATAACCATTGGAGAATGTGCTAAAAGAGTTTTTGGTGAACTTGAAGGAGAAAGAATCAGGATTTTGGAGGAAGTTCTGTCCATGAAGATTTTCACTTCCTCGTCTGAGTTGACATCCGGATCAGAACCATACAGCTATGATATTTTTATGTTGTGGCGGTAAAGATTTACGCTAGTGAGACACAGAGCTATCATAATCAGACGGGGGGTGGGAGGATCGGGGGCGGAGCTGCTCAGCTCAGCTCCAAAAGTCACATTTTGAAAACACTTTGAATCATATACATTTTTTAATATTGATTATTTAAAATTCATAAAATGATTTAGAATCGATTATAGATCATGATTAATGCATCTAAAAATGTATTTTATTTCCCCCACCACTCGTGCGTTCGCCACTTTGTTGTGCTGTCCGACTCTACAATTCTAAAATAGTCCCCAGAAGTCCTTGCGAAAAAACATTGTACATCACTACATTGGCGAATATAGATAACAATGCAATAGAAGAAAAGGTGTTCAAGTGTAATTTTTAAAAAACCATCAACGTTTTCATCATTACAACACAGTGAATTCATAAATAGATGTCGTAAAATGTTTGTATTGATTAGATTTTCATTTTGTGAAGTTGTACTTGTCATTAAAAAAAAAAAATAGTGAGTATGGTTTCCAAATTACTTTTAAAATCCAGGGCACTTGTTAGTCCTGCGTATTGTCTAAATCTAATCATTTAATTTTTAATTAGCTAAATGACAAAATGCATGACAAGTGTAAAAAATTACAAGAATTATTCTGGGGTTAGATTCGTATCTCAATATGTTTAAATAAAAAAAAAAGGAAAAAACACTTTTCCCGTTCCCAATTGATGTTAATGTTGTGTTTAAAAATGTGTGAGATTCATATCAGTCACAAGTGTAATAAACTGATGGTAAATACTTTCAACCATTTTTCAAATCCATATATGAAGTGTATTTCCTGTTACTAAGCCAGAGGTTTTTCTGACAAAGGCAAAAAAAAAAACTTAAATAAAAAAAAACATGGTGAGAATAACGATACATGGACTAAACTCTTAATAAAAATTATTTGATAAAAGTGAAAAATTTTAATAAACTTTTAATGCTACTTTTCTAATAAGGACTGCTTATGTAGCAGTGTGTAAAAACCTTCGCCTTTAAAAAAAAATAAGCTTTTTTACTCCCATTGTTTGAAATTGAACAAAAAAAATTCAATGTGGTCCATATCAAACGGAGTCGAGACCATGCAAGTGTGATGCCAAATATTTAATGGTTTTTGTGTGTTTTCTGTTGAAAAGTCTGGGGTCCCCATAACAAGTATAGCGTAAAATCATACAATCACAGTAAAAAGCAGCTTCATTTAATTCTAATCAGCTGCTTTAAGGGCCAACAATCAGCACTCAACAGCTCCACAACACAATCCAGATGTACATCTGTTTCTCTGATGTCCAGACCTTCCTGTTGTTCTGATTGGCTCTATGCTCTGAGTTTCTCCTCTTTCATCACCTTCATCACCTATAAGGTGCTATCTTTTTTTCAAAAGAGGGCTTCCAGCTGAGGATCTTGGGTAAGATGACTGTTGGAGTGAGGTCCAGACCAGTCCACGTTAAACACACAGGATTCCTCCTGCATGTTATTCTATGACATCACTCGGTTTATCTGGGGTTCCTTGACAGTCGTTCAAAGTTGGTGCTCCATGAATGCAGCTGTCTATCAGCGGTCCCATTCCAACTATTCGAGGAGGAGAAGAGCGATTCAGCAGGCTGTTGGCACTGAACAGGTGGTTTCTACGACATGTGGTGAAACAGGAATTAATTTCATCAACAACTTTCACATTTTCTGGGAACGTAAACATCTTTTTAAAGAAAATGGATTCAGCTTAAACAAATCAGGAGTTAAACTGTTCTCCTCCAATCTCTTCTACTCCCTGCGTCATGCCAAGACTAAGATAAATTTATCTCAGTGTCAAGGCCAGACACAGACTGGATCCACACAAGGAACGAGCTGCCCCCCACCTGGAGGAAAACATCAGAAACGGGAAACCTGCCTCCGAACACCGGAAGAGGAAAAACGACGAGGAAGATGGACCCTCCCAAACACCACCAAACCAACAAACTCCTGACGGTTCCCCCTCCCCCTCTTCCCCCTCTTCACCCCACCTGAAATTCACTGAGCAGATGATGGAGCGAGTCGGGATTGGGCTTCGATCTACCCCTCTGGCCAATCCATTTTTGTCCCCCATAACTCTGTCACCAGAACGTTCGAAGGGTCGACGTAAAGCCCCACCCTCTCCTGTACAACATCATATCCTGTCCATGCAATCAGATGTTTGATGTGTTGAGGGTCCAGGCTGTGGATATAACAACAGTCATGATGTTCTCCAGAAAAACCTGGGACCCTGTTCTCTAGAAACACACACCGTTTCTGTACTTGTCACCAACAGGAGGAATGTAATCTGCCCAAAACGCAAACAAAGGACTTTAAAAGAGGTAAACATTTCCTCTGCGCATTTCCAGAAACAGAAGGTAAATGAAAATATTATTACTCCTAGACCTCTCAAGTTAGCACTTTTAAATGTCAGGTCTTTGGCAGGAAAAACATTTTTAATTAATGATTTTATCACTGAGAACAAAGTTGATTTTATGTTTTTAGTTGAAACCTGGTTAGATGAGAATAGTAGGGGTGCAGTTCTCACAGAGTCGGCTCCTCCCAATTATGGTGTTATCAGTGAGGAAAGAACAAGCAGAAAGGGTGGGGGGGTTGCAGTTTTGTTTAATGAAATGTTTCAGTGTAAAAAGTTATCTTTTGGAAACTTTCCATGTTTTGAATATGTAGCCCTACAGCTGAAGGCCTCACTCAAAACCATATTTATCGATATCTATCGACCCCCTAGATATAGTCCAGAATTTAACCTTGAGTTTAGTGAACTGCTGTCTATAATTTGTCTTGATTTTGACTGTATAATCATGGCTGGAGATTTTAACATCCATTATGGAAATCTTGAGAACAAAGGACTAAGGACCTGAAAAACACTCTGGACAATTTTGGGTTGACTCAACATGTAACAGAGCCCACACACACAGAGGGAATATTCTTGATTTATTGATTTCCAAAGGTCTGAACATCTCTAAGGTTACTATATGTGATTTAGGTCTGTCTGATCACTGCTGTGTTTTCTGTGAGAGCACAATTCCAGTACACAAAAATGTTTTGAAGGAGGAGATCACAAAATGGTATATAACTGAAAATACTAGTGAGATGTTCAATCAGATTTTCTCTCTGACTCCTCCCCTCTCAGGGGATTCAGTCAATAAACTTGTTAATAGCTTTAATTCCAACATGTCAAATATCATGGATAGCATTGCTCCCAGTAAGGTGAAGGTGATCTCTGGTAGGAAAAAATCTCCATGGAGAAATTCCATTCTGGTAAAGAACGGAAAAAGAGAATGTCGGAAATCTGAACGCAGATGGCGAAAATCTAAACAACAGGTAGACTATTGTAGTAAGAGGACTACATGTCCCATGATGCTTTGCTGTAGCACGGTGTGCTGGGAGTCGGAAGTTACATAATAAAGAAGGCTAACGATAGTGGACAGAGTCCCGTGTCATCTTTATACATGGTGTCAGAAGCGACGAACTTTAAGTCTCCACAACGTTTAATATTTATAAACGTCCGGAAAGAAGTCCGACGGAGGTCCGGGACGTGCCGAAGGCTGCGTGCGCGGGGGAAGGGAGAGAACTCGCCGCACGTGAGCTACAGAAGCTAGCATACAGCCCGCGAAGTGCATGTCAGCTGACGGAGAAGTGCAGGAGGAGCGCGCATCTGAAAGTTTGAATCCCGAACGTCAGGAGAACGGGGATTTACCGACCAGGATGGCGACAACTGTACAAATAACACCCCCAGAACCGTTCGACTTTTCATGTCCCACAGACTGGCCAAAGTGGATCAGACGATTTGAAAGGTTTCGGATTGCAACAGCTCTCAATGAGAAAACAGAGGAATATCAGGTGAATTCACTCTTATATGCCATGGGAGACGCAGCTGATGATGTTTTAGCTGTTTTACCACTGTCAGATGCAGATAAAAAGAAATATGATGCTGTGATATCGGCATTTGAAAGACATTATGTTGGAAAGCACAATGTTATTTTTGAAAGAGCACAGTTTAACTCCAGAAAACAACAAGAAGGAGAAAGTGCTGAGTCTTTCATAACAGCTGTACATAAACTGTCTGAGAACTGTGGTTTTGGAGTGCTTAAAGAGGAACTTATAAGAGACAGAATTGTGGTCGGCATTAAAGACAAGAAACTGTCAGAACAGCTACAACTGGACTCTGATTTAACACTAACAAAGGCCATACTCAAGGTCAGACAGAGTGAAACTGTGAGAAAACAGCAAACAATATTGCACAGCAGTGTACAAGAGGACAAAACTTCCAACATGGACGCCATACGGACAAACTCAAAGAAAACAAAGACACAAACTTGGAAACAGTCAAAGACCGGACTAAGACCAGACAAGCAGAGCGGAAAGGAGTGCGGGCGCTGTGGACGCAAAGATACACACTCATGGAAAGACTGCCCTGCTAGAGACGTACAATGTCGTAAGTGTCTTAGAAAGGGACATTTTGCCGTAGTTTGTCGTAACAGTAAAGCAGCAGGCTTACGTGAGGTCATAGAAAGTCAAGACGATGTAGACAGAGAGGACTTTGTGTTTCTGGGAGAAGTAAACAGTGAGAGATCTAGACCATGGGTTGAAAAAGTTCTAATGAATGGGGAAAGGGTTGACTTTAAGTTAGATACGGGGGCAGATGTCACTTCTATTCCTGAGAAGTGGTACACGCCAGATCGAGATGGTAAATTGCAGAAGCCACAAAAGTCATTGTTAGGCCCAGGAGGATACCCACTTCAGGTGAAAGGCTGCTTTAAAGCACAAATGGTATCAAAAGGCCGCAGCACAACAGAGAATGTTTATTTAGTGTCAGGGCTAGTTCAGCCACTATTAAGTAGACCAGCATGTGAAGCTTTGGGTTTAGTGTACAGAGTACATGCAGTCATAAACTCTGAGACAGATTTCACTGCAGCATACCCAGATGTTTTTCAGGGGCTAGGCCTGTTAAAAGAGCCTTACAATATTGAGCTAGAACAGGGAGCCACACCGGTGGCTTTGTCAGCACCCAGACGGGTCCCCCTACCCTTAGAGATGCAGTGCGTGCAGAGCTACGCAGAATGGAGGAGATGGGAGTTATTTCCAAAGTTACTGAGCCAACAGCATGGTGTTCGGGTATGGTGGTCATCCCCAAGCCAAACGGCAAGCCACCAAGGATATGTGTCGATCTCACACCCTTAAATGCAGTAGTAAAAAGGGAACGTCATATCCTCCCAGCAGTAGACCAAACACTAGCAATGATGAAAGACGCCAAGGTGTTTACAAAGCTGGACGCTCGATCAGGATTTTGGCAAATCCCTCTAACTCCAAAGTCAAGACCCCTCACAACCTTCATCACTCCGTTTGGGAGGTATCACTTCAACCGCCTCCCATTTGGAATATCATCGGCTCCAGAGCATTTCCAGAGGAGGATGTCTCAAATGCTCGAGGACTTCGAGGGAGTCATCTGTCATGCTGACGACGTGCTCGTGTATGGCAAGAACAAACAAGAACATGACCAAAGGCTCCACAGAGTTCTCCAAAAGTTTCAAAAAGAAGGACTCACTCTCAACGAAAAATGTGAGTTTGCAAAGACAGAAATCATGTTTGTTGGTCACAAAGTTTCCGCAAAAGGGATTGAGCCAGACCCCAACAAAGTAAAAGCGATTCAACAGCTGCCACAGCCAACCTGTGTGGCGGATGTACGACGTCTTGTGGGCATGGCCAATTACCTCGCAAAGTTCATGCCACAGCTCGCCACAATAACAACGCCATTGAAGGAGCTGCAAAAGGAAAGGAACGAATGGATTTGGGCAGAGCCCCAGGAAACATCTTTTCAAAGACTAAAAGACACACTGAGTTCACCAGAAATACTCGCACAGTATTCCAACGCAGCAGAAACAAGAGTCGCAGCGGATGCTTCACCATACGGAATTGGAGCCGTTCTCACACAGAAGCAGCAAGATGATTCATGGCGACCAGTTACATACATTTCGAGAGGACTAACAGATACAGAGAGGCGCTACGCCCAGATTGAAAAAGAGGCGCTAGCAGTCACATGGGCATGTGAAAGACTGTCATCATACCTAATGGGTCTACAGTTCACTTTAATGACAGATCACAAACCCCTGGTCCCTCTTCTCAGCACAAGGGGCTTGGATGATCTTCCTCCGAGGATTCTGAGGTTTCGTTTAAGACTTTTACGCTTCACTTTCAACATCATTCATGTTCCAGGAAAGAACCTCATCACAGCTGATGCCCTGTCGAGAGCACCACTGGCTGGTCCACCCTCTGCAGGTGATCTTCAGTTTGAGAAAGAGGTGGAAGTCTTTGTTGACAGTGTGGTTATGGGGCTTCCAGCTTCAGACAGGAAACTAAAAACAGTAAAGACAGCACAAGAAGAGGATGAAGTCTGCAAGAAAGTGATGGATCACTGTTTTGCAGGATGGCCGGAGAAATGTCAGTTAGACCAGGACATCAAGCCATACTGGCAACATAGAACGGAATTTCATGTTGCAAACGACCTTCTGATGAAAGGACAGAGACTTGTCATTCCGCAAACACTCAGAGCAGACATTCTGGAGCGTCTGCATGAAGGACATCAAGGGATTTCAAAATGCAGAGCCAGAGCCCGAGAGTCTGCTTGGTGGCCTGGCATCTCCACAGACATTGGTCGCATGGTGGACAGGGTGCGAGATATGCAAAACACACAGACCACAAAGCAGAGAGCCACTCCTACCAACTCAGGTCCCAGACCGCCCATGGCAGAGGGTTGGTATGGATCTTTTTGAGTGGTCCAAGAAACATTATCTTCTGATAATAGACTTCTTCTCAAGATACATTGAAGTAGCTGAACTTAAGAGCACTGTGGCAGAAGTCACCATCAGAGCTATTAAAGACATCTTTGCAAGACATGGAACAGCAGAGACGGTGGTGTCTGATAACGGCCCACAATTTTCATCTGAGTTATTCAAAAAGTTTGCGGAGGAGTACCAGTTGTCACGCACATCACCAGCAGCCCACTTTACCCTCAAGCCAACGGGGAAGCTGAACGGGCTGTGCGGACTATAAAGGACTTATGGAGAAAAGAAATGGACCACAGCAAAGCACTGCTGGCATACAGAGCCACTCCGCTGGAGCATGGGTTCTCGCCAGCCCAACTGTTGATGGGGAGAAACCTGCGCACTTCCCTACCCCAACCAACATCTAAGATGGATCCCGAGTGGCCCGACCTTCACGCTTTTCGAAGGAAAGATGAGGAGGGAAGGCGTCTGCAGGCAAAACACTACAACAAGAGACACAGATCAAGACCTCTACCACAACTGGCATCTGGACAGAAGGTTTGGATCACTACAGAAGGAACTACTGGTGCAGTCATCAGACCTGCCAGTACTCCCAGATCGTATCTGGTAGAGACAGACAGAGGTACTTTAAGGAGAAACAGAACCCATCTCCGACCCACTGAGACTGTTACGAGGTCAGGCCGATCAGTGAAAATACCTGATAGATTGGATTTGTGAAAGGACAATAAACTACAATGCAAAAGTGCAATTCAGAATGCGATTGTAGGTGTTAAGGAAAAACAAAAATAACGAAAAGGTTCAGTATAAGTTCAGTTATTTTAAAGAAAACAGTATTTTTGTGTTGACGAGAAATACTTAAAGTTAAGGAGTGTTTTCATGTGTTTTCTCAAAAGAAAGTATGACTCAAGCTAAAAGGAGGAGGTGTAGTAAGAGGACTACATGTCCCATGATGCTTTGCTGTAGCACGGTGTGCTGGGAGTCGGAAGTTACATAATAAAGAAGGCTAACGATAGTGGACAGAGTCCCGTGTCATCTTTATACAGACTATGACATCTATAAAGAGAAACTTCACTTATATAATTTACAACTGAGCGATGCAAGGAAGTCCTATTTTTCTGAAATTATCACCAAAAACTCCCATAATGCTCGGGCCTTATTTAATATAGTCGACAGGTTGACAAAACCCCCTGTGTCAGTGGCACCAGAACTTTACTCCACCAAAGCCTGTAATGACTTTGCCAAATTCTTCAGGGACAAAATCAAAAACATTAGACAAACAATTGTTTCATCAACTACAAGTTCAGGATATGAACTCTATCCACTAGAAACCATAAACCCCATGGCTCAGTTTCAACACATAAACAGTAAAGAACTGCAGGACATTCTATGTCAACTGAACTCCTCCTCCTGCTGTCTGGATATTCTACCCACAAGCTTTTTCAAAAAAGTTTCAAAGATCCTGGAACCAGCCCTGCTCCAGATTGTCAACTTGTCGTTAACATCTGGCGTTTTCCCAGAACCACTGAAAACAGCTGGAATCAAACCTCTCCTAAAAAAGGACAGTCTAGACAAAACTCAAATGAACAACTACAGACCGATATCAAACCTGCCATTTTTAAGTAAGATCATTGAAAAAGCTGTTTTCCATCAGTTAAATGAATTCCTAATAAATAACAACTGCTATGATGTCTTCCAGTCCGGCTTCAGACAGAACCACAGCACTGAAACGGCTCTGACCAAAGTGACCAATGAATGAACGTTTGAATACAGACAGTGAAATATGTCAGTGCTAGTTTTACTGGATCTCAGTGCTGCGTTTGATACAGTCGACCACGCAATACTACTCAGACGACTGGAAAACTGGGTGGGCCTCACTGGGCCAGTACTAAACTGGTTCAAAACGTACTTAGAAAACAGGAAATATTTTGTGTCAATTGGTAACTTCACTACTGAGCCAACAGAAATTACATGTGGAGTGCCCCAAGGCTCCATCCTGGGACCACTTCTATTTAACATCTACATGCTCCCACTGGCCCAGGTTATAAAGAACAACAACATTAGTTACCATAGCTATGCAGATGACACACAGATATATATTAGACTGACACCAGGAGACCGAGGCCCTGTACAGGCTCTTAGTAAATGCGTTGAGGAGATTAATGACTAGATGTGTCACAACTTACTTCAATTAAACAAAAACCAAACTGAGGTTATTGTCTTTGGGGCTAAATAAAAAAGGTTAGACGTCACTACAGAGCTTCAATCTATTCAACTAAAAACTACCAACCAGGCCAGAAACTTGGGTGTAGTGATAGACACAGACTTAAATTTTGATAAACACATTAAGGCAGTCACTAAATCAGCCTATTATCATCTCAAAAATATCTCAAGGATTAAAGATTTGATGTCTAAGCAGGACCTGGAGAAACTAGTGCATGCTTTCATCTTTAGTCGACTTGATTACTGTAACAGTGTTTTTACAGGACTACCAAAAAAATCCATCAGGAAACTGCAGCTGATTCAGAACTCTGCTGCTCGGGTTCTCACAAGGACCAAGAAAGTAGACACATCAGTCCAGTTCTGAGGTCTTTACACTGGTTACCTGTCTGTCAGAGGATAGACTTTAAGTTCTGTTTACTGGTTTATAAAGCTTTGAATGGTTTAGCACCAAAATACATGACTGACCTCCTGACCCAGTATGTCCAGCCAGACCTCTCCGATCATCAGGATCCGGTCTTTTATCAGTTCCTAGAGTCAGAACTAAACATGGAGAAGCTGCATTCAGCTTCTATGCACCACAGATCTGGAACAGACTTCCAGAAAACCTTAGATCTGCTGAAACAACTCAGTGTATTAAATCCAGGTTAAAGACTCACTGTTCTCAGTTGCATTTGATTAATATGTATTCAAAAGTTTACATCCGCACTTTTTATCTATGCTTGTTTTAAATTAAAATCTTTTTACTTTCTTTTAATTTTATTTTAATGATTTGAATAATGAATGACATTTTTACTATTTCTTTTGATTGTTTCTTTTAATGTTTTATGTAAAGCACTTTGAATTGTCTCTGTACATGAAATGTGCTATACAAATAAACTTGCCTTGCCTTGCCTTAAGTTTGATGTTATTACCGAATGAATGCCTGAGAAAAAATGGTAAATGGTTTGTACTTTACAGCGCTTTACAGTTACACATTCACTCACACATTCACACACTGATGAACTCCACTGACGAACACTGACGCAGACCTATAACCACCAGTAGCATTGAGGGGTTCAGTGTCTTGCCCAGAGATACTTGAACATATCCCCCAATCAAGGCTTGACCGCTCCACCTCTGCACCATATAAAAGTCCAGCACTAATGTCCAGCATCTGCCCAAGTCCCACTCCTGGAGGAACATTGTTTGTGGTACTCCAGCTTGAAAAGTGACCTGCCGTTGGCTTCTTCTGAAAAGAATTTTTAAAAACTCTACTAAAAAGTGTTTTTCAACATAGAGGCGCATGTATAAAGGAAGTTGAGATTAAAAGTGTTCTGAGAACTTCTGTGCTCAGATTGTGGTGAATCAGAAGTAAAGGAAAATGGTGTTTCACCCAGCTTGTAGCTGTTTCGTATAAACTACAATTGATGAGCTCCCTGCTTCACTATATTCTGATGCATCCACTTGTAAACAAATAGATCCATGAACATCTTTGTTTTTTTCCTCTGATCTTGAATCTGGATCAGAACTGTACGGCTGGATAGGTGCAGTTTTGTTGCACCAATTCTGTTAGATTGGTCTCCAGATTACATAGGTTGGTGGCCACCTGCCGAATTTGCTGAAAAACTTGCATTTAGTTTGCCAAATGTTGACATTATGGCATATGTGACCATAGTCTAAGGCAGTGGTCCCCAGCCTCTTTGTGGCTGCGGACCAGTCAACCGGTTTACCATGAGGATTTTCAAAATAAAAGATTTACGTAACTCAAAAAAAAAAAAGTATAATTCATTTGTTCTCCCGCGGCCCGGTGGCAATTGATCCACAGGTTTGGGACCACTGGTCTAAAACGGTGTGAATGTAGCTTAATTCCCAGCCTTTTCTACATCCCACACTGTAAAACGTGCAACACTGGATCAATTAAGAATAGCTCTGTAATTTGGTATAGTTAAATATATTAGTTTTTATAAAAGTAGATTTTTGAAATTGAGTAAACTATCAACTAAAATATATAATTTGCTGAAAATTAATAATTTTAAATGTAACTCATTATATATCTTTTGTTAATTGATTCAATGTTTCACTTATTTCAATGTATTTGTAAAAGTCAACTGTGAATTTCAACTAATTAAAGAAATCTCATAGATTTTCTACAATTCAAGTTCTATTTCCAGTCTTTTAGGGCCCTTCCATCTCAATAACAGGATGTCTCTCTAGGTTTTTGTGGTGACAGAAAACGTGCCTTAAAATCTAAAAAGCACAAGTCTATTTTAATTCTGAATTCTCCTCAAAGTTTTGCTTACGTTTTGCTAATTTGTTAAACTGAGATTTGGCCATTGATGTCCTAAAAAAAAAGGCCAAAAAATATTTTAGAGTTGAAAAAGTTTTATTTCTATGGATTGCTGTCCTTCAGTATCCTCCCCTGTGAAGAGTTCAAGCTGTCAAACATCCTAGTTGCACTGCAGCTGTGTAATAAACATCAGAAATGATAAAAAGAAAACTCCTTTGCTTCCTAGTTTTATTTCTCAGCTTTTCTCATTCACACATATTAACTGGATAAGGGGTTCCATTTCTGATTAATCATCAGGATTTGTTTAGTTAAGTTAAAGACAAACTTTAAAATTAATTACACAAAGTCAACCATCAAAGCCAAAATGTCCATCGATCATACAAAACACAAATGTCGTGCCGAAGCTTCTTATTATTTTAAGTACTTTGTGGTGGGGTAGTCACGTGTTCATATTCTCACATTAAAGGTTTCAGCTTTCCTCAAAGTCGCCTGTTAAACTCTTCAGTTGTGCATTAATGCTTGTGCTCTATCATCATGCTGTCAGCATCAGCCTGCAGGAAACCTTAACATTAAATTATAGTTTTTGACTCTCTGGCCTACTGTACACACGTTTTATTTTTCTGTTTCAAATCATCCAATAATCATATTTAAAATGAAAGTCTTTTTTATTTTGTTTTAGAGGCTCACTCCAAGCTATTTTGAGCTATTTTCAAAGTTTTCCCAGTGGATGATTATGCTTTTTTCAGATAAAATGTAATAAACAAAGTCGCTTTCTAGGACATGGTTTCTACAGAGCGGCAGGAGTTTCACCTCTGAGTTGTGGGCGGGGCCGTTGTCTCTGAGTAAGCCTGCCGCTAATTCCCGTTATCTGTTTACATTCTCTACCTGTTAGCTTACAGCCCCTCACACCCCAAACCTAACATACCTGTGCAACAGAAATAGCTAGCAATATTGGAGCTGCCAAGAAAAACAAAGACGTTCACGGATCTAGTCGTCTACAAGTGGATACTTCAGAATGAAACGGATCAGGGAGCTTGTGACTTCCCGATATTTGCTTCTACATCACACCTACAAGCTCTCTTCATTTTTATCTGCTTGATTTGCAACTATTTCAATAGAGAAATACACAGAAATACAATTTTGAGCAGAATTTTCTTGATGTAGAAGAGAACTCTTCTGCTTCTGCACACAGAACCACTCCAGCATCTTCGGACGCATCCCGACTGAAACAACACGACTCTTTAGCCTCGTTTCAACTGAGCGCTACAGTTTGTAAGAGGTACGGTCCAGTTCTTTGTAGTTACTTAAGCCTCGCTCTCACTGAGCGGTTTGTTTTCCTGTGTGGTGTAGACTGCTAGCATGTCATTGTAGTGCAATGACGAGAAAAGCAACAATAAAGATTATCCAGCAGCTCGTCTTGTTCTTGCTTTACTTTTTGTACATCATGTATAGCAGGAATTTAATGTTGTTTAAAAGAAGATTGCCGTCTAAGAAAAATACCGCCGTAAAGAGTGAAACAGAGACGCTGGCTCAGTGCTGTGATGGAGTTTTCTTATGTGGTCATCATTTCTGCCAATCAACAGGTGGGTACAGCAGCTTCACCCCAACTGTCCCTCAAGAGGTACGGATCGAAAATGTTTAATGGCTCCAATTGACAATGAAAACGCTCAAAATACCGGACCAGACTGCTCAGTGAAAACGAGGCTTTTGGTTCTTTTTAGCCATTTATTTATTATGTTTGCCCATGATGGACATTTTAATTTAAAGAACAGCAAAACATACGGGACGGTCAAAAGACTGTCGCTCTCAAGTGCAACGTGTCTGCATGATTGTAACGCGTGGACCAAGCAGAAGTTGGGAGAAATCAAAGAAACAGTCAACCTCCAATGTTTTTTCTGGAAAAGTTAATTTATTTGGTCAATTCAATTCAATTCAATTTTATTTATATAGCCCAATATCACAAATTCAATTTGCCTCATTGGGCTTCATGCCTGCAGTTTTTACAGATGCACAGATGGAGTCATAAAATATGCACAATAGGTAAAAACTAAACAGACTATAAAGAACAGGTCATCCCTGTCCTTAGACCCTCCCTCGCGGTAAGGAAAAACTCCTAAAAAAAACCTGAGTCAGGAAAAAAAAAGAAGAAACCTTAGGGATTCCCACATGAGGGAGAGATCCCATCCCAGGACGGACAGGCGATACCAAACGGTTAAAGAAAAGTTAGCTGCTAAAACTGCATATATGAGTAGAGTTCATTCATATAGAGCTGAGTTCATTCATATAGAGCTGAGGGACGAGTGATGATTAAGTCCATAGTCCAGATGAGGCAGAACTGCAGACCACGACCAGGAGCAGGAGGACAGACGACCCACCAGGAATCACTCCCACTCAGAGATGCAGGATGGTGACGGATGTGACGGGGCTTCATCCAGATGGGCGGGGCTTCGTCAGGATCACCAACAAGTCTCCCGGAAACTGCAGTCTCTCCCGGTCTCCCACAGGGGAGTCGGAGAGAAGGAAAACATGTGAATTATACTGCACCACCAACACAGGCATACAGTTAGAAGTAAATAAAAAAGTAGAGGAGAGGAGAAGTAGATGGAAAAGAGGACAGAGCCCCAGTGCACCATACTTTTCCCAGCTTCTAACTTCTAGCAGCCTTCTATGTTATTATGTAGAGAATATACATATTTCATCATTTATATTTCAAGCATATATTGGAGAAGTATGTGATTATAATAATTATTTCCCCAAACTTCAGAACAGTATGGGAGCATTATGTTAATTATTCTATGATTACTGGCTAGTCTGGCAGAACGCCTGTCCAAATAGGAATGTTTAAAGGCTAGTTTTGAAGGTAGAAACTGTACCTGCCTCTCTGACATGGGCTGGGAGCTTATTCCATAGAACAGGAGCTTGATAATTTACCTGCCTGACATGTACTTATTTTAAAAATTCTAGGAACTACAAGCGAGTCCTGGATTCTGTGAGCGAAGCGTTTTCTGATTGGCTGTGTAAGAACTATGAGATCTCTAATATAGGATGGGCCACACCATTCAGAGCCTTATATGGTTAACAGGAGGATTTTTGAACTTTACTCTAAATTCAACTGGGAGCCAGTGGAGAGAAGCCAACACAGGAGTGATGTGTTCTCTTCTGCTAGTCCTGCTAACAATCTTGCTGCTGCATTCTGGACAAGCTGAAGACCTTTTAAAGAACTTTTAGGGCATGCTATCAGTAAAGAGTTACAGTAATCCAGTCTCGACGTAACAAATGCATGGATGAGTTTTTCAGCATCACTTTTAGATAACATATTTTTAATCTTAGCGATATTGCGTAGGTGAAAAAATGCAGTTTTACAAGCTTTGAGATATTTGAGCATTAAATGATAAATCCTGGTCAAATAAGACCCCTAAGTTTCTGACTGAAGAATTGGGAGCAATATTTACACCATCCAAGGAGACTATCTTATCTGAGAGAGCATCTCTCAGGTGTTTAGGACCCAGTATCATGACCTCAGTTTTCTCTGGGTTCAGAAGGAGGTAATTAATTGTCATCCAGGACTTAATGTCTCTGATGCAGGAATTCAGTTTTTCTAGGTGGTCATTCTGATCTGGTTTAATGGATAAATACAGCTGTGTATCATCTTGCATAACAGTGGAAATTAATGCTGTGTTTCCTGATTATGTCTCCTAAGGGCAGCATGTAAAGCATGAATAGGATGGGCCCTAAAACTGAGCCTGTGGGACTCCGTAGCTAACTCGAGTACAATGAGAGGGACTGTCCATTTACGTGAACAAACTGGTGTCTATCAGATAGATAGGATTCAAACCACTGGAGGGCAGATCCTTTGATCCCTATGTTATGCTCTAATCTCTGGAGTAAGATGCTGTGGTCGATGGTATCAAAGGCTGCGCTGAGGTCTAACAGGACCAGAACAGAGATTAGTCCCTTTTCTGAAGCTAATAGCAAATCATTGGTAACTCTGACCAGTGCAGTTTCAGTGCTATGGTGAGGTCTGAAACCCGACTGAAAATCCTCAAAGTGATTGTTGTCCTGTAGGTGGCACTGCAGCTGCTTTACCACAACTCTTTCTAGGATTTTAGATATGAATGGGAGATTAGATATTGGTCTATAGTTGGCCAGAATGTCAGGATCCAGGCTGGGCTTTTTCAAAAAGGTTTAACAACAGCACATTTAAAAGACTGAGGCACATAACCAGTTTCCAGGGAGGCATTTATTATGGTTAGAATAGATTCACTGATTAGGGGAAGATTTCTTTAAAAAGTTTAGTGGGATTGGGTCTAAGAGACAAGTGGAAGTTTTTAGAAGATGTAATAACTGATGCTATTTCTGCTTGGTCACAGCAGTAAAGCAATCTAATGTTACAGACATTTCTATGGATGTTTTCCTTTCTACCATTTTAATTTGCTCAGGGGTAATGGTAGGATAACCTTGTTCAATTTGCATCTGATATTTGAGATTTTATCATCAAAGAATGTAACAAAGTCTTCAGAGCTGAGGCAGCAGGAATATGTGGTTCAACGAGCTGTGGCTGCTGGTCAGCCTGGCTATAGTACTAAAGAGAAATCGTGGATTATTTGCATTTTCTGCTATTAAAGATGAGTAATATTGAGTTCTCGCTTTACGCAGGGATTTTTTATAGCTTAAGAGGCTGCATTTCCAAGCATTCAGAGAGTGCTCTGAGCCAGGGTCACAGAAGAATCAGGAAAGGCCTCCTGACACCATTTTCAGCACTTCCTTTTATAAACAAGATCACTTCCTGTAAACTTTCCTACAGCCAATCAGAACACAGGATAAGAAAAAGAGCGTCTGAGAAATCACATAAATAAACACAAAAATGTGAAGAAAAATAATATACATTCCAACAAGATAACTTAAATTTAAACATTGAAAGTCAAACAGTGATGAAAAACACACAAAGTGCTAAAACATTCAGCATCCTCTTCACAATGATGACACCGCACGGGACGCTTTAAAAAATCTGCATCCAATCACAAACAAATGACACGCCCACTTTCCACCTTGTCAATCAATAATCAGGTCATAAATCAAAAACTTCATGTTCTTCAATAAATGTATCCAAGATGATCTTAAGCAGCAAAAAAATTCAAAAATGATCAAAATATATTTACTGGCTCCTACTCTTTATATGTCCCCCATCATGAGAAAAATGTAAAAAAACAAACACAAAATCCATCAGAGTGGGTCATTAATGACTCAGTCAGAATAGCTGCGTCTAGGGAAAATGAACTAAAACCCTTAATAGCAAAACTATAGTGGAGTTTCCCTCTGTGATTTTTTTTTTTTTTTTAATTCAAGGAGTGCAACATCTAAAATTCTCAACACTTCCTTACTTTTGATTTCTCATGTTTTCCTGTGTTTTTAGTTTGTACAAATAATCCCTTTAGACACAGATCAAGTAAAAATAGAAAAACTGCTTGTAATGCAATCATTTCATCATCAAGAGAATTCTCTTTTATAGATTGTTGTAATTTACTCATCTGACATGTTGGCATAGCACATTTACCAAGCTGTTAACAGTTTGATATCAAGACTGGCTTTACACATTGCTCATAAAAGTTCAATTATTCCTGGTTCCAGTTCGAACACGTCCGCTGAGGCTTCTGGCACGGCCGCCACTTCTCAGCCAACGGTGCTGAGAAGCGCTTTTAGCAAAGCTTGTACGGGAGAGGCCTTAACCTGCAATCCGTTCCCAGATGTGTCAGATGCGCCGTTGATCAGCCACTCTAAAGGATCTCAAAGGAATGCTTATTTGGACGGAAGGGAAGCCGAGGAGTCATTTAAGGTCAGAGAGGGGGAAATGTGTTAGCACTAAAGCTTTTCAACTCCATGATTTAGAGTTCTCATCTGACACCAAAGTAAAGATAAAGTGAGGTGGATGGGCAGAGGAGAGTCGTCTGAAACCCTGAAAGAGGAAACATCTGAGCCGGGCCTCGTTCATCTGAGACGTGTGTCAGACTTGTGTACTTGCAAAGAGAAAGCTACAGCATGTTGACGGTTTGGGTCCCAGAAACAGGATGTGTTTGGACGCACAAATCGGCCCCTAATGGAGTCTGGAATTCTGCTCAGCATCACTTTGTAAGGAATCTTCAGCTTCCCTCAGATGATTTTAATTCTTTTACATCTTGAATGCAAAGATGCATCAAATTTACAGGAATTCTCTCATGAAATGCATTGTGACAAGTTTTAAATTCAAAACTTGTGTGCAGCAGAACCATTGGAGGGAAAATACCCTCCTTCGCTTTTACCAATGCTTTAGAAATAAGACAATGACTTAAAAAGAGGTTAAAGATGTAGCGGCATCACAATTATTGAATGAATCGATTTATATTCCTACAATCCAATCAAATCGATCTGTGTGCAAGTTGTTATTCTAATTTAATCGAATCAACCTAAACCAGGGGTCTGTAACCTCAAACGCTAAGAGAGTCATTTGGTCTAGTTAACATGAACAACATTTTAGTCGACTGTATTTATTAAAAAAAAAAAGAAAACTCAAACTATTTGGAATAAAATGAGCTTTTTACTGTCATTCACTAAGATGTGAGGCACAAAACACATAACTCTCAATTGTTTTAAACTGCATTTGTCCAAAACTTTGATCTCTTTAGTGTAAAGTCACTAATCTATTATGTATTCTATCGTTAGCATTATTCAGTAAAGCTAAAGAGCCACAGGTGGCTCTGGAGTCCAGGTTGCAGATCCCTGACCTACATCGGTAAAACTAGTTTCATAATGAGATAAATCGATAATCAGATGATCATTATTGGAAAAAAATACTATTTGTATTGAGACAAGATAGGATTTTTTACTATAATGTAAAAGAATGATCATCACACTTTGAATTTAGCAAAGTCATGTGACCATACAGTGTGGTAGAATGTTCTGTTAATGACCTTTTTGGATTATTTTAAGTGAAAAAACAACATTGGGCTGAACTTTATCAAACTAAAATGTGGATGGATTTGACATCCATTCTTGTTTACTTGTTTGCTTGTACACAGATTTAATTTATACTTTATTATCTTGCAAGAAATAGAAGGAATCTGGAAACCTTCACCTGCACCGTTCAGTACCAGGTATTTATCTCTGAGTCACACTGGTGGAAGTTTTAGATGAAGATGTCCTGGATCCGTTTCAGGTCAGTGAATGATCAAAATGATCAACTACAAAACGTGTTAGCAACCACAAATCGGGGTATGAATCTAATCGTTGTTGAACAAAATCACTACACCCCTACATAGATGACATTTGTCTGTAGCATGTCAACCTTCAGTGAGGTGTTCTGTCATGGCTGCTCTTTCCATTTAGGTTTTTTTTTGCAGATTTTCTGATTTTTTTTCTCAACCTTAAAGCCCCACTGAACACTGATTATCCCATTGAAATAGAAGGCTTCAATAATCTGACCACACAAAAGCAGTTATAGTATTGTCTCCCAGGAAAAAAAACAAAAGCACTTTGATGTAGATTGACTAATATGATCTAATAAAATCATTCATAACAGCAGATGTTTTTTTTTTTCGCTTAAAATTGTAACACAAATTTATTGGTTTTCACTAAATCTACAGCATGAATCAAGTAGGTCCAGCAGTCACCTTAGGCAGGATCTCACCTGAGTTTCATAGTTTCACTCTTCTGCCGCTGGAATTTTAAACTCCCCAAAAGCCATCTCTAAAAATTAACAAGACTTTTCTATCAATAGCTGCACAGTTGTTGATGGGGTCTCAATTTAGCCTGTTGTGAGAATTGTGAGGCTGCATTGTGAAGGTCAGATGATCCAGGGAACTACTGAAACTAGTCTGATTATCCAACACAAAGGTTGAGGATTTGTGCTCGTGTTCCCTGAGTGATGATTAATCACCTTGTTTTTGGGGTTCAGATAAAAGTTTAGTTTCAAATTTACTAATTTAGAAGTCTGTTTCACATCCACGCAACATCATTTCTGTGGGATTCCAGGAGAAAATTCTGACATAAAAAAGGGAGCTGTTTGTCAGAAATGAACACACTTAGATGACTTCTCCTAAAAAAGTTGCTGATAGATTCCAACGGCCTCAGAACTGACTACTGAACTGATTAAATGAACAATCAGCTTTGTTTTTTAAAAGGAAAATAACAACAAACCTTATCCTTTCTTCAAATTTTACAAAAATGTTATTTTGCAAATGAACAGAAACTAGGAGAGAACATGCATATCAAAACCAGTTTGAAAATGTAAACTTTTATTGATTTTTTTCCCCCCGTTTTTCCACTAAATTTATCTCTTAACTTTAGAAAAAAATGTAAACAAGAAAAACCTTAACACAGTAAAGAAAAAAGGATTTTATTATTTTCCAGGGTACTCGACAAAAATAAAAAAAGGCAAATTCTTAAAATGTCAATTAAACTTCCACATTCACTGTTTTCAACAGAGCATGTGTTATATTATTTTTACTTTACCTGTAAATATTTACTTGCCAATTATAATATGCAAAGTAGTTTTAAGGGAAAACACTTGATATGTAACTGTTTTTATCCAGGATAAAATGGTAAAAGAAGTCAACATATTACAAATATATAAAGAAGAACATCAGAAGAAGATGCTTAGTTTGTCCAAAATAGTAAAAAAAAAAAAAAGAAAACAAACAATTTAAATAGTTATCCCATTATTAATTCAATAAAAAGAAATAAAAATTGTCCTTTAGTACTGGCAGCTTTGAGAATAGTCAAAGAAAATACAATAAACGCATACAGAAAAAAAAAAAAATGCTCATCTGTGAGAATAGATCATTCTTTTGTTGAATGCTACTCGGATTAAATTACTACCCAAATCAAAAATATGGAATTCTTAAATGTTGGCTAAAAAAAAAAATCACAATTTAAATAAAGTTTTCTCAAGAGTTTATTTGAAGGAGTAAATTTGGTTCTGTCTTTTGGATTTGAATTGAAGAAGTCTCTTTAAAAGGCATCAAGAGATTTGTAAAATTTGCAACATAATAATTTGTAAAATTATGAAATATATTTTCCCTTCAATGCAGCAAAAGTTCAAAGAGGATTCCTTTGTACCAGAACCCACTGGCTATTTTCTTTCTGAAAAGCTTCAAACAAAGCTAAACCCAGTGGAAATAAGCATGTAAACTGATAGTGTGTAAAACAGGGAAACAACAGTTTCTTGAGTTTATTTCATTCTGGCTCGTCAGTAACATGGCGACCTTTCCAATCACAGACAGCGTCCAGCTCCACGGTCACATTCACAAAGTCCGGCGCCAAACCACACACTCCTGTCACTGCTGCACTTCCCCTTCACTACGACAGCCGCCAAAAAAAAAAAATCCCATCAGCAGTTAGAGTTTCAGTGTTGTCCACCACTCTCTGCCTAAATGTTTATAATTTTCCATTTAGAAGCTTTGTTTTTGTTCCGTTATATTTAGCTGTCCCTCATCCTGGGCTTGGTGCCTGCTCCAGAGATGGCCTCTAATTAGCACAGTTGAAATACATATTTAGAGTAGTGTGGCTTTGGAGTCTCTTTTTTTAAATGACCAGGAAGAACAATGGTGGAAACAATGGCTGCCTGCAGCCGGCGTGCTCCTCGCAGCAATCCTCTGGGTTAGATCTTGTCAAAGTGCCTGTAATGCAGTCCAGTCTCTGCAGTAGCTAGATTACTGTTCTCCACTGACAGGGACTTAATTATTGCTTGGCAGATCTTTATACAGAACAACTGTTCTGCCAAGTCTGCTAAGAATTTATTTTATGTTAATTTTTTTGGCACTCTCTTCGCACGAATAATTATGAATCACAACTAAAATAACGACTCTTGTGGCTGTCATTACGACAAACGTGTGCTCCCCCTAATGGTGGGTGAAATTAGTGATTTAAGACATAATAATAGACGTTTTGGGAGCAAACTGCTTAAATCTCCCCCAAGGCAGTGTCTAAAGAGGAAGTTGTGTCTTCATAGCGACAGCTGCTTTGAGTTTGTTTCCTCCGTGGAGGCAGAGCTGAAGATGGAGTGCGGGCAAAGCCTGCAGACATTTCCACTGCCTCCCCCACTGAGACTTTTAAAAATGAAACTTGAATCGGAGCCTCCGCACATTCAGTTGTCTGCGGTTCCCAAATGAATGAGCAGTTACTTCACTTCAGGCGCTCTATAATTTGGTGAATTAATTCACATCAATTTGATTTTCTCTAAAAACTGTGGCACAGTTGATGAAAACCTGTGTGAGAACGAAGATTTCATTTGAGGTAAATTATGTGGAGGAGCGCACAACATCACAGGTTGGAGCAATTATTCACATTGGTTTTTGGCTCTCCTGTTGCTTAGTTTTACATTTTTGAATTTGCCAATAGATGGTTTTCAAGATATTCCTGTTATCAGGAGTTGAAGAAAAAGACAGAGACGGTTGAGATGAAGAAACCAGTCATGAGACTCCTTGGGTTAGATGAACTAAATCCGGAGAAAAAATATTCTAACTTTTCAGCCAAATAAGTATTTAAATACTCTGATTTTGCAAGTTTTCCCTCTTAGAAATCAAGGAGGGATTGAAGATTTTCAACTTAGGTGTATGTGTGATACACAACCTAAAAATGAATTATTCAAATCATGTTGTATAATTAAAAAAAAAAAAGCATTTGTATGCTTCAGCTGCAAATACATATTTGAACATGTGATATTTGAACATGCTAATATTCAGTGGAGTCGTGTTTGTGATTACAGAGGTCAAAAGGTCACCAGTTTGCAGATAATGCAGGAGGGGTTTTGACCCACTTCTCCACACAGATCTTCTCTAGATCATTCAGGTTTCTAGGCTATCACTGAGATACACTGAGTTTGATTTTCATCCAAAGATTTTCTACTGGGTTTAGGTCTGGAGTCTGGCCAGGCCACTCCAGAACCTTGATATTCTTGTTACAGAGCCACTCCTTGGTTCTCCTGACTGTGTGTTTCAAGTTATTGTCATGTTAGAAGACCTATCTTTAGTGGTCTACCTGAGGGAGGGAGGTCGTTCCCCCAAATACACAGCCCTGCTCATTCTATCCTTAATACAGTACAGCTGTCCTGTCCCATGTATAGAAAATACCCCCATAGTATGATGCTACCACCCCCATGCTTCAAGGTAAGAATGGTGTTCAAGGGATGGTACTCATCGTTCATCTTTCTCCAAATCAACGAGCGGAATTAAGACCAAAAAGTTCAATTTTGGTGTAATCTGATCACGTGATTTTCTCGCATATCTCCTCTGGATCATCCAAATGGTCATTGGTAAACTTAAGACGCGTGCTGGTTTAAGCAGAGGAACCTTTCGTGCCATGCATGATTTCAAACCATGACTTCGTACGGTATCACCAACAGTAACCATGGAAACCGTGGTCCCAGCTCTTTTCGTGTCATTGATCAGCTCCTCCTGTGTAAATAAGGCCAAACAAGGGGAGATCTGTCATGGAGCCCCAGGAGATTGACTGTCAAGTTCAGCTTCTTCCATTTTCTAATAATTGCTCCAACATCAGATCTTTTTTCACCAAGCTGCTTGGCAATTGCCTCCTAGTCTTTTACCATGTTGTCTCTGGTGTCTTTGGACAACTCTTTGGTCTTGGTCATGTTAGTAGTTGGAGTTTTACCGATTGTATGGGGTGAACAGGTGTCTTCATGCAGCTAACGACCTCAAACAGGGGCTCCTAATTTAACCTTCCGCTCTCCTTGGGGTCCAGATGGCTCCAACCACATATTGTTATGCGATTTCTTCCATGACAAATGTGGACGAAGGTGGACAGGATTTTACGTCTGTCATGGACATTAGTGAAACTCAAAATTCAGTGAAAAAAAAAAGTTCAGCGCACTGTCTTGTGGGGCCCAGATGACCCCACTTTTATGGTAAAAAAGCTAAGGAGAGTGGAAGGGTTAAGAAGGTACGTGGAGGTGGACTACTTAAAGGCAGGCTAACAGGGTTTTTGAGGTTCATAATTCTCACTGATAGCTGCTTGAATGCATATTTACAGCAGTAACATACACATTAATTATTAAAATCATGCAATGTGATGTCCAGATTTTTTTTTTAACAGTGGACATGCACCTGAGATAAAAATGTTCAACCCCTCCATTGATTTCTTAGTGGAAAATCACAAGGAGTTTGCTTCACTGTATTTCTAAGTGATACAGTTCCATTTGGGTCATCTTTGGTACCGTAGACCTTCAACATTGGTGGTGTATGTTGCTCAGTACATGGCATGACAGAGACCATGTTCTTTGCAAACCACCCAAACTCCACAGTGCAAGAACCCTGTGATTTGCTTTGGGTAAAACCATAAACAGATTGTTGTGTTCTAATGCAGTGGTCTCCAAACCAACCACTGGAACGAGGATAAGGCACTCTGTACCGTGCCTCAGAGAAAGAATTAAATACAATAACTTAAATTATTTCCATTTTGTTTGTTTTCTGAAGGAGATTTCTTTTTTAATGTTGGAGATTTTGTTTCGGAAAATTACTGCATTCTGTCCATCAACAATGTCCGAGAATATTTGACTTCAAAGAAAAAGAAATCTAAATTCAAAATGAATCTCACTTAAATTTATATTTCATATTTGTTCCCAAACATCAAACCCACTCTTGATCAGGCATGTTCAGTTCTGGACATGAAATACATGTCTCTTAGAATTGTGGCACCATTTTAAAGAGATAAAAAAAGTTTAATTATAATTTGTCATTGCTAAAATGCACTCTTAAAATATTTTTTCACCAAATTTAGTTTTTGAAAAACTTTTCTTGTGTTGTTTTTGTCTATCTGAGAGAAGCTTGTCTTGTTTGTCTAATGATTTTTCTTTGTTCAAGAATTAGATATTGTTGCATATTTTTTTCTAAATTTCTTTCATTTGCAAAATGCATTATTTGTTCTTCATCTTTTGGAAAATCCCTTCAGAGGTTGCCACTGCGAATCCGCTTTCACTGATTGACAGAGATGGTTTGGCAGAGATTTTTAAACTGGATGCCCTTTCTGACACAACCCTGTATTTTATCTGAGCTGTGGAATAACACAGGAGAACTCAGACATGGGCCCCCTTATGTATACATAGTTCTGCAATAACTGAAGGGTCTTTCCAGGGACCTGCTCACATGTATGGGCAGATTGTCTTTTTTTCTTTTATTATATTTACCAATCAGGACAAACTTATTTTGGTCTTGAAGATCTTAGCGTTTTTTTTTTTTTTTTTTAAATCAAAACCTACCTCCCTTACAGCTGCTTTAAGCATGATCACGTCTTAAAAAAGGATCAACCATCATCTGCAAAAAAACAAACGATCTTGGTATAATTGGGACATTACAGATGTCATCAGGTTAGATTTAAATTGGGTCTTGACACAGATCGAGGTGGTCAGATGTGTTCATCATACTCCATGAACTGTTTCTCACTGCTGTGTAATCTGCTACGCACATGTAGGCTTCATGTAGCTGAGACTCATGTCTGCTATTTGTCTTTAACTTCCTCAAAGAATCTTTCAAATCTTTGAAAATCTGATCAAAGAAAATCAGAATTATTTTTAGAAGAATTAAAACAATGTCTGCAACAAGTACTTGAAACCAAACTCAGTCATACTTTACCAAGGCTGCATTCACATTGACTACTGACTCAGATCAGTGTTTTTGTTCACTTTTATAATAAAATCATCTTTCTAACTCCAACAGTAATGTTTTGATTTAACACCAAAGCGTCACATAGAACTGCATCAGATTTTCTGACTCACATCAATATTTATGTTCTGCCCTACACTCCATTCAAGATATTATGACAATATTTCTTTGTGCTGTGATCTTCCTTGACATCATAAACCATTTTTAATGTACAGATACTTGAGATGAACAGCAACAATTCCCTGTAAACTGTTTTTTACTGCTGCAGTCGTCCCCTTTCTTTCAGTAAGGCTGAACAGCTGCACACTGCTGGGGTTTGTCTCTGTTCTGGGTCTGTCGGATGTGAGCGCTGCTCGACAATATCTTATTACAAAGTCCGGATCTTAATCCGGTGGATCAGAAGTACCGATAGGACTGGCTTAGATCCCCTTAATCTGACAGATTTTGGTTTGTTAATGATGTGTCCTAGTTATGATGTTTCTCAGCGGTCTAGACGTGGACTCTACCTTTCATGTAATAAAAAGTTTGAGTTCTCCATATAATTTCAGCGCTCTGAACAAATGCCTTGGCCCTCTGGAAATTAAATGATTTTGTCATCCGTCTTTACAAGAATGCCTAATTTTTTCCACACATGGCTTTACTGGAGCGTCTAGATCTAGAATTAGTTTGTTTTGCTGGTTCCAAATGTTGACTTTCTTTGCCAATTTGTAGTATTACCTTTTAAATATGTTGTTTGGATACACATGGTTAAACTTTTTTTTTTGAGCCCCTTGGGTTGTATCAAGCATAAATCAAATCTTAAAGTCCCATTCCAATCATTTTTGGAGCTATTTTAAAAGCGTTCCCAGAGTTCTTTTATTAAAGGTTTGGCCAATTTTAAGCAAAATCAAAGAACCTGGGTCATTTTCTAGGTCATGGCTTCTGCAGAGCAGCAGGAGTTCCTTAAAAATTCACCTCTGAGTTGTGGCTGGAACAGTATGTGTCAAGCAAGCTCACCCCCTCTTCCCCTCCCACTAGCTTACAGCCCAACTTAACGGTAATGGTGCAACAAAAATGATGAGTCATGTAGGAGTTATCCATCATAAAGTTTGAGTCAGATACCAGCTGAAGACCTATGTGGATCTTTCTTATCAATAAGTGCATCAGAATGGTGTTGGGCAAGGAACTTGTGGCCGTCCTAGTATAGTTTCTACATAATAAATAAACTCTTTTTTTAAGTAGATTTTTTCCATCTACTCCTGATTCACAATGATTTGAATAATAATACTCAGAAATGAATTTTTAAGATTAATTTTCTTTATATCATCATCAGAAAAATGCCACAAGTACATGCTAAAAACACAATTTTTATCAATTTTTTCATCTTTAAGGTCCAGGAGTCCCCAATCCTTTTCTTATGAGAGCCACATAACTATTTTCTTCTGTGGAGGTAGAGTTGATTTGTAGGATAACAAAAGAGCTGTTAAAATGTTGAGGTGTGTCTAAACTTAAGCATTACTGGTTCTCCAGAAAGTCACATGTAACTAATTATTGACAACCATTTTTGAGATCTTCTAAGAAAAAAGTCAGGAACTAAAAAAATAATCCTTTTAGTGAAATAATCTAATAAAAACATCTAATTCTTTTGTGTTCTGCTGCAGCTAGCCATATAGGCTATATGTACGTTACATTTGCACCAGAGCAGACAGAGTTCCCTCGTTTATTGTGATAGTTATGTGCTAAAACTCGTGAAGGTGAAATACAAAAATTAGGACTACAGATGTAAAACTCATCACACACTTGAACATTTTGACACTTTCCCCTCTTGCTTAAAGTCTCAAAGTTCAAAAATAAGTCATGTTTTATAGAATGAAAACAAATATTTGATTGTGATTATCAGATAGGGGCACAGACTGCAAGAGGTCAGAATATAAAGTCACATTCTGTGTGGGTCTCAATCACATGGGAAGACTGAAAAAAAAAAAAAAACATGGGTCTCTGATGTTGTTCAAGGGGCTGGGCCAAATGTGGAGGTGGGCCAGATCCGGCCTGTGGGCCGTAGTTTGGGGACCCTTGAGTCGCATATGTCAAAGTCAAGGCCCGGGGGCTGGATCCGGCACCTTGGGTAATTATATCTGACCCTCCAGATCCTTTAATTTTATACTTCTTAATGGTTATCTTGCGCTTATTTCTAACTTGTATAATGTTGCCAAAATATTATTTTTACAGAGAGTAAAATATTGAAAGTTATTTAAGGTTTAAGTTGATTTATTCTAGAATAATATTCCTCACTGCTTTTATGCATAATAATGTTAAAATATTCAAGTTTTAAAAGTTTCGTTTTAGTGTGCTCAATAATTATTTATCTTGTTCGACCTGCGACCGGACTGTTTTGGATATCGCCCTCCTGTGCGATTGAGTTTGACACCCCTGAATTAGACGGTACCCTCTTTTGACATTAGCATTGGGACGGTGGAGTTCCTACCAATCAATAAGATTTACAGAACTGCATTTAGTTCCGCAGAGACACAATCATCTTTTCTGCTTCCCATGATGCTCTAGTAAGTAGAAACATTTTTCTATGAGAGGTTTTAGTGTTGCTTTGCTTCCCCTTAGGGATGTGTACCCTATCATTTAACTCCCCAGTTTATGATAAATCATATATTCTGTAAATTTCTGTCCTGCTCTGCATTAAAGTACATGTAGCAGCTATGCTACATCCTTTGTATATTGTATTTGGGACTCCAGGCATACAGAACCAACAAGCATGAAACCCTTGTTTAACGTACTAACCTGGCCTGAAGTGACCTGAGTGGCGCCTTCAGTTCAGTGGCTTTTCCCGCACCCGGAGTTCAAAGTGGACATCAAACTGAGCTGCTCCGACTCTGGTTTAGGACGCTGAGAGCAGCCCGGCTCAAAGCTATAACTAAACCTCAAGTGCCTTACCACCCGGCGTGCTCCTCGCTCCATTCATGTGTTTCCGCCTAACTCACAGTGGCAGCTGCGCTCAAACTTTCTCTGTGATTTCAGCCTCAGAAGCTGACCATAAATTGGGTTCCCATGTGAGGCAGGAGAAATCCACCCCAAACTGATGTAACCCCCTAATTACAATTGATCTTTTTCCATGGATTCTGACCAAAGTGTTTCACAGAAAACCGTACAGATGGGCAGTGGAGGGAAGGTAAAGACCGTTTTCAGCACCGCTGCTGGATTCCAGTGTTCTCATGAGATTGTCATTACAGTTGCATCTCATAAAATGTCATGATTGGGACTGCCCGTAACTGTCGGACAACACATGGTTTTAATGTTAGCCACAGTCCTGATGGGACCCTGCATAAAAGCCTCAATAAAAAAGAAAACATCAAATCATTTAAAACCCAAGTTTACTAGAAAGTTATACCAGAGGAAACAGATTTTGGAAGAAACTTTTACTTGCTTGTGTTATGTTTAAGTATTTGTTAAAAAAAAATTAGGGACTCAAAAAGATACGTTTAATGGCCGGATGCAGTAAACAAACCAAAAATGGAGCCAGGACGACTTACTCGATTTGGAAAAATAATTCAACAAAATCAATACTTAAAGTTTACTTTTTTAGCGCTTTTGATGTAAGAATGAAAACAAAGTATAACAAATTATTATCAATATTTGAATTTAGAAAACCTAAAAGAGAGGTGAGATTGTAGATTAGATTCTTCCTGCTCCTTGTAAGCAATTAGTCAAACTGTATTTGATGGTTATTATATTTCAAAGATTAATAGGTCACGTGTGTACTCTAAATAGAAGTGCAAATATATCTTTGTTTATTGAGGAGTAACTAAAATATTCAGATGAGGGGTCTGGAACCTGTGCCTCCAGGAGCTACAGTGCATGTGGCTCTTTTGTCTCTTCATAGTGGCGCTCTAGTTGAAGAAAATTACACATGGTTTTAATCTTCAAATTGACTGTAAAGTAAATGATTAGTAAATGGAAAAAAGTAAAATGAACTAACTCAGTGAATTCACAAAGTTTAAGGACAGAATGTATCAGAAGTCATACTAATACATTTAACAGATTAAAAAAAAATTAGTAATAAAACATATCATCAAAGTAATACATTATAATCATAAAAACAGTTTTTGTGTGTTGTGTACCAAAGAAAATCCATTAGAGGTCACTAAGCACAATCTGAATTAAGGGTCACCAGAATTATGTGACAGATTTCCCTTTTCTTTTTTTTTTTTTTTTCTATTTATCAAATTCAAGGATTTTAGGGTTACTTATGGTCTTCAAACTACAGTAAGGGTCACTCAATTGGATCTGATTTAATTTTAGTTAGTTTTACAAATTTCTGGCTGATATTTACCACAAACAGTAAATTAAACTGTTTTTGTTTTGTTTTTTTAAATCACTGCTGACATTACACTACCTGCTATTAAAATGATCCTACATGACACAGTGTTTTGTATATTGAAAGGAGTCATGTGAACGTTAAGGTTAAAAACTATTACATATTTTTTTTTAAATCTGTTTTCTTTTTGTGTTTATGTTTTATTAATGCCAAAAAAATTTCATTTATATCTATATCAATAGTAATACTAAGAGAAATATAAATCATTAAATATTTTTTATGAAGTTGAAGTCGGACTTTGTGGCTCCTCTGGGCTGTGGTCAGAGAGAATTTGACTGAAAATGGCTTTTTAGGTGTTGAAAGTTTCAAATCCCTAGTCTATATTTTAGCATCTTTTTCTTTTATATTCTTTGTTTTCTCATCAATTAATGAATGAATATGTTAAACAGATTTGATATATCCATATATTTTGTTATTTCTATGTGTTTTTCCTCTTTTTTATTGCTGAAATTGCTTGAAATAAACCAAATAATCAATTAAAACCTAAAAATTCTGAGTGTTTAGGATAAATTTACTTGTTTTTAGCATAGATTTGCTGGCCAATACTTAAAACAATTGCACTTTTTTGTAATACTATACAAGGAAACATATTATTTCAGTGTTTTAATGGTAATCAGTTTTATTTCTTTATTTTAAGTGTCAGTCTGCAGCTCCTTCTGTTTCGTTACAGTTTGTCTTCCTGCACTCTTTTCTTCTGGCAGTGAGATGTTGTTAAATTTACAGCAGTGTGGGCTACGTTTGGATGCAAATTATTCTCAATTACTTGGGAGGCATGTTATTAACCCGTGAGAGAGAGCACTTAGCTGTTTCTCAACCCTGTGTTCAGTAAAACTGACAAACATTAGATCCTGAAAATCACTTTGCTTCAAATCAAGATATGAAGTTCAACCTACAGCTGCTGGAAACTTTTTTTTCTCTTCAGTTGAGCCTCAAAAAAACAGATGTTCGGCTTAAATCACGTAACTCCTACATCTCACTAGCTGTTTGTTTAATTTGACAATAAATCAAATTAATTTGATGCAGTTCCTCTCCATTTTCCACCCAAACAATTACGTTTTCTAGGGAATGCCTTGAGCTGTGAGTGGTTCGTTCACATTGGCCAATGTCAGAGTATATAGATTTCCAGCTGACAGCTTTGACTTCTTTTTGGTTTTCATCTGATGCAGGTCAGGATTTACTTACTCCTGTCTCTGGACCCTGGACTCCCTCTGTGGTGTGTGGGATTGTCTGGATTTGAACGATGTTTCCTGGGAGTCCAAGTAAATGAAGATAAAAAAGAATCTTGGAAATGCATAAAGACATCTGCTGGACTCTGCAGTCACAGATTTAGTTTAGTAACTGTTGGTTTTAAGCGTCTAAAAGCTTCTAAAAGTTACATTTTTTTTCCAATATGTGGACAAAACAAATATTTGTAACAAATATCATTTTTCAAGATACTACTAAGACATTTACTCTGCAGCATTTGGCTTTTTTGGACATGTATTAACATCTTAAACATTTTAGACTTGACAAAACCAAAGTAAAATTGCACAATCTTTATTTAATAAAACAACTTGAATATTTATTCAACCCAGTATATATTTATCACTATTTTATCCAACCTTTTTTAATCTGGACATATTTTAGTCGCTGAGGTGACACACCAACTCTGCGATGTAAAGAATGAGTTGTGTAAAAGACTTTTACATTGAGTAAAGTAGGATGTGGTGTTTAGGTTTACTAGAAACGTCTGGCTGAGCCTTCCATCAGAGAGGTCTTTAACTCCCACATCCTGGAGAACTGCAAACATTCTCCAGGGAGAATGGAGAAATTTAGTCCATGTGGACCATGTTCTTCACCTCTGTTGTCCCTGCAGTTGTTCAGAGTGGTGACCATTACGTCTCTGTCGGCAATCCCCAGACCCGGTGGTTGACATTGAAAGTGATGGTGGCCGTCAATGTAAAGAAGGAGCCCTACTAAGGCAACTTATGCTTACTGGCAGTTCAAGTGAGGTGTGGTCTACTGAGAGGGGTTTGGTGAGGCCATGGAGTTAGGGCCGTTGGCCGGCCTCGAAGAAATTTAGTAGTTTTCCACCAGTTTGGCTTTTGGTGTGGGCAGAGACTTGAATTCAACTGGGTTTGTTGTTCTGTGGTGAAAGGAATACTTCAAGGATCTTCTCAATCCTGTTGACACACTCTCTGTTGTGGAAGGAGAAGCTGAGGACTTTGGGATGGGACCATCCATCACCCAAACTAAAGTCACTGAGATGGTCTCAATGAAAGGCATCTCGGGTGGTTGAAGTCTGCCCCAAGTACTCCAAATCTCTGCACAGTGTGAGGCTGTCTTGGCTGACATGTCTTTACATCGCCTGCCTGGCGTGAGCAGCTGGATTGGCCGATTGGGGTGGTGGTCCCTTTTTGAGAACAAGAACTGAAAGATGGGTTTCCAACCACTGAGTAATCACACTCCTCAGCTTCTCTTGGAAAGTCCAGGGTACCGAAAAGGGGAGTTCAGCCAACTGTTGAACCCGGATTCAGGAGCAGTTTTAAGGTTTCAATTCTGGTCATGAAACAGTGGACCAGCACTGCACTCTCCGTAAAGTGCCGTAATGTTTGCAAGAATTTGCTCATCCAAGTCAAAATGTTTGTTTGGGAGGAAGTGTCTGATTTGTTCTCCATGGAATCCTGTGGAGGGGTGCTCTGTGAGTATGGGGTCCAAGGAGTCCTCCTGAAGGCTATCTGGTCCTTATATGACTGGATTTGGTTTTGGTGCATGATGGGCTGCTCTTTTTCACTGCTTCTGTTCATGATCTTTCCAGAGAGAATTTCTTGGCGTAGCACGGACCAGAGGGGTCTCATTTGGGGACCATTATGCTTTTTGTAGACATCGTTGTCCTGTTGGCTTCAGTAGGACAGAACCTCCACCATGTGTTGGCACAGCTGGGTCTGAGCAGCTACAATAAGAGTCAGCACCCCCAAGTCTGAATCCATGGTTCTTGACCATGGAGAAAGATGGTTCCCTCTCTAGGTGGGTGGTGAACGTCTAAATATAGTTGTGATAGTATGCACTAAAATGCATGAAAGGATGAAAAAAGGAAAAATATTCATCAAGTTGATTTTAGCAAACCTATTATTTGAGAATCTTCTATGTTTTAAATGCATTGTCGCTGGTATTGTCGCGACTTCAGATTTGTATACCTCAACACCCCCCCCCCCAATAAATCTGAAATGAAAAAGTTAAAATTAAAGTTTCAGTATCATTTTGTATTAATTGTAGTATAAAAACTAACTGTGAACATATAAAAAAACACATCTTACAAATACATAATATACACAATAATTAAACTATAACAGTTTTATGTTTTTAATAGGCTTTATAACACTTTTGATTTATTTTATTCTGTCAGCAGTACATTCAAGTTCCTTTCAAAATACAAATTCTGTCTTAAAAAACTCCTAAAGCAGTAAATATGTTGCAGTAATTTTTATGTTATTCTCTCATTTCAGAACTTTTCTTCTGAACAGAAACTATATGTACTGATGTGCACCAGAAGATGATAAACTTTAAACTTAATCTTAAAATAAACAGTTCTGATAATAGATTTAATCCTCATTTCACTCAGTCATCTGACGTGTACATTCTGGAGGATTGATCAAAAACATGAGGACTTAATTTAGTGTAATTTCAGGAGTGTGTCACGGATCAGGAGTCAGAGACCCAGATATAGGGACCAAACTAAGATTCAGCTTAACAAAAAAATAACAAAAAAATCACCTCAACAGAGGGAAACTAAAGGAGCAGCAAAACTACTTAAACAAGAAAAGCCCAAGAGCACAGGGGGGAAACATACAAGACAAACCAACACTGAGGGAAGAAAGCAGTCAACTTAACTAGGGAGCAGCCTAATCAGGAAAGTGCAGGCAGCTGTGTCACCTGCAGATCACAGGGAGGACCCACAGACTGCCTGCACAGAAAGAAAAGGTGAAACACACAAGAAGGGATAGCGTGAAAGTATGTGAGTTTGGAGTTTTGCGAGGTCGGCAGCAGAGCCTGTGGCTGCAGCCAACCTGTAGCTAATATGATCTATCAGCTGTGGCTAGACCGCTGCCCCATCGCTCCTGAGCTGTAATCAGTTGGACCAAACCATTTTCAATTAAGGGGAGGGGGTCAGCAGACATTAATGTTTCCAAAACAAAATGATATTGTTATGTAAAAAATATTGTTAACTTGACATTAAAAATCTAAATATTTGCGATTATATATTGTTTATTGGTTTACTGAAATTATTATTTCTGTTTTATCATTTTATCATCATTAGGGGCCTCTGTGGGACCCCCTCTCAGTCTGGGCCCCTAGAATCAGACCCCCCCTTTTCGGTGCGCAGGAACTGATGGTGCTTATAAATTAGGTGGTGACGGCCGCCACCAAAATTCTCTATGCAGGAAAAACCCTGATTGTACCAAAAACAACAGAATTTATACTTAACATTTAGAGATCTTAAAAAAACCTTGAATCTACTTAAAAGAAATAAATTAAAAAATGAAGTGCTTTTTGTTTGGTTTTATGCTTGCCTTGGCTCTTTAACCCCGAAACTTTAGCTCCAGTGTTCACATTCTTTCGACTGCTTGACAGAACTCTTCAACCATTTATGCAATTAATTTAACTCCAGCTGATTCTGAAGTGGAGAAAAGTATCCACTAATATGTAACATTTTACAGTAGTGAAGTGAGTCAGATGATTCAGAGGCGGAGAAAAGCAGCTTGTTATACAAGTGTTATGTCACATACAGTGTTACATATTGGTTTTAGGTTAGTAAGGTATAGGTGCAAATCCAAAATAAAAATCCGCTTATTTCCACATCAGAATCAGTTGATCACAAAAACATTCAAGGAGCTACGGTATGTTACAGAGCGTTTGTTTTTTATGTGTCAGCGGTGACATTGCCGGTGTTGAAGGGTTAAACATATTTCATTAAAGGAGATTTAAAAAATGTAGAAAATTAATAACCAAGAACATTTTTTTGAGAATAAAGTTTCCAATCATTTATATTAAAGGGGCTCTACCATGAAATTCTACTTCTTTAGGTTTTAAGTGCATTATACTGTTTGTTGCTCTCTATAAAGAACCTCAGAGTGGTGTTTTCATCTGTTCATACATTTAAAAGTAACCCTCTAAAAAATTACGCCCAGCAGCAGCCCCTCCCATACCCACGAAAACGAGCGGGTGGATGTCAGCACAAAACCAGCTGCTCCCCCCAGGAAGGGTCTGTTCTGACAGCACCCTCCCCAGTCTAACATCAACACTTAATTTCTCCCCATAGCTAGCGGTAATCAGCAAAAAAAACCTTTCATTTTAGATGCAGAATACCGTTTTTCTTACAGTTGCATCCTTTCTTCAATAAATGCCAGCTCAAACAGGTGTTTGCCACTTTCGATGCACGGCTCCTTTAAGCCCCCCCCATACCAAAGGAGCAGTTCTTTGCTGTGCTTGTCCCAAGTCCGGTTGAATACAGAGGGTTGTGACAGGAAATTAATTCACAAGATCACATGAAACTGCTTTAAAAGTTGATACATACTGTTCATGATAAACTCATGTTAAGAATCTCGCTTGAATCACTTTGAGGCGTTTTCAATACATCGTCCTGAAACGTGCTACCCTTGTGATTACAGGACATGGAGGAATAAGAACAACATGTTGGAATGTTACTCTTGACCCAGATCTGTGAAACTGTCGTGGCACCTGCTGGACGTGAGGCAGATAAGACTCAAACATCACTCATTCATGTCTGGTTCATCACTTGACAGTGATATGTCACCCACGAAGCAAGCTGTAATTATTAGATGTAATCATAGGAAAAGTGCACGAAATATTTTAATATCTGTTCATTTGATCTCCCTCTATGGTGAATGAGCTCCTAATTTCCCCTCTTCTGCAGTGGAAAAAAGCACACCCTCAGCAGAGATGAGGACACTTTCAGCCAGAAAGTGTGACACATGTGACAGGGCCCCTGTCCAAATAAAATAATGATGTTCTGGCCGGGGCAAAAGGGGATGGAAAACAGCCTGTTCTTGTTAGATGTTGACCAGACTCTTTTCCCCTTAACCTGAAGTCATCTGATTAATCTGAAGCGTGCACAACAATTTCCCCAGATCTGAATACAGCAGTAAATTTACTAATCTAACCACTCTGCCCCTAATCCTGTGAGTGATCATCAAAGCAGGCAAGGGGGGGTGAAGAACAGGAAGTTCACTCAGTGACCTCTGCGGCTCAGCGTTGGCACGGTTGAACAATAAGTTAAAAACAGCGCCTCTGGAAGAAGAACAAAAGCGCCACATGTTTCTGCCTGCATCCTGAAGGTTTCTTGCATGATTTAAGTCAGAGCAGACCATGCTTCACCAGATGGACCACATACTGCAACAGTGAGACACGATGGTAATTTTGACCAACAACTTATGTCCAAGGATGTCAATATGAGAAACCCCATAACCTGAATTATCAAAGGTCATGAACATTCCTAAAATTTGCTTGTGACAAAAAAAAACATAATTTTTTTCTAATTAAAAATCTACCTTAAAATAAGCCTACTGCCTTACAGACCCTTTGGGCATGACGTCACACATCAGCGGTCATATGTAAAGGTTTACAGATTTAGAAAGGCAAAGTTAACAGCTGAACGCTGTTTACAACAATTTTACGTAAATAAATAAATAATAAGAGATAACCCTACCAATTGTAGTGGAAATTTATAATAATTGCCCATTAATTTACCTCAAAAACAACAAATCCCCCTTATTACAACAACTAAATGTAGCCTTAGGTGCAGTTAAAACACGTGCAGCAATGTGCATTTTGGCTGCGCTCTGGGCTCGATTGCACTAAAAAGACTTGCAAATAACATCAGGTAAAATAGAAATCGTTAGAATGATATCCGCTCAAATGAAAGTCGATATTTTCAATAGAACGTGAATTATTGAAGGATTATTCAAAATTTTTTATTTAGATTTATGAAGACAGGAAATGAAAATAAAGTTTGGCAAGACATTCATGAAATAAATATTGTCAATTTTTCTGCTGAAATTGATATGGTTACCTTTTATTATCTACGTAACATTGTGCTAAACCGCGTTCAGCTGTTAGCTTTGTCATTCCTTTAAACCGGACGTCACTTTTCACATTTCCAGCCCTGTCGCCATTGTGTCTGACGTCACTGGGAAAAGGGTCTATTGAGTTCCTGAAGTAAGACTTTTATGCATAAATGTAATACTAAAGCTGAAACCCTGCTAACGATGATTTTTTAAATTTTATGCCATGTGCAAAACCCTTTTTCACAATAGTTATGCTCAATTTAAAATCCAGCTGAAGTCCTGCTTCATGACTGGGAACGCAGCCAAATAACATTCCAGCAAACAGATTTCCCCCTTCTTTTTTTAATTTAAATCTTATTTCTTGACTCAATGATTGGTCATATTGCTAAGGAGCATGAAAGAACCTGTCCTTCATAACAAGAGACAGATGAAAGGAGAAATGATGTCCACATGTCTGCAGGAGTCATGCATTCCCTACAGTGAATCCCAGACGCTCAAACTAGTTTTAAAATTACAAAATATTTGCACAACAAATGTCTCTCATAAAATCTCATAGTGTCATTAATAAATTATTACACATATATTATCTCTGAAACTAAATAAGACATTAGAGACTTAAGTATTTTCCCAGTGAATGCACCACTTCTTAAAATCTGGAAGAAACAACAGAAGAAAGGAGTGAGAGCAGAAGGTTCGTGTTAGAATGATTCATGGATCAGGAAAATGCACAGAAGAATTCACATGAATAAATGTCTTCTCGTCTGCCGTATCTGCTCAGAGCCAGCCATCGCATTGGACCCACATGAACCTGAAGAAGCATTAATTTATGGCATCTATTCTCCAAGACACATCAAAGTGGATTCAATGAAAAAGAAACAAAAAATGTTGCTGTGGTCTGTCATTTTTTTTAAAGGAGTGCAAACTTCCAACATTTTCAGTTTATGAAAAAAAAACACTAAATAATCAATTTAAATTTTAATTAAGTGGCTAGAGAGTTTGTCTTTAAAAAATGTCAATAGGTTTCCCTAAAATAATTAATATTCACAGACCAGAAAACGTAATTTTGTTTTTTTAATCCTTGATTTGATTTAGTATTTAAGAAAAAGCTGTTCAAGCTGTGTGTGTATAAAACTAACTGATCCTTCTTGGTCATGAAATCCTTGTGAAAAGCACATTTTATGGAGAGCTGAGTTACATCTCATTTGACACATTCAGACCAGTTTACTCTCTGACCTTCTCATTGAAGAAATCATTTGGACAGAAGCTGTTTAACAACGTATAACAGACTGACAGACCTAAAGCAGAAAGACATAATGCAGCAATCTAAAGGAAATTCAGGAGCCAAATGAGAAACAAAATCCCCCCTCCAACAAAAAAAAACATCTGAAGTATCAACAAAGACTTGGATAAATACACTCCCCTTGACCGATGTGTCAAAGGATAAATGTTACTGAAAGCATGTCCTGTTATATTTGGAATCAAACTACCTACATACCCAAAAAACAGAACATTTAACAATCGAACAGTGAGGTGGTTTGCAGCTTTAGATCCTAATGGAGCATATTTCTGATTTGTACCAAAAACTCTTGAAAGACATAATGCTTTATTGAGTAAATGGTAAGTATCACAGAAATCAGGAAAAGGGGACATTTTTTATCTCATCGTTGTTAGTCCACTTGATCTGCACAAAATCTGTGGGATTTGTCAGTTTAATTGTTGAGTATAGTTGTTAACTCAGTAGATTATAAATGCCTTTTATTGGGTATTTTTATAATTTTGGGGTGGAGGTTTAGATTTTTAGAAACATCTGCAAACTTAAATATTTCAATAAATACCTCTGTGTATTCTTTACGCCTGCTTATTGACCGCACAAAACAAGCTGGTGTCACATGATAATTTGTACGTATTGAGTGATCAATAATGCTGCAGCTTTGAAATATTGAGGTTTTATGTTGCTCTAAAAGTTCTAAAATGCCGGTTTAGAAAGACATCCCCACAAACCCATGACGGTAAATGTTTTTGAACATTATTAAAGTGGTTGAAAATCTAACAACCAGACAATTACCGAGCTCTTCCTGCATTTGTGGTTGGACAGAAAAATATTTATGATACAATTTTGGAGAAAGCCATCAGTAGAGTTTTGACCTTGAGGCTTTTTTTTTTTCCTGTATCACACTGAAACACAGGTGATTGCTCTTTTGCAGAACATGCCAGGTCAGGTCTTCCCGAAGAACCTAGCTTTATGTTTTCCATGTGATGGATGCATACTTCCATTTCATCTTTACAATAGACCTCCTATACCTTACCTGCTCACACTGACAGCTGTGGAGCCTGGACCTGCCCGAACTAGCTCCCCCTCCACAGACATTTCATTAAATGTTGCCTTGGGACAAAAATAAAACTAAAAAAAAAAAAAAAAACACACACACACAAACTGTAACTTCTCTGGTTTTAAAATAAATGTGTTCCCCTGAAACCAAGAGGAGCCTGAGCTGCAGGTGTGAGGAAAGCTCTCCTCACATATGCAGAAGGATGGCATTTAGAGTTGTGTTGATAAGGTTTGGTACATCTGCACTCATGTGAGACCAACAATCATGTGTGGAAAATCCTTCACAAGGTCTAAGACCCAATGAACTGGAATATTTTTGGATAAAATTGTGCAACAGTTTTTCTTAACCCTTTAACACTGGAGCTCCAGTGTTGATGTTCTTTGATTTACTGTGACTTTTCTTTTTTTTTTTTTTTTGAACTTATAGTTTATTAAATTTTTCCTTGGTACAACATTACAAATATGGGTACAACGTGAGCGAAGGCATTCTAACATATATAGTTGACATCTTCTCATTCACAGAAATTATACAACAATCAACAATCACAAGAAAAACAAGGCAAGGAAATTAAACACAATACAATTATAAAGAACCACTACAATGTAACCTGTAAGTTTTTACAACCAACTTTTAGTCTCTGATGTATTCTGCAACGCCAGCCCATCTTTGGATAAATTTGTCCATTTTCAACTGCAAACTTGCCGTCATTCGCTCCATTAAGTATACTTGTTTGAGTTTTTGGAGCCATTGAGCTTTTGTTGGTGCCTCTTCCTTTTTCCAGTTTATTGTAATCATTTTTTTGGCTATTAGAAGAAGTATCTTTAAGATATATGACTGTTCTGGATTTAGCCCTGCTTTTTTTGTAATACCAAGTAGAAATAAAAGTGGTTCAAAAGGAATATCTGTTTGTAACATTTTTTCCATTTCTGTCTTTATACTCTTCCAGTAGTCCTGGATTGCAGGGCAGTCCCAGAAAACATGTGTCAGGTCTCCCACTTTTCCACATTTTCTCCAGCAGAGTTGCAATGAGGATGATTTCAGAAGTCCAGAGACAACCAAAGGGGTATTGAAATATCTCATCATCAATTTCCAGTTAAATTCTTTCCACATCTGGCTGTTAAGACCTTTATGACATGTTGCACACAGATCTTCCCAAACTTCATCTTCTATAACAGTGTTTAGTTCCAGCTCCCACTTTTCTTTGACATACAATGTGTTCTGCGTATCACCCATCATAAGTCTCTTATAGATGTTTGAAACATGTTTCTTATGTGGTAGATCTTTTTCCTGTATACTTATAAAGTATTCTTCAATTTTGTTAGGCATTTTGCTCATTAAACCCTTTTCATTATGACTCATGATATAATGTCTAATCTGGAAATATTTGTGAAGATCACTAGACGGGAGTGAGAACTGTTCTTTTAACTGTGAAAAGGATTTAATATCTGCTTCTTTAAATAATTGGTTAAGTGTGCAAAGGCCTTTTTCTTTCCAATGTCTAAAACCACTGTCCCATACCGAAGGAAGAAATTCTATATTGCCAGAGATTGGCATTGCTCTGGAAATTGACTGTGGTCCTCCAAATTTTTTTCTAACTGTCGTCCAGATGCTCAAAGTGTGACGGATCCACTCATTTTTAATATTAATTTTTCTAATTATTTTTTGATTAAGGAATGGGAGAGTTGCCAGGGAGACTCCATTAGTAGTACTTTGTTCAATCTGTTTCCATCCATTTTCTCCCTCCCCCCCAACCCAGGTCACCACTGTAGTGAGCTGTGCAGCAAAGTAGTAGGTTCTGAAACATGGCAGGCCTAATCCACCCCTATCTTTAGGAAGGAACAGGGTCTTTAGCCTGATTCTGGGCCTTTTGTTTTGCCAAATAAGGTTAGAAATCAGCCTATCAAGCATGTCAAAGATCCTCATTGGAACCTTTACCGGGAGAGCTTGAAACAGAAATATAAATCTAGGCAGTATATTCATTTTGACTGTTTCAACTCTTCCCAACAACGAGAGCGGGAGAACCTCCCATCTTTTTATGTCACTTTTTATTTGACTAATCAGCTTACTGTAATTAGCCTCAAATAGTTGTGTGGGGTTGGGCGTAATTGTCAATCCTAGGTATTTGAAACCCTGCTTGGGCCAGTGGAAGGATGTGATGTTGTTCAATTCTGGTGGCCAAGTTCCTGTAACCATCAGAGCCTCAGACTTACTTTCATTGACTTTGTATCCTGATACTAAACTATAGTTGTTTAGGGAATGTAAAAGTGCAGGTATTGAAGACAAAGGGTCGGATATGAAGAGTAGTACGTCATCAGCAAACAACGCCACCTTATGAGCTGTACCATTATCATCCTCTATACCTTTTATTTGAGTGTTTTGGCGAATGGCCTCTGCTAAGCCTTCAATACTAATAGCAAAGAGGATAGGTGACAGGGGGTCTCCCTGCCTCACCCCCCTCTCGATCCCAAAAGCCTCAGAACAGAAGCTGTTTACTCTAATTCTAGATTTGGGTTCTTTATATAGCACGTTGATCCAATTAACAAATTCCTCTTTAAAGCCCATTTGCAGAAGTGTTTGTTTCAGAAATACCCAGTCCACTCTATCGAATGCTTTCTCCGCATCTAAGCTTAGAAACATTGCTGGACGGTCACCTCTTGCTGCTAAGGATTGGAGGTTTAAAACCCGTCTTATGTTATTTACTAAATGACGACCCTGAATAAATCCAGTCTGGTCTGGATTAATTAGTTTTTTAAGGTAGACCTGGATCCTGTTCGCCAAGATGGAGGTTAATATCTTGTAATCTACACATAATAAACTTATTGGTCGGTAACTTTTACACTGGATTGGATCTTTTCCATCTTTATGTAGGACTGTAATAATAGCTTCTGACCATGATCCTGGAAGCTGCTTTTCTGACAGAACATAATTAAATAAGTTACATAACCTGGGAGTAAACTGGTCAGCGAAGATGCGGTAGTATTCCCCGGGATACCCATCGGCCCCCGGGGACTTGTTATTTTTCAGCTTAGTTATTGCTTTTCTAACTTCATCTTCTGTGATAGGTTGTATTAGTCTATTTGCTTCATCTTCTGCTAACTTTTTCAGATTTAAAAGTTGTAAAAATTTCTTTGCATCTTCTTTCTCCGATCCATTTTCTTTTTTATAAAGTTGTTTATAGTATGCTGCGAATGCCTCTGAGATGTCCTTAGGCTGAGTTTTAACTACACCTGAGTCTGGGTGTCTAATTTTTGTTACCGTACGGCTTGCTTGGGCTTTTCTCAACTGAAAAGCCATGAGTTTACTTGCTTTGTTACCCATTTCATAATATATTCTACTTGTAAACCTGAGGGCCCCCTCTACCTTATATGTTAGTAACTCATCCAGTTGTTTTCTGGTCTCCTGTAATTTACCCAGTGTTTTGTCGTTTGGGTATTTTTTATGTTTCATATCCAGCCTTTTAATTTCCTGTTCCAGATCAGTTTGTTTTGCACATCTTTGTTTCTTCAACCTAGACCCGATAGAAATAATTGTACCTCTGATTGTAGCTTTACTAGCTTCCCACAGTAACACAGGGGAGATGTTCCCATCATCATTCATGGCAAAGTATTCAGTTATTGCATTTTCTATTTCTTGCCTGGCAGAGGGGTCAGTTAGAAGGGAAACATTAAGTCTCCAGTGTCTGAAGTGTGGCTCCAGTCCCAAATTAATTTTCATAATCACGGGACCATGATCTGAAATGGTAATTGGTTCAATCCTGCATTCCTTCACTCTATATAATTCTTTTTTTGAAACATAGATCAGGTCAATCCGCGTATAGCTGCCATGTACATGTGACCTAAAGGTAAAGTCTCTACTGTTTGGGTTTAAGGAACGCCAAACGTCCACCAAGCCTAATTCCTTTGACATACTTGATAAGGTTCTGGCCATTTTGGAAAGAGGTTTAGTTATAATCGGTTGTCTGTCAAGTCTGTTGTTTAGTATACAATTAAAATCACCTCCAATCAGTATCATTCCTTCTCCTTTTTTAGTTATAAGAGCTGCAATGTTTTTAATAAAAGATGGGCGATCTTCATTGGGGGCATACACATTTAAAATAGTCATTTTTATACCTCCGATCGTGCCAATTACCATTATATAACGACCATCCTTATCCTCAAAAATTTTCTCAGTGCTATATGGCACGGATTTGCTAAATAACACCGCAACCCCTCTTTTCTTTCCATCACTGCAACTAGCCCCATATATCTGGTCCACCCATCCTCTTTTCAACTTTAACTGCTCATCTGCTGATAAATGTGTTTCCTGGATCAGAGCCACCGAACACTCCAGAGCTTTCAGCTGATTAAAAATCTTTCTTCTTTTGACCAGATTGTTGATCCCTTTAACATTGTAACTAATAACGTTTATGAATGCCATATTTCTTTAATGATGTGGTAATATATTTACCTTGCTTAAGTACCCATATCAAAATAAACAGTGCGCCTTTCAACATGTACCAAGGTTGAGAACACAGAACATTAACATAGAACAGTTGAACTTCCAACTCACCAATCAAACACGGTAATCTCACCTTCACCGTGCTTGACCCCTGATGGTGTAGGGGCAGAGAGGTGTGACCTACCCTCTCTGTTGCATGTAGAGCACCATGTGCTAAAGAGACCCCCAGCCAAGATAAAGAGGGTCTTAAGGAGTGTATTCCACTCATACCGTCCTGGGTCTTGACTCCGCGTTGGTTTAATCATTCAAAACTTTCTTTTAGTGGCAATGCACTTGTAAAAAAAAAAAAAGGCAGTATTAACTAATATGAAATATTAACATTACGTTTTGTTTCCACCTGGCTACCTGATTCAGTATCTGTCATTCCCCTGCAGGAGAGCCTTCATATCAGATGTGGTGAGGGATTTTGAGCCCCTCTTTTTCTTCGAGTTAATTCTCCAGTCATCCTTCATTCTTTCCAAGAAGATCCCTTCTTCCCCTCCACTCATCTGGATTCCCTGCTTCCTCAGAGTCTCTGCAGCCTCAGACAGTGTGTCAAAAGTCTTTTCTCCATCTTCTGTTGACATTTTAAGGCGAGCTGGATACAGGCACTTTGCCTGCATCCCCTTCTTCTTGAGCTGTCTGACAATATCCTGCACCTTCATTCGTTTCTTCTGTAGATCTGAAGTGTAGTCATGGTCAAAGAAGATGCGTTTTCCTTGAAAGAGGACTTCCTTTTGGCTCCACGCTTGTTTTATGATCATGTCTTTGGTTGAACCATCCACGAATCTTACTATTATCGATCTGGAGCCCGAAGAAGCCGAAGACAATCTAGAACTGGTATTAACGAGTGAGCGATGTGCCCACTCTATTCTCATATCCAGCTCCTCTGGGAGTTTGAGCACTCCTTGAAGCAGTTCTTTAACAAATACAATCATTTCTCCTTTCTCACTGCCCTCAGGGATCCGATAGATGCGCATATTGTTTCTTCTCAACCTGTTTTCCATCTGCTCGCATCTGGCTGCCAGCTCAATATCACGGTGAAGGAGATGTTGAAGCGCCCTCTGGTGGAGGCTGACCGTCTCTTCACTTTGGCCCAGTCTTTCCTCTACGATAACAAATCTCTCCTCATGTTCTTTTAACTTGCCTTTTATATCGTTGATGGCTGTTTCCAATCGTTCAAGGGTAGTTTTATGCCCCTCAGAATTCTCTTTCCGCATTTTTCTCAACTCTTCCATGATGTCTCCTTCTTGCTGGTGTAGAGCGCTGCTACCGTCGGCTCCAGCGCTAGCATTAGCGCTACCGCTAGTCTTCACAGCCGTCCTGTCCGGTACCTTACGTCCTTCGTCTTTTCTTTTCAAGTTGTCCTGTTTCAACGACTGATGGAGTGTTTTTTTGTCTTGTAGCAGAACTCATCGTGATATATATATATGTTTGTTCAGCCAAGTCTTTATTTTGCCACCTTATTTTGTTTTTATTCAGCGGAGCGCAGACCTTAAGCAGTTGCCATGTCCATGACGTCACCCTTACTGTGACTTTTCAACTATCAACACGATCAACGCATCGCTTTTCTCCTTCAGAAGCTGCTGGAATCCTGTTGATCATGTTAACGGTTAAAAAGCTATGAAATGTTAAAAATTTTGTGTTTAAGCGTCACTGATGAAGCCTCAGGTGTTAAAGGATTAACTGCAGATTATAAAGTTACAGCAAAGCAGAAACTGTTGTTTCCATAAGTGGGTCTAAAAGGGAGTTTCTTGTCAAAAAGCCAATATGTTTAGTCAGTTAGAGTACACAATATGTGTCTATACGTAAGAGTAGTGTTACTTTGGTAAATTACTCAGGTAATTAAAATATTAATCATTTTATTACAATAAGCATGGAATAACAGTTTGAACATAAAACAATGAATTTACAACCCAAGAATTAATTGAAAAGAAAAAGGAAAAACAATTGTTGGTATTTCCAGGAACTAAAAAAGTTGATAGTGAGTGAATAAAAACACTTTTTCTCTTGTTCATAACATTTTGGGAACAAGGTATTTCTCTGATGTGTACAACAAATGTGTTTTTTTATGCTTGGAATTAAAATAGCCAGTTACCTTTTTTTCCCCCTTTGTATGGAATAAAACACAGATTCTTGTCATCTGGAGCATTGCCCGTATATAGAGAACTGGACTGAGTGACCCCTCCCACTTCATGTTCTAAGTAGGAATAGGCCATGCAAAGTCTTAAAGGACCACATTTAATAGGGCTGCAACGAGTATCCGGGTGCTCTAATACTCGCGATCTGCTCCCGAAATTTCGAGTACTAATATTCGTGACCTCCAAGATCGCTGATTTGTGATCTTTATAAATATAATAGATATAATAATGTCAAAAATATTATCTTGGGACGATGTATTTTTGCTCTGAAATGCAGAATAATGTAGGATTTTATGCTTTTGAACTAAAACAAAGCCGAAAGAGCAGCGGCACTGTAACCGGAAGTACACATCTTCTTGACGAACTTCCAGTTTTCAAAGTAAAACAGCGAGAGCTTCAATATGTTCAAAACCTGAGACTGAAGTTCTGTTCACTGACACAACTTCTGAAATGAATGTTTACATTCTTTTGATTATGGTAACTCCTCAACAGTTGACACAATTAACGAAACTAGGTAATATATATATAATATAATATATATATATATATATATATATATATATATTATATATATATATATATATATATATATATATTATATATATATATATAATGTGAATCAACTGATTCTGCCATGGAAATAAACAACTTTTTTCATACAGACTTTGCACCAATACGTAATGCTTAGAACGGATAGAAAACTATGGAAATAATTTTTAGGTTTTGCTGTTAAATCAGCAGTGATTTTTTAATCATTTTTATGTTTTGTTACTGCTGAACTTAACCAGAAGGTTGACAAAAAAAGTTTAAAATGACAACCTAAATTTCTTTCTATCTGAATCTTTGTTTTTTTTTTAAATCAATTTTGTTAATTCTGATCTTCTGTTCTAAATAAAAGTATAAATGTTGATTAAATACATATAATTTCAATTTTCATCCATCCAGCAAATAGACATACACATAGCAATAAACATTATATTAAAAAGTAAGAATCCTGGTTAGATTCGTGGATCATTGAGCTTGATTCTTGAATTGAATCGAATCACCACCTGGGCAACGATCCACAGCCCTAACATTTAACACTCATCAGGACGGAGTGAGTAGTACAAAATAAAATACTGGGGGATTTTCAAAATAAAAGAACCAAATTTATTGTGAGTTCATGGCTTCTTCACTACAGGTCTGAAGCTAAATTAATCTGATTTATGTAATATTTTTTATTATTAAAATAGCCTTCTTTAAATTCTGTTTCATAAAGTTTTCTCAATTTTATTGTATTCAAATCTTTGAAATCTTAACAAAACTATGAGTTTAGAGGACAGTATGCAAAAGTGAATTTAGCTGGCTGTGAATAAAAGAAAAAGAGTCACTTTGGGTTCAACTGTTAAAACCAGGAAAATGCGTTCAAACCCAAAATGAAGAAAGCTGGACTTAGTGGCAGAAACGTAAACTTTTAATAAATAAACTAAAACAGGACAAAACCTAATGGATAAATAAAAAGAGGAAAAGCAGATGAAATGACATTGAATAACTGGAAAACAGACTCTTTTATGCACTGAGGACAATTAACAGAAATGAAACAGCTGTACATTATCAACATGAAGTGACTGATAAACTCCACTGAAGCACCAAACTAAAATCCTCACAACAGTGTGATAATGACATTAAAGAATAATAATTACAGCATTCTGGGGAGGAAAGTTGTTGGATCTGAGTTGGAAATATATTAAAATTTATATTAAATTTTAATATAATTTTTGACACAAATCAATTTGTGTTGATTTTGCAAAAATAAAGAGCCTCCAGTGTTTTAATGCAATGGACGTTTTCCAAGTCTATGACAATAAATTGTTTACATAAAAAATGACATTTGTATAGCCTTCACCAGCACGGGTCATATAGCTGAGAGGTTATTTCCTAATCTATGTATATATATTGAAATTTTCATTAATTTCTATATTAATTAAAACATTAAAACAAAAACCACAAAAGTCCTTCTCTAACTTTGAGAAAAAAAATCCCTGGTGCCCGCTGGCCCCACCTCAAATGTTTGATTGACAAATCATCCCGTGCCCCTTTTCAGTGGAAGGGGTGTGGACTGTGAACAAGCTCACTCCTGATTGGCAGCAGTAGTTGCCATAGAAATGTGACTCAGATCGACTCAGACCAATCACTGTCGTTTGGTTCCAACATGGCAATCTCAGTATAGCGGAAAAGATGCGATTGCTTAGAATAGAATAGAATAGAATATAATAGAATAGAATAGAATAGAATAGAATAGAATAGAATAGAATAGAATAGAATAGAAGATACTTTATTAATCCCTTTGGCAGGCCTCAGGGAAATTCAGGTACCAGCGTCCGTACAGCACAAAGATGTAGTAAGCTTATGTATGTAGCTTAATTAAGCTTGAATTTTCTATGGCTGTTGTCACAGCCTATCTGACCAGTTCTCTATGTAAATAACCCTCATTTATTGTATACCTGAATGTTACACACAGTTTTCTCCTTTCTTCTTGATATGGGATTTCTTATGATTTTCCGTCAACCTGCTGTGATTGTTTTCCACTGAGAGGGATTTTGTCAGAAAGCACAAAAAATGTTTAGGAAGGAGAAAATAGAGCAGATCAACCTTTTCAAAAATCAAGAGCATCAGAAAACACTGGTTCACCTTCGAGTCAGACACCGCGGAGCTTCACTAAAGAATTTGTCAACAGGAGGTCTAAACTGTGATAGATTCTCTCCCAAGGCTGAACATGTGATCGCTCTTACTCAACTCCCTACAGTTGGAGTCACAGCTGAACTCCCGTTGAACCACGGCCCTCATTTTTATTGAAAATCTATGGACATCATCTCCGGTCGACCTTTCAGGGTTTTGCCACCTGCAGCAGTTTGGTTTGTGACATCATGCATTTATAAAAAAGACCAGTGTCTATAAGACTCAACAGCTCTCACTTGTGTGTTTATAGTTGAATTTATGCAAACTTCTATCTTCAGTGACTGTACACCGGGACGGTCCCCCAGTTAACCTTCTTACGGCTCAACTGTAGTCTAAGCAAATTATTTAGTTCCTGTCAACTGAATCAGAAGTGAATGCTGCAATAATTTATTGTAAAACCTAACAATAAATGTCTCAGGTTTTGAAAGTTATATGATGAATTGGTAATAAAAGTTGTCACAACCTTGAAACCTTAACTCTCTCTGTTTTACCCATGGCCTGAGGGAGGGGTGCTCTGCTTGTGGTTTGACCTCCAACGGCCTCCCACGCTGAATGCCAAGCATTGAGAACTTACTGGTGTCAGAAATGCATGGAGAACCCAAATGCAGGAGAAGCTAATGCATTAATTTATACATTGTGACACCAACCTCTCACCTGCATGCACACCTGCGTACAATTTTGTTTTGTTTCAATCTAAGGGTCCACACTTGGTTTTTAATAGAATTATACTCACCATCAAACTCTCAAAACTGAAGCAATGAATATATCATCTATTCACTCCGACAAACAGTAAGTGACTTCACAAGTCCAAGGCTATGCCGAATTCCCACCCTTATCCCTGGCTACTAAAAACTATATAGTGACCTGGATTTTAAACACAACTCAGACACAAAACTCACTACTTTTCTTTTGTTTTTCTAAACTGTAGATATGGCATCACAAAGTGAAAATCGAATCAATACGAAAACTTCACGATGTTTGTTTATGACTCCACTTGTGTTCTGATGGTGAAATGTGGATAATTTATTCAAATATTACATGTAAACATGTTTTTTTGTTCAAAATTGTTTGACCGCAATACATTGTGGTCTATAGTCGCTAGTATGGCGAGCATTGATGCACGCTAGTTTTTCGCAAAGTTTCTGGTAAATTTCTAGTGCACTGGATTTTGGAATTGATTTGGACAGCACTAGAAAATGGCAAACGCACTATGTAGTGAGTAGGGAAGGAATTCGGACATAGCTCAAGTTTATATACAGTATATATTTTTCTCTATCTTATTGATTTGGGATTGTTTTTTTTCAAAACTTAAAATCTTTTTCTAAAAAGTTTTTCTAAGTTTAAAAAAGTTCTGGAATGTATTTGCAAAGCAAAAGTAGGAATTTGCTTTGAAAAAAGTATTAATCGCGTCTTACATTCTTACATAGTCTTACACAAGAAGGAAACTTTCTCCTGTTCCTGGGAAGGCAGCGTTGGTTACAGTTGTGGTAACAACCTCTAGGAATTGTGGATGTATGCTTTCTTTTGTTGGAAACCAATAAAATCAATTTTTTTCTCTAAATGTGTGGCTGTGCCATCTTCTCTTTTAGTGTTTTTCTTTTTCTATGGTAAGTAGAAGCTTGTCACAAAAATAAAAGGCAAAACTTGAACTCAAACGCAAAAAAAAAAGACAAAAACAATGATAGTAAAATAGGGTGAGGTCTCCAAGGTTTTGATGGAGACATTCTACATGTGAGCAAAGAGAGGACAAATGGTAAAAGTGAATGATGCCTCTGCATGCATTAAAAAACATGCTCTTTTCTCCCCACACACAAGCTGCTACTGTTGGAAGGATACGTAAACACCGAGTTCCAAATGACAGTTCACTTTGAGTGTGTGGGCTTGTTTGGCAAGGATGTGATTTTAGGGAAATGAGAGATGGATTGTTGGTAAAAATGTCAAATGCAGACCCAAAGAAAATTCTAAAAAAAAAAAATACAAAACATGTAGTTTAAAAAATAATCGACACCTCATGAAATTATCATAAATGAAACATTTTTCAATGTTTGATCTAATACAAAAATGTGCTAACCATTGAAACTGCATCCATCGATCTTCAGAACCCAATGAATCCCTATCATGACTGCTGGAGCCAACCCAACTACAGCTGAGCAAAGGTAATTTACCCAACACTGCAGGTGGATGCATCAGAATGGAGTGGAGCAGGGAGCAGTGGCAGTCTGATTGAGGTTTGAACGTAACAGCTACAAGCTTTTTCAAATCGCATTTTCTCATCTGCTCCTGATTCCCAATGACTTGGAAAAATAAATGCTCAGAAAAGCAATTTTAATTTCAATTTCCTTTATAAATGTCCTCCATCATGAGCCCTGTGCCACCCTTTGCTGGACGGACGCTGCGGCGATGGCCCCTGTGGTTAGACTGGGCCTTGGATTAGATGGATCCCCGTAATGCCGTTTCTACACAGCAGTACAAAGCCCGACTGTTTCTTTAGAGCCAGACTGTGTTCAGCTGCAGTTCTTAAGTCTTTCTTCCGTTTTTTTTTGTTTTTTTATTTGTCCAAATATTATATTGAGGGAGGGAGAAAAGGGAAGAACTGGGGAAGGGAGGGGTACCTATTCTATGGAAATGTTCTTTTCTCCTTTTGTGTATTTGCTTTTTAACACACTGTGTTTTTAATGCATTTTATTTGATTTTATGATAAGCGCTTTGAGCTTCTTTTGAATGAAAGGGGCTATACAAATAAATAAAGTTTGAGTTTGAGAAAAATGCTACAAGAACATGTTAAAAGCACAATTTTGATTAGAGTGATTCTTCAACTCTTCAGTTATTTGGAACCATCTCTATCGTCTATTTTCTGATTTGAAAGCTTAAGCGAAGTTTTATTTAGGCTACATCAAATGTAAATGTCTGTAATTTGAGCAGTGTTTGGAGCTGCAATTTTCTGAATGAGTTACCAGGTGTTGATAACCAGGTTTACTTCAGCAATTATTGTGGGCATTATTTCTCAGACACAGTGGGAGGTGAGTAAGAGGATCAGTCTGCCTGATTTCTTAAAGACCCACTTCAGTGAAAATTGTGTTTTAAATATGTACTTGTAGTATTTTTCCCATGTTGGAGGACATTTATAAAGGAAATTAATCTAACATTGCATTTCTGAGTATCTCTTTATTCAAATTGTTCTACATCAGAAGCAGATGAAAAAAATGCAGTTGGAAACCTATTTTAGCAGTAATAAAGGCACTATAATGCGGGTTATAACGCCAGGCTCACACCGGACGCAGAAGTGCTGCGAAGCGGCGCAGAACGGAGGCTGCTTCCATTCTTGTTAACCTATGGTGTAGTTCACACCAGATGCAAAGCACTGCAGTCCTCCGCAGCTGACTCATGCCATGCAGTAACTGTTTCGCCATCTGGTCAATTTTTTTCGCGAGCAATCCACATCAATTCTGACAGGAAATTACGCCCGAACACATGAGAAAATCCGGTCAATTTTCAAAATATATCAAATTATTTACAACAAAATACCACGATTGCTAAATGTAATCATAATTTTGATGGGCCAACTATATAGCGCGCGCAGGGTGTGTGCATGTGTGTGTCTAAAAACACAATCAACAAGAAAAAGGTAGAGAGCAGTTGGCGACAAGTCAAGATGGACGATGTCATTAATTGTACAAGCTCCAAATAACCACAGCTGAGCAGAACCGCCTGTCGACCGTCATGTAAAAATATGTGTCTGGTGTGATTTGGAGGTGAAGCGGATTTTGCGTGCATTCCACACGCACGCCGCTTTGCACCGCTTCCGTGTCCTGGCATAAGTTTCCTGGTCTGTTCCATTCATTACTGACAAATAGATCCATAAACGTCTTTGTTTTCCTCGTCTGAGCCGCATCTGGCTCTAAACTGTAACTGGATAGCGACAATAATTTCCTTTTTGATGCACCAATAATGTTTGGTTGAGATTGAGAGGGTCTGTTAGGTAGCGGAACAGTACATAAACAGTAAGATCAACTGTCCCGCCCACAACTCCTACGTGAATTTCAAATTAACTCCTGCTGCTCTGCAGAAACTAAGTCCTAGAAAATGACACAGAATTTAGATTTTGGCCAAAAATAAATAAATAAAAGACAACTGGGAAAACTTTCAATAGCTCAAAAGACTATTAGAATGGGTCTTTGACTTGAAGACCATTCAGGCAACGTAATGGATGAGCAAAGACCCCATAGAAAATCATCATTGTTGAGCTCAGTAGGAATGACATGTTTTTAGACATTGAGAATATCTGTGAGCCTGGTCAGAGTGCTAAAAAATAAACATTTTTTTTCTTGCGTTTTCTTTACTAAATGTGAATAAGATGTGGTTGAAATGTGTTCTACCAAGGAATGTGTGTTGTAAAATCTTTATTTTAGGCTCAAAAGTATTCTCCACAGCTAGCATGCCTCTAGTTCCCTTTCAGTTGTCTTTCATGACAAATATATGCATTATAAGTCAAGACATTATTCTTTAGAGAATCACAGAGCCATGGTGCCTTACTGCAAACCAAACAAGAATGATGCTTTAGTGTTTTTCCCTGAGGTTGAAAAGCTTTATTTTGTTGATAAAACACTTGAACATTTCAGGAACACGTTTTGAAGTCAGGAAAAAGAAGCATGACACCCAAAAGATAAACTCCTACTTATAAATAGGGCTCCAGTGAATTTTGAGGAAAAGATTTTGCTCCACTCAGAACATGGGGACATGAGGAATCTGTTTCCCAGTGTGATGGCAGCAGGAACAGCACTGTTCTGTGCAACTGATGGAGGACTGACAGTCTCACAGCCGCGTGGGGAGGTGGTTAGCTTTAAATTTCCGCGGCTTTTCCCACAGTCTCTGGTCTTTGGTGCTACTTTTAATTATGCCGTCCCTCAGCAGCCTCCAGTGAGAGGAGCGGAGGGACTTCACAGGCCAGAAGTCATCATTTCTCTCCCAGCCGTAGGCGTTGGAGGTGTTGAAGGCTTCAGACTCGGGGTGAGGTTGTTAAGGGTGCAGCCACAGTGGTACCATGTGACTGATCCGCTGCCAGATTATTCATAACAGACCCGGACTGCCACAAGCTCTGAGATGGTTGATGGGAAGACTTGTGTTGAGTAACTAACAGGAGGAAAGACAACATAACCAATCAAACTGGTAGTTTGGGACGGAATTTAGGACTTTGTAAGATCTGCAGGATGTCCCACTACTGCTACGGTCAGAAATACAACTACCAGCTCACGATGGGGAGACATGCTGTGACCCGAATTTTTGAAAATTGTTGGCATGGCCATGAATGTAGAAACTCTTCTTTGACAGCAGACACAGCTGCCAATGGCTTCCTAGATCCAAAATGGCTCCAATTGGGATTAACGAAACGTTTGACAGGATGAAGTTGAAGGAGGTTTGCTTCTCCATCCAGCTTGCCTTCCAGTGTCCATGAAACACCTAAACGCTGCGGAGCTGGACTAAGCCAGATTCACCTGGTGAGCCCACAACCAACTGAGCTCCTCCACACAAACCGGGTTTCATTGATAACATCTCAGATTCACATTCAAACACATGCTCATTCCCAAGTCATCACATTTTGATGCATGGTTAAGGACCCCCTCTGTGTCAAAAATTGACATTTTGGCTGTGCCCAACTCTTCTTTTTTCCTCGTGCTGGCTGTTCCAGTTAAATCGAGGCTCCCCAACCTCCAGGCTTCAAACCGATACTGGTGCAGTACTGAGACGGGGACCGCACCAGTATCCTAACTTTAACCTGGTACCAGACGCGGATCAGTACCGGTTCTGGATGTGTTACTGGTTCAAGATGCATTGAAAGACATGTACTAGACTAGGGTCAGGGTACTGGGTTAGAGTATCAGTACTGGTCGCATTCAGAGGTTCAGTCCGAGTCTGGTACAGCGTCCAGCAAAATAACCAGACCCCTGATTTAATTGCAACAGCCAGCACCTCAAAAAATAACGTGTTTGGGTCCCCGAAAACGTCAAAAAATGATGTGGAGGCGTCGTTAACCAAACGTCAACATGTGAGAACTTAGGAATGAGAATGTGTTGCACATTCAGTCACGTTTCCTCTCCTAGGCCCATTTTCCCCCATCTCAATCCCTAAAGTCTTTGTATCCATCACAAAGCTATGCAAGAAGGCGGGCAAATGTGGGCGTGTCTAAAGACTTTGGCTGATAGGTGTGTAGAAAAGACCCGTTTTTACATGCCCTTGGGCTACAAGGCGGTTGGGGGTCGGTGGCACTTGATATGGCCGTAAACCATCTGGAGACATTTATACATCATCCAAGACGCTTGCATTAAGGTCACCTAGCGTTGGCATTTTGGGATATGTGACTGTAGTCTAAAATACTAGTGCTGGGCCTATTGATCCAAATCAATACATTCACGGTCACTTGAGCATTAATGTGCATCCTACAAGAACAACAATAAATGATTCACAAACTTCTCATCAATATCGTCATCGTTCTGTCTAAATTCAATGCACATTTATTTAAAGATTGAAAAAGTGAATTGTGACGTGAAATAAATAATTAAATTATATAAATGAAAAAGTAAACAAAAAAGACGCAGAGAAAAGTGAATCAGATTTTTAAGAGGAAGATCCAAAAGTGAGGATGACGATGTGCAGAACAAATCTTCTAAAGGAGAGGATGAAGAAGAGAAAAGGAGAGATGGAAGTTGAATGGAAAATGCCATTGAGACACCAGGTCCATCAACCACAGATGAATTTTCTATGTTGCCAGATTATTCTTCAATCTGGACAACTGACAATATGATCTGTTTAAAGTCCTCCTCCAAAAAAAAGAAAAACTATTTTTTGAGTTTTTAACATGCCTGTGTGTCATTATTCTTCTGAAAGAGAACAAATGTAATCATTTTGTTTTTGCATTTCCTTTTAATCTCTGTTAATCAAACTGTCACAGACAGACTGTGTGAATGAATGATGATCTGTCCATCACAACAGCTCTGCTGCACATGCACTAAACCCTCATCTGGTCCGGCTAGCGTGTCTAGTTCAGGTTCTGGTGAAGAGAAGATGGTTTCTTCACATTGACTGCAGTCAAATGAGCCGCCGTTCACATTTCTGTGGTCAAATCAGCATCACTGGAGTTTTTTGTGTGAGTTTCATACAATACTTACGGTAGCAGTCCTGAGAACGCTGGAAAATCTCCACCAGACTCCATGGAGCTTCTTGATGTGACCACAGAAATGTGAACGGCGGCTCATTTGACCGCAGCTGTAAAAGATCTGTGAAAGTTCGGTCCATGAAGCTCTTCCTTGTCCGAACTGATGTCCAGCTCAAAACAAAACTGCTAGAAATTTTTGTGTTGCAGTGGTGAAGACTCAGAGTCACCATAATCAGACAGGGAAGGGTCCAAGACGAGCAGGTCAGCTTCGCTCAGCTCCAGAAGCCACGCCCCCACAGAGGAGTTTTCACAGACCAACATTAAAAAATTACTTTTTAAGGACTGACCCATCAGCCATGCTGAACTTACAGGCACGGCATTGGGACTGGATCAAGTTTAGCTAATATTTCAGCTACATGCTAGCTGTTTTGACAAACATACGTTTTTTCCTTTGTTTTGTTTTGTTTTGGTAGAGATGTCTTCAGGCAAGTTGGAATCATTGACTTTGGACTCAGCTGCTTCACAGAGATAGATTCAAATCATGACATCTACTACGGCACCGACTGTCACGTCCCTCCAGAATGGCTGTTCCGATATAAATACAGCGCTGGACCCACAACAGTGTGGCAGATGGGAATTGTCCTCTTTGAATGCCTCCACGACAAACCATTCAAGACATCTAGTTTCTTATGAAAGAAACTTCCCTGTTTCTGGGATTATTTCAGTCAAGGATAAATGAGTTTGTGAGGCTGATCACAGAATGCATTTCCCCTCATCTTCATTCTCTGACTAAATATAGCTTTTTATGTTTATTATTTTATTCAGTTTCTTTGTTCAGCTGATTTTTTTCCTACAATGTCAAACAAAATTACTGATTTAAAAATAAAAAAACAGATTTAAACTGAGCCTCTAAAGCAAGGGTGTCCAAGTAAAGGCCCGGGGGCCGAACCCGGCCCTCCGGCTAATTCTATCCGGCTAATTCTATATATACAAAATACTAAATTAGGCTTCCCTGAATAAATTAAAAAAATTATTAAAAATAAAAAAAACCATTGAAAAAAAAAAAAACTTAAAAAAAATTGTACCGGCATAACAAAAAATCTACTTTCACCCCTGCTTAAATTCAAAATCCAATGAGAGACTGAGAGGCTGCAAGGAGACTTCTCATCTCAGAAAGCTGCAGGGGAGCAACACAGACCCGTCCCGCTGCAACACGAGCTCCTGCTCCTTCCTGGGGAGCGTATATATATTTATTCTTTTACCCTTTCTTTATTCTTCACACTAAGCTGCACATAATCTGTCAGTATGAGTTTGCGCCTTGACTGCAAATGATTTGAAGTTAATGGTTTGTGCAGAACAGAAGGGGGAGGGGCAACAGCTGGCCACACCTGCAGGTGGACAGGGAGGCCGTGTGCATGAGGGAGAGACAGATACAACAATAATTTGCTTTACTTTAGATTAAAAAATAGCAGAAAATGTGTCAAGTCAAAAGCTGAATATTCTTATTATATTTGATCATAAGTTAATAAACAAAAGCATCTATATATCTAATCAACATTCATAAATAATCATCATTATTTAAGATTGGGGGGCGTAAACCACCAAATGGTTCCTGTGCGCAGCTGTGTCTGCAGCTCACCACTCCCCCAGGGGATTGGTCAAATATGAAGAACAGAGAACACACGCCCAGGTTTGTATGGGACCAAAACTTTAAAAACCCACAGTCTTGTGACATTAGAAAAACGCAATGTGACTGCCAACACAGACTTATACTCAAGGATGAACAACTTGTAATCTTTCAGCAGCTTGGTTTCCAGTCTTTAGCCTGACCCGCCTGCCCTGGTCTCTGAGAAAACCTCCTCCTTAGCTTTCACAGACTATGTCATTATGTTGAAGATGCTATCTGCCTGGCTCACAGGAGGCTTCTAAAACATTCGTAGGAAAAATACATGTTAACTTCCCACACTTTGTAGCATTTCCTTACGCGCACACACAAGCACACACGTGGTCGTTTACATTCAACTTCAGGAGTAACCTACATCCTGTCATCCTCTCTACAGGCAGGCTCAAACACACCAGGAAGCGTGAAGTCTGTGCGCAACCGAGCATTCCCCACATTATGCCTTTATGGGAATGTTTGAAGGTCATAAGGAGCAGTGTGTTAACCCCGAGGCCTAAATCCACAGACCTGACTATTTCTGCAACTCTGAAATCATTGTTATTGGCTCTGTACATTCAAGTGTGTTTGTGAGGTTGAACACACCTGCTCTCAGGTGGGTTTATGGGTGTTATGGATATTCCATTTGTCCTTTAAAAAAGGATGCTTTTACTTTGCTCGTTTAGGCAGCCAAAAAGCAGACATGGAGAAAATGTTTCCGGCACAGAGAATGTGGAACCTCCTGAAAGACTCCAGGCATGAGGCTTCTTTATCTGTCCTAGAAACACCTGGTTTCACAGCTGTTGTCCAAATACATAAATATAACAAATGTGCTTTCAGTTAATCCATTTCTTAGCAAAAGGGCCCAAAAAAGTTGTTTACAACTATGCACCATGTTTCACTCTTAATCTTTTAATCCTGGTTCCCATCCTAAATACGTCCCAGCATTAAGGTTAAATAAAAGACTGACATATATATGTATTTCTTTATTTAAATAACAGATCATAAAAATACAGGACGACATTTGCACTTTTTTTCTGCAGACCAGACGAGGAGTTTCTTCTTGTAACACTGAAACTGAAGTGCAGAAGAAATTATGATCTAATTGTGTTTTCGCTCATGAGTCACTCTTTTGCTGCTTGTCCTGTAATCTGCAGTTCCTTGTTGTTGCAGCTGGTCCAGCAGTGTGCGTGTCAGCACACGTGAGCCCGTCAGTTTTCAGGAAACAAACTTTCCCTTTTTTATCTGAGAGGTGGTTTTTGGGATGTGGACGAAGTGGAAGCTGACTGAGACTCAGAGACATGATGGCAAAACTCTCCATGTTTGATTCTAGAGCGATCTGATTCTTTCCTGATGTGGGAAGCCCTTATGATGTCATCATTATCATAACATAGAAAATGCTAATTTATCGTCTTATAGGCCTGTTGGAAATAATGTCTTTTTTTGTATCTGTGTCGTTCTTTATAATGTCAATTCAACTCAGTTTGTTGACATTAGAAATGAGGAATATCAACACGAGACATTAAGCATTAAACAGAGCTAGCTAGCTCTACTCTGACACTTCTTCTATTCATTTAAGCCATGGTTTGAATCATTTATGTATCATTTCAGTTCTCTGATCTCCTGCTTTTGGGTTCTACCACAACAGCCATCTGTGAAAAAACAGCAGGTGACAGCGTGGGGGCATTTGTAATCTGGACGTGTCAGTCGCATTTTTACACGGCGTGTGGTAGCTGTGGAGCTTTTAAGAAAGAGAGTGACTGATGGGAGGGTCTCCAAAATCTTCTGATGTTGGGCCAATTACAGACTACCACCCCCCTGCCTCTGTGCTGCCATCCCACTGCCACTGTCCCATTGTTAGAAATCATATGGTAATCTGGTGATGACCGTATGTCAATCTGGTGGTCCTAGCCACCATGGGTCCAAATGGGGAGCCTGCATTGATGGACTAGCAAATGGCCAAATGATAATTTGCGGTTGATGCAGAGAAGAATACAGAAAATGTTCTGCAATTATGTCTTTTTATATTTATTTTAATGTTTTGTAATGTATGTATTTTTAACAAAATGTATTGTATAAGTGATTTTCTTATAATTCTATTTTTATTGCATATCATTTTTCATTGATATTGTTATTTTAAACTTTGTTTTTAATTCATTGTTTTTATCTTTTTAAGTTGACAATTTTAACATCTGTCCAGGGCAGGAGTCTGCAGCCTGCAGCTCCAGATCCACACGTGGCTCTTTTATGTCTCCATTGTGGCTCTTTGGTCAAACATAAAATAAGTCATGGAGACTGCTGGTCAAGCCATGTTGACCGTCTGAGTCAGCAGCTCCCTGATAATGAGTGCCCAACCAAAACTACCTAAAGAAAACAAATAAACAAAGCCAAAACGAAAACTACCAAAAAAAACTAAGCCAAACTAAACTACAAAACCTAGCAGTGTAAGACTGTTGAGGACAAAGAGGAGAAAAAGGACAACAAACTAAGTGAAAGAAAAATAATATGGCAATTCTTCACAGTAAGTGTTACTTAAGTAGTATTTATTTAATTTAGATTAGATAAATTCATGGCTGAGGAGCACATAGATGATAAACTATGTAGGTTTTTACGTCCCTGTTGACCTGAAGATGTCCTGTTTGCTCAACTCTACCTCCAGAATTCACAGATTTTATATGCAGAGCAAAACTTTGGTAAAAAGTTAATCTTTAATGAGTTGAAGCACATATTATCTTATACTGCACAACAATGATTACTAGCTGCCATGAGCTGAACTGAGATGATCCTGTTTGGCACAGAGCGTCTTTTATTTTGAAAATAAATGTATATATTTTTGCTTTTATTCGTGCCACAAAATAGATCAAATTCATTTTTATTTAAAAAAAAAAGGTCATGATTGCAAATCCCCATTTCTGAAAGACTAAAGTAAGACTAGGCGGCTCCTTCTAGATTTTGATCAGTAGAAAACATGCCCAACTGGCTCTTATACTGTTAAAAGTTGCCGACCCCTGGTCCAGAGACAACTGATTGGCTCATTGCATGCAATTTTTTTAATATGCATTGTCCCAAAGAAATAAATAATTTGAAATTGAAATTAAAACACAGTGCTTTTTTTGTAGGAATGTTGTCTAAAAATGTGCAAATTGAAAAGATTACAACATCTCAGTGGCCTTGTGGTAGAGTGTCCGCCCTGAGATTGGAAGGTCATGGGTTCAAGTCCAGGCCCAGTCATACCAAAGACTGTAAAAATGGGACCCAGTGCCTCCCTGCTTGGCACTCAGCATTAACGGGTTGGATTGGGGGGTTAAACCACCAAATGGTTCCCAAGCGCGGTTGTGTCTGCAGCTCACCGCTCCCTTAGGGGATGGGTCAAATGCAGTGAACAAATTTCGCACACCTAGGTGTGTGACAACTTATGGGACTTTAGCTTTAATCTGAGTTGCATATGATCAGTGGTGCAGAATGGCATTTACACATTGTCCTATCAGAGCTGCTGTTGCCCGTTTTTTTGATGTCCTTATCTCCAAAGTCTGACAACAGCCTGACTGCCACCCTCTACATTCATGCCCAACCAACAACTAAAAAAAAATAGCATGGTGGCATCAAATATTGAAGATTCTGCTGATGCCTCACCATTGCATGGTGGCAATTGTATGTGTAACTGTAGCATAAAAATACAACTTGATTAAAAGCTTCTCAATCTTATTTTGACAAAACCGGATCTTTTTAAACTCTGTTAACTGTCAACTTCCTAAAAATTAAAGTAAATCTTAAATCTTACCTTCAGTTTTAATCTGGTTGTTTTTTACAGCTGCTTTGCAGTGACAGAAAGTAAAACTTGGATCATTAAAGCTCAGAATAACATCTGACTTTCCCCTCCTCCTGCATATGGGACACTGATTGTGTTGTTTTATTTCCTCTGGCAGGCTCTGCAGGAAAAGCGGCTTTGAAGCAGCTGTCCACACATTCTCGTGTGGCTGAATATGAATTTTTCGTTCATGCTTTTTTTTTTTTTCATGTTCTCTAAATGCTCTCTAATGTCCAAGGTCATGCTGAGCTTCACCAGATGGGCATGAGAAGCCACCAGTCTGGACATGCACTACCTGGAAAGAATATTACACGATGTGCAGTGCATCATGTCATTTTCTCCACCTCAGAGAGAAGTTAAAAGGCACTTGGAGGGCATCAAGCCCGGAAACCAGTATGAGAGACGGGGCTCCAGTTGATTCAAGATGCCATATATGAGGTCAGGGAGACAGCAGAACTCAAGTCAGAGGAAGCTAAAGGAAATTCTTCATAAAGGAGGTCCGGGAACTGTTAAGGCAGCAGATAACAGTCAATATGTTACAAAAACAATGAGTGTTGAGGTAAATATTTGGTTTACTTCAGTTTGGAATGTTAAATTTGAACCAGAGTGTTCCAAATGTTAATATTAATAAAAGTTTTAACAGCCCAGAAAAATCAGAAATATGCAGCTCGTGAATTAATTTAAAGAAATTGTTTGTTTTTTTTTTAAATCTCACATTAAATAGACCTTGAGGATGCTTCTCATTAATTTCAGCTGAATCCTGTACACAGGAATTCTGCAATGTGAAGATTAGTAACAAGAAAACACTGGATTCTAAGAAATGAATACAAACAGGGCAAACATTACTTTTTGCTTGCGTCTCAGCAGACATGAATGCCACACAGATGCAATCTGGAAATAAATGGCATTGCAGCCCCTCATCTGGTTCCCATGCTTCTTGGACAGCCTGTAAAGAAACAAGCTCAAGAGTGTCAGCAACTGTAATTAGGTTGCTTTAGGGCTTGATTGATGTGATTTGCATCTGATACAATTTCCCTTCTCAACTTCTCAAGAAGTTAGCTAACATTCAAACATCAGAGTGCTTATTAATCATTCTCAGAAAGAATTTTTATATATTTTTAGTAAACGTTAATGATTTACACAATATGTGATAATCATTGATTATCAATAGAATGCATTAATCCAGTAATCATTGCTCCGTATTTTGGATCAAGTAAAGAAAATCAATACCATATTGATTGTAAACTTTTTGGTAATCATTACTGCATATTACATAATGTAAAACTCAATGATTGTATTTAAAAAGAGAGGGAAAAAAAAGCTTTGATTATTTCATCACATTCAAGTTCAGACATTTAAAATTGTTCAAACACCAGTTGATCTTTAACTCATCTTAGAGAATTAGAGTTAATTTACACATTTTTTTGAATTTATGGATGTTTGAACATTGTTTGAGCTCATTACTTAACTTGTTCCAGAGTTTAGTGCCACACACAGAAACTTTTCTTTGTGGTTCTTATCAATCTGACCTTGAAGTTCCTGCATCCTCTCAGTTTATATCCTCCTTCATTTTCTACAAACTGTTTTTGGATATTGTATGGTTATGTTTTCCCGCTAGCTCTGTATAGACATTGCGCAGTGTAAAAATCAACAAGGTCATACAGTTTTAAAATTCTGGATTGATAAAATAAATTGTTTGTGTGATCAAGATAACCTACTTCATGTATAATGGTCGTTTCTGAATCAAAAAAAGAGGATGCAGTGATCTTTTATAATTATTACCCCAAATTTCTATACAGTAGGCACGAACTTTATATATTGAATGCTATTACAAACAACAGAGCAAAGAAGTAATCTTATCCTGATTATTTTGTGGATGTGAAAGGAGTAAGTTACAACATTAATGGGGAACCAAACAGTTTTAATAATTATTTTGTTAATGTGGGACAAGAGTTATCAACTAAAATTCCTAAGTGTAATGATTATGTACTTAAATGAAGACCCGTCACACAAAACCCTAACACAATCTTTTTTTCTGCTGTGAATGAAAATCACCTGATATCAATTATTAACAAATTCAAAAGTAATTATTGATTGTGATGTCATGGATATGTCACTAATTAAAAGGGTAATCGAGCACATCTCTAAGCCCTTAACTCATATATGTAACCTATCAATACAAACTGTCACCTTCCCAAACCAAATGAAACTCGCTAAAGTAATTTCAATATTTAAGAATGAGGATAAACAACTCATAACAAATTACAGACCTGTTTCCTTTTTCCTCAATTTACAAAATTATTGGAAAATTTTTTTAATGACAAGTTACTGGTACTTATTAATAAACACAACTTATTCAATGATATGCATTTAGAGAAAAGAGATCAACATCACTAGGAAATGCTGTAGAGGAAATCACAGATGCTCTGCATACAAAACAATATACTGCTGGAGTATTTCTGGATTTTAAAAAGCCTTTGATACAATAGAATAGACCATACCCTTTTACTCAATAAATTAGAAAAATATGGCATAAGAAATTGTGGCTTTAAATTATATTGGAAGCTATCTAAAAGGGAGAAAACAGTTTGTCATGAAAGGTCCATCAACATCAGAGACCAGAATGACTGTTTGTGGTGTTCCACAAGGATCAATATTAGGTCCTACATTGTTCACTTTGTATGTAAGTGTAGCAGGAAACCATGTGATCCCAGAACCAAGACAAAGGAATTTTGCCAAGCATAAAAGATCACCTCCCCCCCCCCTCCGAAACAGCCATTGGCATCCAGTTCACTCCCATAAACAATCCACATCAACCTCCCCAAAGTAACACCTCGTCAGACTTGAGGGCAACAGACCCCAGAAACACTTAACTCCCCCGCAAAGGAAGACGTGGGTAATCCCAGGTTACCATGACGACCAGCCACTCTGGAGCCTGACCAGCCATTTTGATTTACAGGACGTCCAGAAAGTGCATTCCATTGAATAAAGGTGCTTTTGAAGCCACAAGAAAATGTTATTATTTGTTGACATGACGTTCTACAGATCCTCTGAAAAGCAGGCCGGAGACATCACCGAAACTGGATTTACAAAAACCTTTTGACCCCCCATGGCTTGAGACTCCCCAGACGTTTTATGTGTATTCTGTGTTCTCTGGTATCGAAATGTTTTTCACTTCAACATCTTTTTACTGGTAAAAGTTAACTAAAGTTGTGCATCTTTTATAAGAAGGATCTGGCAGGTAAATAAGAAAAGAACCAGAGGTCTTATTTATCTTTAGCCATTATCATTCGTTTTCTTTTTGGATTTTGGTTTTAATGACTTTTATCTTTTTATTACCTTTTAAATGTGGATGCTTATTATTATTTTGTTTTCTTTCCAGCCAAAAAGGGTTTCTACTTATAAGGAGACAAGCTGATTAAAATAATTAAATGTTTCTTTAATTCCTTAATGTTTAAGAGATGTTTGTCTAAAAGGTCTGCCTTCTGAAGAAACAAACACCCCCAGATTGGGAACTCACATCCTATTGGAGTATGTTAATTAGATGAGGGCGTAAGACCGGCCCAACTCGTTTCTGATTGGTCAGTTTCAGGGCCTTGTGTCCAGCGCGACGTTCAAACAGTCAGTCAGTTAGTCAGAAGAAGTTCAGAAGTCAAGGAGAGAGGACACTCTCAGAAAACAGGGAAGGTAGCTCCAAGCAGAGGACAGAAGATTTTTGGAGGGAAACTCAGAACAAAGAGAACTCAGAACAGAGAAAGCTCAGAACAAAGAATTAACTTGTAAGATTTTTAATTAGCTTCGAGATGAAACTTCTGAGAGATTTTTCCATCTTTAAGATTAAACAAACCGAAACCGTCAACCTTTTTACGTTTTATGCAATTTTAACTTTTCATTTTTCTTTCTAATTTTTATAAGTGACAAGATAATTATTAAGTTTTTGTAGCCCGGCCAGCTTTGAAAACTTTTAATTTAGTCGCTAATTTTTGGAACCAAGCCTGATTTGACCACTTGATACTCAGACTCTGGACACCGACCTGAATCTTCCTGTGGGAATCGATTCTAACTCCAACACTTGGCTGGCTTCTCGGGAGAAGAGCCGTCTCTCAAAGCTGCAAAGAACGAGGGACCCTCTGGCTCTTTGGAACCAGAACCAGACCGCTTTTGGTGAGGAGACTTGCTCCAGCGTTCTACTGTCTATGGTCAGAGGCATAGGTTTCTTTGATTTAGAATCTAACTGCTAAGTAACTATTGTTTCAACCACCAGAAGGACATTTATCTCGATTTTATTAAAACATTAATTTTGCATTAGATCAGACACATCAGACATTGCAGTTATACACCTTCAGCCCATTTACATAACTTGAATTTGTTTTAAACTTTTTTTATTGCTCTTCACTTATGCATTTTGAATAGTTTTAAGTGTTTTCTTTCTTCTTTTCATCTCTGCAAAGTATAATCAATGCTGTGCTTTCACACTCAATAATCCTTCTTGTTAATCCAGTTTTATGCAATAAATGAACGTGTATAAGAAGTCGTTGTTCTGTCTCATAATTTCCATGGTTCACAAAACGTCCCTTCAAGGTAAAGACACTCACGTTTCCTTTTGGATAAGTAGACTGATAAATTTGAGTATTACTTTATTAATTAGAAATAACAACTAATAATTAAAGTGATAATTTCCTCCTTGAGGAGGTGGTGCCCCCTACAGGTGAATCTGAGAATTGCAGATTAATAAACTTTATAACTTTGACCAGATCTGAAGGCGAATATCACATATTCAACCCTTCATATGAGTATTAACTGCTAGCCATTCATGCTACATTTAATTTATGGCTGCCCGTGTGAGGGATTTGCAAAACGTTTTGTGAACTTGGAAATATTGAGATAAACCAGGTTAATTAGAAAGGTTTGTGCATCTAAAACGTAACTGCGGTTCTGAATGAAATTCCTGAGTACTCTGAGCTGTTGACTTTTCCCTTATTTAAGACTGAGAACTTGTTTGTGTGGCTTTGGAAGCCTGTGACGCTGTGCGATCAGCGTAACAGATGATTCTGTGAAACAGAACTTTTCTGCACGGAGCAGAACCGTGATAATTTGCATGCGTCTGCGCATTTATGCTTATGCGTTTTAATAAGTTGAAAGGCCTTTGGAAAGATTACAGAAGTTCAGCATGTTCCTGTCTTGTGTAATTCTTTCCACGGAAAGTTCTGGCTGTGTACCTGCGTGTTCCAGGACACAGGCCCGACTTCCGTCGTCCCAGCGGCTGAGGATTCCGGCCGGACCTCACCCCATAGATTTATCTATGAGTGGCGTTTATAAGACGTAAACGTCTTATGAAAGTGCAGGAAAGCACTCTTGTCAGCCGTAGCGGGTTACTAAAATTAACAAGGATTTTAGGATATAACTGCGCGTTTTGGGCTGTGTGATAAGCTCCTGAAGGAGCAATTGTCAGTCTGTTGCAGACCTGACCCCCCTTTTCTTGTGCTGATAGCACAAAGCACACGCAGACGCGGTCTGCAGACCCTTTGTCCCTACTTTATCAGTGCAAAAGACACCTTAGAGATAGCAAGTTGTTACACCAAACTAGCTTAAATCCAAAAGTTGCAATCACTCCGTTTTTCCAGCTTTAGGGTTTGCTGTGAGTAACTGCTTTGTCTTCAGGACGTTTAGCTGCCTCTGCTAAAAAAACTGCCTGCTTTAGGTGTGTTCGCGACGAGCGCTGAGTAAAACTGAGGAGAAAGAAGGAGGAACTTCCGGGTCACCCAAGGGGTGTGGCTAAAGCTGTGACGCAGTCAGGGTCATAGGAGGTGGACCTCTGAGCCAGAGGTGTTACCCTCTTCTAATAATAATCAGAAGTTGTGTGTTGAACCAGGTTACAGGTTGGGATTAATATCCATAGACGTACTGCCTAGAGAGGTGTGTTGTACTTGGACTGCATTGAACCAAAGCAGGTTGACTGTGGAAACATAGATATCGAGACCTATATTTAATCCACTCAGAGACTTGAAAGTTTTGTGCAATCTAGGTAGACAGCAGTAGGTGGAAGGTCTGCTAAGTCAGTGGTTCATTGACTCCCCCTTGTGGCTTGAAATAGATATCACACTTGTCATCTCCCCCTTGAGGTGTAAATGCTAAAGCTAAAAGGCTAAAGCTAACGCTAATGCTAAAAGCTAATGCTAAGGGGCTAAAAGCTAATGATATAGTGATTTGAAAGCTAAAAGCTAAAGTTTCGGTACTTGCTATTGAGGCTAAACAAAGCTGTCTAAACCCTCCAGCTTCATCCTCATCAGCTGAGCAACAGATTTAGAAATGACTGACGCAGTTTCTTCTGAGGCCTCTAGCCATAGGGACCTTTTTGATGATCTAGAACAGGGGTGTCAAACTCATTTTGGTTCGGGGGCCGCATTCAACCCGTCTGATCTCAAGTGGGCCGGACCAGAAACATAACAGCAAAATAACCTTTGTTTAACGTGTTATCTTTAGCTTTATTTTTGTTTTATTTCTTAGTTGCAAAAACAACCTAATAGTCTAATCATTTATTATTACATTTTCATTCACTGAGTCCAAAGTATTTCAAATAAAATGGATTTCACTAAGTAAAAAAAAAAGGTTTATTTAATTTTATACAGACTGAATGTTTTACATCTGACATTAAAGTAATCCGATAGTAAACTAAAGAGGGGCTACGGAAAAAATATAAATGTTTTAATCAATGAAAAATCAAACTAAATGAACCTTCTGGAACCGACGACGCCCTCAGACGTCCTGCTGTGCAGCTGTGAGATCAACGTTATAAAATAAAAGTTTTTATGTTCTGTAACTGATATTTTTTTGAATTAAAGGCAAAATATGGTCTTTATTTATAGTCTTTGGACAAAACAATCTTTGATTTTAATAAATAAGGCGGGAAGATGAACTTTGATCAGACGGCTGCAATGCAGGTCAGCTCACCTGCAGTGGGGGGCGGAGCCAACAGAGCTGTCCGGTATTAGAAACCCCACGAGGAGGAATGTGATCTTAATTTTGCTTTGGCTTTGAGTTTTCTACAACATCAACAACCACCTGTGTTGTCAAAAAATCACGAAAATTCTGTTTCTCTGCGAAAGTCCTGCCGGCCGCTGTTACGAGAGGCGAGCAACAGAGCAGACAGACACGCCCCCACTGAGAGAAGATTCCAGCTGAACCGATTGAAGTCCAGCTGGATCAAACTTCTCCCTAAAACTTTTTATTGTTCCTCACAAAACTCAACAGCAAAGCTTATGATGAAAAAAGTAAAGAAAAGAGAGAAAAAATAGATTTCCATGAAACATCAAATGGACAGCAGAGTCTTAGGAGAGAAATTCTTATTTTTTTTGTCTGCCTGGAAGCTGAAGCACACAGACAGACTGAAGTACTATTACTGTCTGGATGACAACATATAAAGGTCACATTCACAGAGCTGTGAGGTCTGTCGTGTTCCTCTACAAACCAAACTCTTCAGATTTTTGGCCCAAAAAAAGGAATCTTTTTTTTTTGTATTTTAGTCAAAAATGTGTTGATTAGTTTGTGACTAATTTAGTTTAGTTGTTTTTATGAAATTAACCCAAAACTGTCATTTTATGTATGTAAAAGCAGTTTGTTAAACTTTTGGGGTTTCCACAGCAAAATGAATCTTATTTTTCCAGATGGAATTTTCTGTTTTTCATGATGTTTGATGTGTGAATAGAAACATGAGAAAATTACTTTAAAAAAACGCAGTGTCACATAGATAGGGTTGTCCTGATTAAATGATATCAAATAAGCATGTTAAATTGAAAGTACGGAGGTAAATTCAAAAGTAAACAAAAACAGAGCTTTAGGTCCTTGGTCCATTGGGTTTAAAATTGCAAACATTTTGGTCCCTTTGTCTCCCAAAACGAGGGAAGTTTGTTTATTTCTTTATCTCTTGAGTTGTCTTTGCTCCCCCTAGTGGTTAAATCGCGCATTGCATCCATTTCTTAAAAGAACCATAACTCGCCACAGGAGTGGGCTAGAAACTTGCTTTCTTTTTGAAAATTCTTATATATTTTTTTCTTCATAACTGGGCCGGATTAAATCATCTAGCGGGCCTCGAGAAGAACATTAGAGCAGAACCTCTCTCTCCAGCCTTTCTCAACCTCGTCGATCCTCTGTGAGGTTGCAGGCACTCCTGCCTAACCTGAACAGCTACTCTTATTTCTTTTCTTCTTTTCTCTTCTCTCTATGTTGTTTTCTTCACTATAGAACACTTAGATCTAGACACTAGACTATTACACTACTCTAGGAACTAAAGATTTAAGTGAATATTTAGACTCATTTTAAGATTTGAGTCACGCCTCTGACCACAGCAGTAAAGTTGCAGGTACCCCCACACCTGCCTGAGGACCCGGCTGAACGTCCAACGCTCCCAGAAGAGTCGCCCAGCACCCTAGTAGCTCTCGTGAGGATTACTCGGATGTTTGACCCCCTTTCACTGAATTACTCTGATCCCACTGTTTTCAGCGGATTACTCTGGCGTTCCAGCGGCTTCCAGAAGGTTCATCGGGGAATCCATTTTTTTCTGTATCTTGTGTTTCAACTAATTCCACAGGAACAAGTCGAAACAAAGGGGGATATGTAGCAGGAACCATGTGATCCAGAACCAAGACAAAGGAATTTTGCCAAGCATAAAAGATCACCTCCCCCCCCCTCCGAAACAGCCATTGGCATCCAGTTCACTCCATAAACAATCCACATCAACCTCCCCAAAGTAACACCTCGTCAGACTTGAGGGCAACAGACCCCAGAAACACTTAACTCCCCCGCAAAGGAAGACGTGGGTAATCCCAGGTTACCATGACGACCAGCCACTCTGGAGCCTGACCAGCCATTTTGATTTACAGGACGTCCAGAAAGTGCATTCCATTGAATAAAGTTGCTTTGAAGCCACAAGAAAATTTTATTATTTGTTGACATGACTTTCTACAGATCCTCTGAAAGCAGGGCCGGAGACATCACCGAAACTGGATTTACAAAAACCCTTTGACCCCCCATGGCTTGAGACTCCCAGACGTTTTATGTGTATTCTGTGTTCTCTGGGTATCGAAATGTTTTTCACTTCAACATCTTTTTACTGGTAAAGTTAACTAAAGTTGTGCATCTTTATAAGAAGGATGTGGCAGGTAAATAAGAAAGAACCAGAGGTCTTATTTATCTTTAGCCATTATCATTCGTTTTCTTTTTTGGATTTTGGTTTTAATGACTTTTATCTTTTTATTACTTTTAAATGTGGATGCTTATTATTATTTTTGTTTTCTTTCCAGCCAAAAAGGGTTTCTACTTATAAGGAGACAAGCTGATTAAAATAATTAAATGTTTCTTTAATTCCTTAATGTTTAAGAGATGTTTGTCTAAAAGGTCTGCCTTCTGAAGAAACAACACCCCCAGATTGGAACTCACATCTATTGGAGTATGTTAATTAGATGAGGGCGTAAGACCGGCCCAACTCGTTTCTGATTGGTCAGTTTCAGGGCCTTGTGTCCAGCGCGACGTTCAAACAGTCAGTCAGTTAGTCAGAAGAAGTTTCAGAAGTCAAGGAGAGAGGACACTCTCAGAAAACAGGGAAGGTAGCTCCAAGCAGAGGACAGAAGATTTTGGAGGAAACTCAGAACAAAGAGAACTCAGAACAGAGAAAGCTCAGAACAAAGAATTAACTTGTAAGATTTTAATAGCTTCGAGATGAAAACTTCTGTGAGATTTTTCCATCTTTAAGATTAAACAAACCGAACCGTCAACCTTTTTACGTTTTATGCAATTTTTAACTTTTCATTTTTCTTTCTAATTTTTATAAGTGACAAGATAATTATTAAGTTTTTGTAGCCCGGCCAGCTTTGAAACTTTTAAATTTAGTCGCTAATTTTTGGAACCAAGCCTGATTTGACCACTTGATACTCAGACTCTGGACACCGACCTGAATCTTCCTGTGGGAATCGATTCTAACTCCAACACTTGGCTGGCTTCTCGGGAGAAGAGCCGTCTCTCAAAGCTGCAAAGAACGAGGACCCTCTGGGCTCTTTGGAACCAGAACCAGACCGCTTTGGTGAGGAGACTTGCTCCAGCGTTCTACTGGTCTATGGTCAGAGGCATAGGTTTCTTTGATTTAGAATCTAACTGCTTAAGCTATATTTTTCAACCACCAGAAGGACATTTATCTCGATTTTTATTAAAACATTATTTTTGCATTAGATCAGACACATCAGACATTGCAGTTATACACCTTCAGCCCATTTACATAACTTGAATTTGTTTTAAACTTTTTTTATTGCTCTTCACTTATGCATTTTGAATAGTTTTAGAAAAGTGTTTTCTTTCTTCTTTCATTTTTCTGCAAAGTATAATCAATGCTGTGCTTTCACACTCAATAATCCTTCTTGTTAATCCAGTTTTTGCAATAAATGAACGTGTATAAGAAGTCGTTGTTCTGTCTCATAATTTCCATGGTTCACAAAACGTCCCTTCAAAGGTAAAGACACTCACGTTTCCTTTTGGATAAGTAGACTGATAAATTTGAGTATTACTTTATTAATTAGAAATAACAACTAATAATTAAAGTGATAATTTCCTCCTTGAGGAGGTGGTGCCCCCTACAGGTGAATCTGAGAATTGCAGATTAATAAACTTTATAACTTTGACCAGATCTGAAGGCGAATATCACATATTCAACCCTTCATATGAGTATTAACTGCTAGCCATTCATGCTACATAAGTTATATATTTAATGTTTCGAGTGCAGTAAAGTTGGTGTTGTTTGCTGATGATACTAGTATATTTTTTTCTGGTGATGATTGCAAAGAACTGATTAACATGATAAATATTGAGTTAAATAAGTCCAAAAAAGGATGGATTATGGCAAATTATCTCTTATAAGCAAAACTAAAGTACTCTTCTTTGGAAACCATAAATTCAGTTCCAAGTATGTAATAGAAATGAATGAGCCTACAGTTGAGAGGGTAACTGAGCTTAAATTCTTAGGAATTATTATGGATAGCAAACTGTGTTGTAAACCACACATCAGAAACACACAAACAAAAGTATCTCAATTATTAATACATTTAGACATATATTGAAATATAATTCCAGATATTTATTATATTGCTCTTTAGTTTTACCTAAAGTTACTTACTGTATAGAGATTTGGGGTAACAATTATAAAACTTCACTGCGTTCTCTATTTATACATAAAAAAAACCTCACCATTAGGACTATTCATAAAGCTGGTTATCTTGAAAATTCAAATTATTTTTTCAGTCCAAAATATTTAAATTGTACAACCTGGGAGAATTTCAAACAGCTCAACTTATGTACAAAGCTAGCAATAACAAACTCCCTTCCAGCATTCAAAAAATGATTATTGGATGAGCAGGACCTGATTAATTGAGGGAATGCTGTGAATTTAAAATTCAGATGTTGAGAACCACAAGAAAGAGTTTTTGTGTGTCTGTGTGTGGGGGTAAAATTATGGAACGGGCGGTGCATGAGACTTAAAACCTGTACTAGCATTTACACATTAAAAAAAATATAAAGAATTTTTCATTTTTAAATATACGAGCTCATAGATTTGTGATTATTATGAAGTGTTTTTGTTTACCATAGTTGTGTGTAATGTGATGAGTGATCTGTATATGTTTCAATCTAAATGTGTTTATGAGTATTTGTATATACAGTATATACCCAAACACTTTTCAAAATGTCCAGTGTGAGTATATGTATAGTAGCATATTCTACTCAAAAACAGTGAATAGCAACATTACGAGGACAAAATGTTAACTGGACAGGGGTGTGATTATTTAAGTTTTCTTCTGCCCACCCCCTTTCAGGCTGAGACAGAAAGTTATTTAATGCAAACAGAAAGTCTAAGTTTATCTTTTTATTATGGTACCTCCCTCTTTTCATTACTCAGTATGACTGAAACATAAATGATGTTTGCATTCAATATTTGCATATCTTTAATCAGTCTTTTTTTGTTATGAAACAAATGTATTTCCTTTTCTTTTTCTGTCTAAAATAAATCTAAATCTATGTTTGTGATTGACCTCTCCCTGTCTGACCTTGACCTAGCTTTGTGGACTTTTATCTGTGCTTCATTCCTGTCTGAACTAATAAACCTGCTGCACGTATAATCAGCTGTCAGCCCATGTGGGACACAGGCCCAGTAGGTTTACTTTACTATCAAGTAAAAACGACTAAGTATCATCACAGCGGACAACACACACATGATGACAACTAAAAACTGATTAACCATCATTGCAGCTGAATGTGTGGAAACACTTTGAATTTTACACTCATGTGACCATACAGTTTGGTAAATGTTCTCATAATGTTCCCTCTAGATTATTTTGATGTGGAAAAACAACATTGGGCTGAGCTTTATCCAACTAAAATGTGAATGGATTTGACATTCATTCTTGTTTATTTGCTTGTACATATATTTAATTCAAACTTGATTATTTTGAAGAAGTAAAAGATTTACTTTCTACTTCTCCTCCACGCCTGATTCCACTCTCCAGCCTGCCTCCCTCTCCAATTGCCACCTTGAAATAAAATTCTGGTTTACAGCAAACTTCCTTAGATTAAATAGCAATAAAACTGAACAAAGTAAACTCCATTCTATTTCCTTTGATAACAGCCCCATCCTCCCCTTCCCACAGCTTAAGAGTCTGGGTGTCATCCTGGACAGCACTCTCCCTTACCACCCACATTAATAACATCGCCCAGACCACTTACTTCCACCTTTGAGACATCCGTCGTCTTTGACCCTCTCTCAGCCCTCACTCCACACAGTCTCATCACCTCCTGTCTGGACTACTGTAAGACCCTCTTATCTGGGCTGCCTTACAAAACTTTTCTCAAATATCAACTGCTACAAAACTCTGCCTGGATCACAACACAAACCCTCTCCACCTCAGCATCCTGCAACAGTTCTACTGGCTACCATTGCCTCATCAGATCAACGACAAACTCCTCACCCTCAAAGTCCTCCACAGCCTGGCCACTCCATATCTCTCTGACCTTATCCATGTTGCCACTCCCACCCACTCCCTCAGGCTTTCCTCCGTCTTTCTAGCTGTACCCACCACTTGTCTCATCTCCATAGGGGGCAGCACATTCAGCTGCTCCGCCCCCAGCTCTGGAACTCCCTTCCCTCTGATTTACAGAACATGGATTCACTCCCTCAGTTTGCTAAACAATCTCAAAAAAAGGTTCTTCAGACTTACCTATTGCTCTTAATTTTTTTTTTATTTTATGAATTTAACTACTGCTTAATTCTTCATAACTGTGTTCTATGAATTATATTTTACTTATAAGGTGACCTTGGGTGCCCAGAAAGATGCCTTAAAAATATATATTATTATAAATAAAGCTATTTTTAAAATCAATCTGGAAAACTTCAGAACCAGGTATTTATCTCTGACTCACACTGGTTTAAGTTTTGGATACAGATGTCCTGGATCCATTCTAGGTCAGTGAACTTGATCAAATCTGATCGTTCAAACTGAACAATTATCAACTATGAATCGTATCGTCAACCACAGATTATATCAGTTGAATTATTAGTATAATTCTACATCCCTTTAAGAAAATGTCACAAACTTTAAGAAGAGTAGAGAAGACACAAGCAAGCATATTCGTATGTCAATTATTTTAATTGTAATAAAATTCCAAAATACACTGTGTGAAAAAATAAAAAAGCCTGGAACCAGTTTTGACTAACTTTAGGTATAATCTCAACGAAAAAATGTAAAAAGCAGAAGGATCCGTAGAATCACATAAAACATGTTTTTTGTTCTTTTTTTTTGTGAAGTTCTAAAAATGATGAATTTATAATGGACTCAACACCTGGTTAGAGGTTTATTTTCTAATACCCTGTGATGTATTGTGAGCAAAAGTGTTTCTGCTGGAGCATCACTGAGGTCCATGTAGATCTGATAATGTTCTTTAACCCTTCCTCATATTTGGGTCTGGTGTCCCTCCTCTTAGATTCAACAGATCCCTCCTTGTATTTTTTACAAGTTTCAGTACAAGTCAGTTTGAGAAGCATTCACTCATTGAGATGCTGCACATCCCAAACCAGAAACTGGAGCTCAAGTTCAGCAGTGGGAACGGCTGCCACGTACCAATGGAAAATGAAATGAGCATCTCCAGACTTGGAAGCAACAGATCTCAGAAACTTAAGACCACAACAACTTGGATGATGTGATGTCTTCCTTGCAGAATCAAAAAAGAAATTCAAATTTTACATTCTGGTTAAGATGATGTTTTCAATCATTTATTTGCATTTGATGTAGAATCAGGAGTATTCCTGGCACACTTAAAGTCATCTATTGGTGGGGAGAACACAACAGATTGATCTCTGTCAAACATCCTGTCATTTCAATCTCTTATCAAAGCTGTTAAAGTGAAAAAAGTGTTTGGGGTAGTCTGGAAGTAACACTTATTAGACAGATTATTTTCTAAATCTGTTAGCAACAGATACAAAGATGAGGACTCAAGAGTCTGTTCTGCTTGTTGCGGCAAAAAAGTGTTTACATGCATCGTTTTTGGCTTTTTTGTCATCATGTTCTACCTTTTTAAATCCCAAATTAGTAGTATTATTTCAGAAGAAAAAATGTCCTTACTCTGAATAGGATAATTTAAAGAAACAGGCCGTATTCAATGCATGAGTCAACTCAAGGCTTGATTGTTGGTGTGCAATTCGAGAAATAATTAAAACTGGGGAAATTTAATTTTCCAAAAGTGAAAGCTTGTTCCTGTTAAAGTAAAACTTTGTCAACTTTAATGAAAACCAAGGAGGAGGATCATGGATGCAGGAAGAGGGTAAGATTAGATGGAGGGGGAGGATTTGTTGTGACCTCTGAAGGGAGCATCAGACAGGCAAAGAAGACAAATATTCATTAAAAAAACAGACTTTATTTCAGATGTATTTGACCAAAATAACTTATGTAGCATTTTTGTTTTCTGTTACTCAGCCTGACTGCAATTCCTGGCTGTGATTTCTCCTCCTCCAGATAAACAATGAAAGCTATCTGTGGATTTCTATGGCAACACACTCGTTCTCATCAACCTTGTACGACAGACAGAACAATTCCATTCATTATGCTCATAAAGAGGGGGCTTTAATGCATTAATGCATCCGAGACAAGGACAAGGAGAGAGGAAAGACAGGCGGCAACAATGTGTGCATTTGGAGTCATTTTTGTGAGTTAAAGGAGGCGCATGAGTGCTAGAGCTTCAAAGGAGCTTTGAGGAGAAGCTGAGGCTGACGTCAAGCGGTAGCAGCCAGCCTTGGGACTGGATGTGTTTGGAAGTGTCTGTTGTGGACGGCAGTGGTGTAGCCCTGCAGTCTGGAGAGCATGAGCGCATGCAAGGCCGCATCAACATGCCAAGCAAGTAGAACACAGAGACGCCACAGTTCTAGGCTCAAAGACCCACTCAGATAAAAAAAAAACATGCTGTTGTAGCATTTTTCTGATAATGGAAGACATGTGTAAAGAAAAGAAGATTAAAATTGCATTTCTGAGAACTTCTTTATTCAAATTGTTGCGAATCAAGGAGCAGATAAAAAAAAAAATTTGAGCAAGAGCTTATCCATTCTGAATGCATCCACTTACAGACAAATAGATCCATGAACGTCTTTGTTTTCTGGAATCTGGGGAAAAATGGATAGCTCCGATATTGCTGGTCATTTTCGTGGCAGTAATGTTAGTTTGGGAGTGTGAAGGGCTGTGTTCGTGAGAGAAGTGTAAATAGAGAGGTCTCAGTAGCAGTGAGGGGAAGAGGGGGCGGAGTTGCTGCATTAAAACGGTCCACGACTCAGAGGCAAATTTTAATTAAACTCCTGCCACTCTGCAGAAACTGTCTGATTTATTTTAGCTAAAAACTATATATTCATAATTTAAAAACCTCTGGGAACACTTTTACAGTAGATGATGGGAGTGGGTCTTTAACATGACATGTGCGGTCAATCAGAGAAAAAAGAAACACATTTCACTCCTCAGAGTGGAAGACTATGAACAGATATTACCATCCTGCCTTCAACCTGACTTGTTTTCATATGTTTCAATATTTGCAGAGAGTGTTTATACTCCTGCTGAGGCTCTCTGCTGTGTGCCGCTATTGATGGAGCTGGAAGAGAGTTTGGGGGACTAATTTGTTCCTGCTTAAATCATGGTTCATTACGTTGTAGAACAAAACCCCTGATGCTGTTTAATTCCCACAAATGAAATGCAAATGCAAATCCGCACAATGCAACAGATGTCAGCTTATAAGCATCCTCATTTTCTGCCAGCCACTAAAAGGGAAAAAGAATGAGTTTTTATTTACATGGTTGCAGAGTGCACAGAGTTCCAAGATTGCCTTCTAGCATTGACAGTTACATAGTCATTGAGATGCTTTATAGCCCTATATGTTTACTTGTCTACTTTTTTCACTTTTATAGAGACCTGGGTGGTCTATTGAAAGTCAGCTCTCTCTTACAAGGAAGCCCTGTTCACATTTATACCCAGAGCTGCCCAGTGCAACCACACGTCCACCTATGGTCACGTACCAGCGCAACCAGAGCAACTGGGGTCAAGGCAGGAAAATGAGGTCATTGAGGGTGGGGCAAACAGTTCAATCCTGCTGGTTCAAGGGGCAGAACAAGAAACCCTTCAGCCAGAGGGTCACAGTCATCAGAATCAGAATCAGAATCAACTTTATTGCCAAGTACAATTGAACATATACTAGGAATTTGTCTTGGTGATGATGGTGCATTCATGAATAAATAGAAACAGCAAAATATTAAGTAAGAACAGAACAGAAGGGATATTACAAATATATAAATATATATATATATATATATATATATATATATATATATAGGCACATATATACCTATATATTTATATTATTATTATTGTTATGTAAAATATAATTAATATTATTAATGTCATTTAAATTATATACATATATATAAATATATACACATACACACATTAAATAATAAATAATAAATAAATACATAAATACATAAAATAAAAATCTGTCCAATGTGACAGTCAGATGGGGGCAGGGAGAAGTGATGGAAGGGTTCCGGGACTTATTAATAAGGCTAACAGCAGATGGAAAAAACTGTGCCTGTGGCGAGAGGTTCTTGTTGTGATGGACCTCAGCCTCCTGCCAGAGGGGAGTGGCTCAATCCATGTCCAGGGTGGGAAGGATCTGCCACGATCTTTCCTGCACGCCTCAGGGTCCTAGAGGAGTACAGGTCCTGAAGAGATGGAAGATTACAGCCGATCACCTTCTCTGCTGACCGGATGACCCGCTGCAGCCTGCTCTTGTCCTTAGCAGTGGCAGCAGCGTACCAGATGGAGATGGAGGAAGTGAGGATGGACTCAATGATGGCTGTGTAGAACTGAATCATCATTTCCTTTGGCAGACTGAATTTCTGCAGCTGCCTCAGGAAGAACATCCTCTGCTGAGCTTTCTTAATGAGGGAGCTGATGTTCGGCTCCCACTTGAGGTCCTGGGAGATGATCGTTCCCAAGAAGCGGAAGGACTCCACAGTGGCAATAGTGGAGTCACAGAGGGTGATGGGGGCAGGTGGAGCTGAGTTCTTCCTGTCGTCCACAACCATCTCCACTGTCTTTAGAGCATTGAGCTCCAGGTGGTCTGGTTGCACCAGGTACCAGACGGTCGACCTCACACCTGTACGCAGACTCGTCGCCATCAGAGATGAGTCTGATTAGGGTGGTATCGTCTGCAAACTTCAGGAGTTTGACAGACGGGTGACTGGAGGTGCAGCTGTTGTGTACAGGGAGAAGAGCAGAGGAGAAAGAACACAGCCCTGAGGAGATCCAGTGCTGATGGTCTGTGAGTCCGAGATCTGTTTCCCCAGCTTCACACACTGTTTCCTGTCAGACAGGAAGTCTGTGATCCACCTGCATATGGAGCCAGGAACATTCATCATGGAAAGCTTCTCCTGAAGCAGAGACGGGATGATGGTGTTAAAGGCAGAGCTGAAATCCACAAACAGGATCCTGGCATAGGTCCCTGCAGAGTCCAGATGCTGGAGGATGAAGTGGAGGCCCAGATTGACGGCGTCGTCAACTGACCTGTTGGCTCTGTAGGCAAACTGCAGGGGATCCAGAAGAGGGTCTGTCATGGCTTTGAGGTGTGAAAGCACGAGGCGTTCAAAGGTCTTCATGACCACAGAGGTCAGGGCGACGGGTTCTGAAGTCATTCAGTCCTGTGGTCTCGGCTTCTTGGGGACAGGGATGATGGTTGAAGACTTGAAGCAGGCTGGCACGTGACAGGTCTCCAAGTGAGGTGTTAAAAATGGCTGTGAAGACTGGAGACAGCTGATCAGCACAGTGCTTCAAGGTGGACGGGAGACAGAATCCGGTCCAGCTGCTTTCGCGGGGATTCTGTCTCTTGAAGAGTTTGTTTACGTCTCTTTCATGGATGGAAAGAGTCGTTACTGGAGGGGGTGGAGCTGTTAGGGTGGAAATTGAAGTAGGTGACTGGAGCTGATGGGTGGTGGCAAAACTGTCCCTTTGTCTGTCAAACCGACAGTAAAACTCGTTAAGAGCGTTGGCGAGGTGTCGGTCGTTGATGGAGTGGAGGGCTTTAGGTTTGTAGTTGGTGATCTGCCTGAGCCCCCTCCAGACAGTTGCAGAGTCATTGGCTGAGAACTGGTGTTGTAGCTTCTCTCAGAATACAATTGTTTAGCCTCTCTCACCGCTTTACTAAACTTGTATTTTGCCTCTCTGAATCTGTCTTTATCCCCACTCCTGAAGGCCTCCTCCTTAGCCCGCCTTAGCCGTCTGAGTTTGGCTGTGAACCAGGGTTTGTCATTGTTATAACTCACCCTGGTGCATGATGGGACACAGCAATCTTCACAGAAGCTGATGTATGACGTCACAGCCTCTGTGTACTCGTCCAGACTGTTGGTAGCAGTCCTGAAAACGTCCCAGTCAGTGCAGTCCAGACACGCCTTGAGAACCTCCACCGCTTCACTGGTCCACTTCTTTGAAGTCCTCACTACAGGTTTACAGAGCTTTAGTTTTTGCCTGTAGGCAGGAATCAAGTGAAGCATGACGTGATCGGAGTGACCCAGTGCAGCCCGGGGGACGGCATGATAAGCATCCCTGATTGTGGTGTAGCAGTGATCCAGAATGTTCTCCTCTCTGGTCGGGCATCTGACAAGCTGTTTGTATTTCGGGAGTTCATGAGAGAGATTACCTTTGTTAAAGTCTCCAAGGACAATAACTAAGGAATCTGGGTTGGTCCGCTCCACACTTCTTATCTGGTCTGCGAGCTTGAGCTGAGCAGCCTGCATGTCAGGCTGCGGCGGGATGTAAACGCCATGCCCATTAGGCTACCTATAACACCTACCGTGTTTAAACTAAATAGCTTTGATGTTTATAAAAGGATGGGCGCATAATCATTTAACGTGGCTGGTTTTCAAAATTTGTTGTTGGTAAGAGTATATTTACTACAGAAAAGCAACGAAAAGTAGTATTTTGAAGAGACTTCCCCCAGCTTGGAGCCATTGCTGAAAGAAAAATAGCCTCCACTGAACCCCCGTCCTCTGATTGGCTGATCTCCGATGAGAGCTCCTCCTGCCTCACCCCTCCTCCCTGCAAATTAGTTTTGAGACATATCTTCCACATGGGCTGTCAAAAGTCAAAAACACTCTGTAGCTCAAAAAGCATTTGTGTGAAACTCTTCTACAGGAGAAAACTGAAGCTACAAATAAAGATTTTTTCAACACAGTTTTACAAGTTGTGTTTTTCCTCACAACCTCAAGTTAAATCTTGTGTGTGTGTGTGATTTTTTTTCACATGTAACATTTTTACACACAAGTTAAGGTTATTGTCAAGCAAGTTCTCACATTATATTCCACAAGTACACATTTCTCTCACATGTTCCTCTTTTTCCTACAACTTCACATTCAGTTTTACGCGTGTGTGTGAATTAAACTTGTGTGTGTGTGATTCTCGCTCGTGTGTGTATTATTTACACTTGGACGTTTTGGAACAATATTACCTTCATAAGTTTGGTCCATATTGACATGACAGCATCACACAGTTGTTGCATATTTGTCGGCTGAACATCAACAATACCAATCTCCTGTTCCAACACATTCCCAGAGGGGATCTATTGAGATCTGGTGACTGTGGAGGCCATTAGAGTCACTGTCAAGTTCTAGAAACCAGTCTGAGATGATTCCAGATGTATGACATCAGAAGATGGTACACTGATCAAAAAGGGATGAACATGGGCAGCAGACAAGGTAACATGTTTCTTATCTTTCATTGTCCAATTTTGCTGAGCTGGAGTGATTGTGTCCTCAGCCTGGATATTTTCTCTTTTTCTGACCATTCTCTTTTAACTCTAGAGATGGTTGTGGTAAAACTCCCAGTAGATCAGCAGTTTCTAAAATACTCAGACTAGCCCAGCTGGCACCATCAACCATGCTACGTGCAAAAATCCCCTTTCTTCTCCATTCTGATGGTCGGGTTGAACTGCAGGAGATTGTCTTGACCATGTCTACATGCCTAAATGCAATGAGTTGCTGCCATGATTGGAAATGTGTGCCAACAAGCAGATGTGCCTAATTAAAATGGTCAGTGCTTGTTCTCTTGTCCCCTTGAGCTGAGGGGGGACTCCAGCATGATACCTCTCACCCTAAAACAATCCAGAAGGCCTCAAAGTCCTCCCAAATTGAATAATGTTCCAGAACCCACAATGAGATTGGTTAAAGCTGTCTAAATGTATGCAATATGTTTCAAAATTGTAGCTCAGGCTTAAAGGTGCAAGGCCTAAGTAACAGAGTACCCTTGAGGTTTGCTTGAGATAAATCCAGCAAGGCACAGGGGAGGAAGTCCCACCTTCAGGCACCCAGCAGGTAACCTCACAGGACCCAGCTGCTGCGGGGGTCCCTGCTATTCCTTGTAAAGGCATCAAAACTGAAGTTTTCCCTCTTTAAAAGATTTAATGCATTTTTTTAATGTATTCAAGCCCCCAGGACCAATTCACGCTGGGAGAACCAGGGCTGATATTACAAACAGATTCTTGACAGGTATGTGAGACTGCCATTATGAAGTGGATAAAGTATTAAAAATCAAAACTACCACTGATTTTCAAAAGTTTATCCTAAACTTGTGATATTAAAGCTTAAGCAAGTCTCTGACTAAATGTGGATTTCTGGCTGTGGGAGGATTCTTTGGAACCACTGGCTCTGTGTCCGGAGCCGTTTCCACATTTCTGTCATGAACGAAGAGCACATCAAAGGGGTTCACACTTGGAAATGTCTTTTATAAATTTAAAATCAAATACATATTATGAGGCATGAAGCATGGGCTCTTTATCTGAAGCATAGCTGATGTTGGTATTCAGCGCATGGAGGTTTTTTATTATCTCCAAAGTTTAAGAAAGAACATTTGGTGCATGATTATTCAACTTTTTCCTTTCAGACTCCAGAGCAGAAATGGTGACGTAAATGTTTCTCACCAAGAAAATGAAAAAAAAAAAAAAGTAATTAAATTTAAACTGAGACAAACAAGGTGCAGGTGAGGCAGTTAAATAAGACCAGGTGCAGACTATGGCTGGAAGGTAGAGAATTTGACACGCAGACATACTGTTGTTAGTTCGATTCCCTGCTCCCCCAATTTTGTGCTGAAGTGTCCTTGTGCAAGTCATTAAAGCTTTGGTTGCCTCTGGTTTTTTAGATTTAACTGCACAATTAAGCACTTTAAGTGTAAATATCTGGAGAAGTGTTAAATGTGTGCAGAATATTTACTATTAATCAATAAAAGAGCTAAAAAGTAAAGTCAAGCAAAACAGAAAAATAAAATCTAATTACACAAGAAATAAATAGCACATCTATGGCAAAAATAGAGCAAAATGATATAAATGTACCAAACAATAAGCATGAAGCAGGACTTAACTTAATAATAGTGATATCAGACCAAACAGACTAAGAAAACAAAATTTTAATCTTTGCACACATAAATAAACACATATGAAATTGCAAAATATTTGTTAAAAACTGTTGAATTTTTTCATGTACTTCAAATTCAATAAATTCACAGAAAAATTTGAACTCAATCTACTGAGACACACATATGAACAGTAAAGTGATGTCAGCAGTAAAATATAGCTAAAAATGCATAAATTAAATAAGATGAATATACTATTTAAAATTAAAAATAAAAAATCAAATGTTGTTTAAAGCCACCGCATGTCACTGCATATGAGGGTCCACAACCAAATTATAAATACATTTTTTCAAGATGATATCATTTTGTAAAAAGTTGTTTTGAATATTCCATCATTTAAATTGTATATTAATGAATACATTGTTATCTGTTGGCCCTTCAAAGTGATCATTGATCAGAAGCAACATGATTCTTGAATGACTCTTTCTCTGATTATGGAATTACAGCATCTAATATACATAATTATAACAATAATAATAATAATTTAAATGTTCAAAATAGATTTAACTGTCCCAAATATTTATTTTAAAAGTATTCCTATTTTGCTCCGCCTCCACTTCAGGCTCAGTGATGACAGACAGAACAGCACCCTCTGCATCAAGGGCTAAATCTTCATAATTTTCTTTTTTAAAAGAAAAAAAAAGTTTGACTAAAAACTGGTAAATACTTAGTAAAATGTCCTTAAGATTTCTTTTAAGGCTTATTCATTTTTTTCGGAACTCAGTAGAAAGTTATGACCAAAAATTGTGTAGGAACCTAGGAGCACTTTTTTTATTGATTCAAAAAGGGTTTATAGACCAAACAAACACACATAAACATGAAACTCTAGGGGTGTGTATTGACAAAAGTCTGGCGATACAATAAAAAAAATGAAAACGATAAATACATTATTTTTTGAAAGAGTCTGGCGATACGATACATATCCCAATACGTGTCTGAAGCTACGTATTGCGATACATCACAAGACTATACCAGAACAGTTTTCCCTTTTTGAAACCACTTCCAAGTAAAAACAAAGTAGTATGTCTCTCATGACAACAAAGATCACACTGACTGAGCATTTAACACAAGCTGATTCTTGCGAGATCTTGTCTCTGTTGTGGTCGCGGTGTATAGCTGCTCAAAGAGACTCTGTGCACTGCTGCCAACTCGCGGTTGAGGTTTAGGAGGAAAAAAAATAAGATGCTAAAGGATGCTCATAAACAATTAATTAAATATATTGTCAGTATTTTAAATCGATGCAAGTATCACCAAACAAAATATTGTGATATATGGGATATATATTTGGAGCCTTTGGTTTAGTGGTGAAATCAGAAACAGAAAGCAAGAAACACAACCAGAACAGAAAATATAACCAACTAAACACGAGCTGATTAGTTTATAACCAACTAAACTAATCAGCTTAAGAACAAAGGAAGGCGTGATGAACAAGACACAAAAACACTTCTCTTCCAAAAGATCACAAGGTTAGAAACCAATGTCACTGCATAACAATACGGAGAAACACAGCACGAGGTTCACATTAGCTGGTTACTATCTATTGTGGCTGATCACTTAGGTCTGCTTTTTCTCTGTGTTTTCTAAAAAAAAAAAACATATTTTGAGTTTGGAAGGTTTCCACAAAAGATTTCATTCATTTTTAAGTGACACAACACAACGCCTGAGTTTGTAAAAATATAATCCAGCACTTCATCAACACTAATGGTTTATGTTGACTGTAAAACAAAGTGGTGTAGGGGTTATTAAATAGTTAAGAGCAGAACCTGAGTACTTATTCAGTCCCACACAGAATTATAGAGGAATTTAAATTGAAATGTGAGACAGGAAGTGTAACTGTAGATAACTGGATAAAATTGACCTGAAAATCCTTTCTCCTCTAGTACAATGCTACCTAGCTGACATTATTTATGCATATGACAATTTTTTCAACTGAAATGTAATTAAAATGTAATAAAAGCCTAAATGTTTTTTTTTTTTTTTCACAGAGCAGGTTCTATATACCAAGTTAATTTCCCATCAAAGTTGCAGAAATTATTTTTACAAAATGTGAAATTGATCATTTTGTAAAATATGACTGAAGGTTGATTCATTGAGAAATAACCCAAGAGAAGAATGTCAGTCTTGGATGAATTTGTTATTTGTTATTGTGAAACAGCAAACTGAAGAAATCATGTGATCCTAAACTCTGCGACCTTTGGTGACAGCAGTCCAAATGGCAAACCGAGGACAGGTGGCTCCACAAGTGTGAAAAGATAAACTCGGCCAACGCGGAGAGGAAACAGAGTCGAGGGAGAAACTGTGACCTATGAATGATTGATTTTCCTTTTCCTTTCATCAATTAGCTTTCTTCCCAGGCATTTTGACCCTGCGTCTTTGTGATGGAAAACAGCCCTGTTCCTGCTCTGCTTTGCGCAAAACCCAGACTGACAGCTGCACTTCAGCACCTGAGGGTTTTGGCTCCCGTGAGGAAGGAACTCTTGACACCACTATCTTTATCATTTTTCAGAGCAACCACAGCCTGTGGAAGAGACTGCTAGGTTTCCCTCTGACAACATACTGCTGTTACAGTGTTATTGCATGATTTTCAAAAATAGTCCCTCACGAGCTGCAGCTGCATCTCAGGTGCTGCTTCCAAAAGATTTATGCTTTATGGTTTTGATTTGGATCATTTTGGGTCTGTAAATGGATGCTTCAAAATGGATCGAGTCTGTCCCAAAGGTTTTTCTTCCCGGTCCCACTCATTTTGGTTTACTGAGGCAGCTTTTGGCTCAAACAACCCTCCTCATCCATCTTGCTTTCTGGAGGAAGCCACTTGGGAGTCTACATCTGTAGAAATCAGTAGCTGTCATTAAAGCTGAGTAGTGATTTTAACATTTACAATGCTGGATTTTTCCAGACTTACAGGGGAAAAAAGATTTCAAATGTGTTTTTTTTTTTTTTTCCCTCATCCAAGACGTCATTCTCAGTGAAGTGGCACAACAGTTAATTACGATTACACCCTGGAAGAAATGACATTTTAATTTAGTACAAGTGTCCTGTTAACCAGGACTACCGGGAAATGTGAAGTCCACAAAACTGTCGATGTTGGAAGCACATTGTGCAATATGACTAGCACACATTATCCTTTTAATGCTATAAAATCAAATTTCATTTGAAAAGCACAGTTTATGGAACAGTAACACAATAACATATCTATCCACTCACATCTAGGGTCACTTAAATAAACCAACTAACCTTTGCAGCACGATTTTCAACTGTGGAAGTGTTCAAAGAAAACTTACACATGAACTTGGAGATTCTGTGGTAACTGAATTCCAAGCACCTCACGTTAATGCTTACCTGTGGGCTTCGGCTTTTGACCCAGCATTTGGTGGTGGGTTGACTGTGTCGATGAGGATTCGACGGAGAGGGTTGTCGTATTTCGGCTCAAACAACGTTTGGAAACTATCATTCTCCACAACAGAATATGGACTCAAGTGATTTCACGTAAAATCTCTTAATTAACTTTGTTATTTTACTTTTGGATATCCAAGACGTTTTTTTAGACTGTCGATAGTGCTTGCAGCAGATCGTATTGAAGCCACACTCACCACAGTAGCACCCGCGTCTCCTCTTCCGGATGGAACCATACAATGTGATTTTGCTAATCTGACATGTTCCCTAAATATTTAATTTGGGTCCAAAAAAACGTACACACCGCATGACTGTTATCCAAAGCTAATAAGATGTTGAGATTGAAGTCGGGCCAAACATATGACGGGATCTGGAAGGTCAGTCGTGTTTGTGTGATTTTAAGAAAAGGTCTAAGAAAAAAACTGTTGCACCATTGTCATTTTATTCTGGAGAAGATGGAGGTCAACAAAATGAAGAAATAACAAATTGTAAGCTTAACAATAATAATAATAATTGGTTTGGTGGACCAAATGGGAAGAGGGATTCAAATGTCTCCTTTTTGTTCTCTCAGTGGTGAGCTACGCTCCTCTGGTGTCCCTCCGTGTGGATCAGTTGTCAATGTGTTTGAACCCTGTTGTGAATGCGGGGTCTGATTCTAACTGGTTTATCAGAAGTGTAATGTGAGCTGCATGTGGATGCAGAAAGAAAGTTTTAGTGGAGGGGTCAGAATGTCAGTCTTTGTTCTCTAAAAGTTACCATTGTTTCAACCTATTCAACAATAAAATGCTCCATGTTTAAATCTGCTCGCTACTTTTACTTTAAATTATATTATATAATTTTTTGGATTATTATTCATGGATCGTATGTATGTATGTAACCTTTATTTAACCAGATGAAAAACCCGTTGAGATCAGGATCTCTTTTTCAAGAGTGACCTGGTCAAAAGGTCGGCAGCACACGTCTCATAAATGAGGTCACGGTGTTTTACAAATAAACAAAGGTACGACTTTAGGATATTTACAATATAAAATGTATGTACAGTAAAGTGACTATATATATATATATATATAATATATATAATATATATATATATATATAATATATATATATATTATATAATATATATTTTAGATAACATAAGTTACAAAGTAAACAAACGTTTGGAGAATGCAAAGATTACATGCAGCTTGACATTTATGAAGTAAAATAATAGCAGAGTGCAATCTTTTTTACAGTGAACATTAGAAACATGAGCAGTTTTGTGGGGATTCTTTTTCCAATGAAGTGAGATTAGACCACTTCAGTTCAGTTTGGATAGAGTTCCAGGCAGAGGCAGCAGAAAAACTGAAAGCTTGTTTCCCAAATTCAGTTCAGACACGGGGAACATGCAGGAGAAACTTTGCTTGAGTGTAATCACACCATGAGTTTTTGAGAAGCAGTTTTTAACTGAGATGTGAGGGGACCGAACCAAGTAATGCCTTATAGACAAGGGTCTATAAGTCTTTTAATTTTAAGAAGATTATTGAAATAGTTGTTAAATGAATTTATCTTAAAACAAGCTTGTGTTTTTACATTCTGTATACTGTATAAGCTAATGAGTGAAAACTCCAGAAACAGAGCAGATTGAGTTGGACATTTGGTAAGAGTGCTACCCATGGTAAGGCATTCTGGTCTGCTCTCTTTTGAGGAGGCACAGTTGCAAACATGCGTCTTTTGGGTTTTTTTCTGCCTTCAATTATCTCAAAGAGATGGATGAGAAGGAAAAATCTTCATTGAAACGGCTCCTTTGACAACAAAGCTGAATAATAAAATTGTCTTTGTTATGCCACATTACATTTAAGCAAACAAGAGCTGACTTGGATGCATAAAAAACAGTGGTTACCTGGTAAGTTGACTTCAAAGTCTTTATTTCTTTAAAAATATTTTAAATTGTAAGTCATATGGTTTCCTCATGGAAAATTCTGAACATCGACATACACCAAGGAAATTGTGATTTGAGCAGACAACTGTAAATGATCATACTGATAAACACAATTTTCTTCTTTATATTTGGAGTTGGAAATGTTGCAGACTGATTAATTTATAGTGCAAAATAATGAACAAAAAGGATCAATTTAACACAAATAAATTGAAACAAAGAGGATAGATGTTGTGTGTGTCCGATCATACATGGAAACATGAGCGTTCGACAGCAGAGTGGATCCGGTGTGCTCAGGGAGTGCACTTGGTATGAAACTCATAAAGCAAGAATTAAAGTAAAGTTCAGAAACTTGTGTGTGTCGCCTCTGCAGCAGAGCTGCTGCTGTGTGACAGAAATCAATTTGTAAAGCTGCAGGTTGATTGGAGCCAGAGGCGCCATGTATTAGTTGGCTAATTGTAGGTGATGGTGTTTCCTTTGTGGGGAAGGGACGTGTTGACTCAATCACAGCACAGGGTCGTTGCGGTCATGCCTAATAAGAAGCAGAATTAGATTTCTGGCATGTCTGGAAGCCAAGCACACAAAATAGTCTTACAGCAGAGAGGAGGGTCGAGGAGGAGGAGGATGCTGGGAAAGATAAAGCAAAACAGGAAAATATGAATGCTGGCATGAAGAGGAAAAGAAAAGCAAGGCATTGATCCCTTTATTGTTTCAGCTGCAGCAAGTTTGCAGCCAGGAAGTTTCAGACAAAAACTCTGCGGTGGGGCTAAATGTCTACAATTTTAGCGCTAAGTCACGCAAGAGGTGAGCTGCCTGTGCGGTTGCACATGTCAAAAGGGAGGAGGACGGAGTACAGCAATTCATCCTGCGGTACTTTTATGTGTCAGTGGCAATAACAGGAACTGTCACTGTGCACTTAACTGACGCCTGTTCTCACCCCAGTGTGGTTACAGTATCTGGTGTCCAACAGAGTAGTCTGAAATCCAGGAGCCGAGTCTCTAAATGTCACCTCAAGTAAAGAGACAGCAGAAGGCCCTGTGCACCTTTGTCATTCCTGTTCTCGTTCAAGTACTCGTCAGCTGATAACATCAAAGATCTGGCTCCTCCAGTCATAAGTTATACTTGACGCTCCGTACACTCTGACCATCTCAAATGCAGACTTTTGCACTGATTTATGAGGCAGAAATGCACAACACACCAACAGAAACTGATGTGTTTGAGTTGGCATGACAACCACAGCTGGGCAATGTGTGATCAGCTCTTGGTTCTTTCTGATTTTGTTTGCTGGACTTCTTGCTTCATATTCTGTCATCTGCAATCTCCATTTTCCATCCATGGTTTTAGATTTAAGAAAAAAAATCTACATTTTAGACCATCAACCCGGAGCACCAGAAATACAGACAACAGTTATGCGAGTGAACTGAGGCTTGTCCAGGAACTTTATTTTAACCATGAAGCAAGACAGTAATTCAGGCACAATGAGCTCATGAAGCTCATAGAGGACTTGTTTTTTGACAAAGCAATAAGAAAAACTCTTAGGAGTTGTAATAAACCTGTAAAACTGGATTTCTGTTTGGAGTTTAGGCTCATTGGCCATGACATTTACTATTTTATGCAATCCTGGATTTTCTGAACCCCAGACATCCTGATCCTAATGATTTATGTGGTCCCGGAAAATGTATTTGCAATGGCAATCCCAAAGCTGGTCTTGAAGCGCGGAGCACTACAGCATAAAATGAAATCAGAAAATTTCTCCCAAACATTTGGGGTGCTTCGCTCTGTGCCAAAGTTCATTTTCTTTGGATAGACTTCAGAGGAAAACTTTCTTAGACCTGAAGAGACCCTGGTTCAGATCACAGCTGAGTTTTTTTCTGTGTGTAGTTGGTATGTTTATCATACATGTGTGGGTCTCCACCTAACATTACAGCTTCCTTCCACAGTTCAAAACAAACTTTAATGGTTGACTGCCCCATAACTGAAGCTCTATGTTGCCATTCTCTGTATGTAGGGGTGCGGTGGACTGAAAACCTGTCTAAAATGCACCGTTGTCCTCATGTGACAGTTGGAACAGGTTCAGCATTATCTGTTAAGACACTTAACTCTTGTGCTATCTTATGGGATCCAGATGACCCCACCCTTATATTGATGTGTGATCCCTCCCATGATGAAGGTGGACAGGATTTTATGTCTTCCATGGACACCAGTGAAGATAAAAAAATCCTTAAAATAAAGGTCAGCGGGGTGTCTTGTGAGGTCCAGATGAGCTTACTCCCTACGTCAACATATCTAGGATAGCACAAATGACACCTCATATTCCAACAGATTCTCAATCCCAGGTCATCACATACTCACAAATGGTTAAGAACCCCTCTGCGCCCCTCTTTGGCATTGTGGGTATCCCCAACTCGTCATTGCTGGCTGTTCTTTTTAAATCAGGGGTCCGGTCTTTTGTTGGAACTCGAGACGCAGCAGGTACCGGTACCCTAACCTGGGTCCCTAACCCTAGCCTGGCCTGCGTCTACCGTATCCGGAACTGGTACTGCTCTATGTCTGGTACCGATCTGCATCGGGTACCGGTACCAATCCATCCGTCTTTGGTACTGGGCTAACATTAGGGTTAGAATTGAATTGAACTTTATTAATATCCCAAGGGATGAATTTATCTGTTATGGCACTTATATACCTAAAACATTTTACAAACACACATATTCTTATGAACATAAATATACATATGAGTAATACACACCTATCTACAATAACTATATACTATACAATACTATACAAAACTATACAACATAAATTACTATACAGCCATACAATACAATACAGTACCCAATACAATACAAACTATGTACAATAACAATACAATAACAACTAACAATACAATATACCATTACAAAGTACAAAGTATTAGTGTTAGGACACCGGTGCGCTCAACGTCCCGGTATTAGTTTGAAGCCTGGAGGTTTGGAAGCCTTGCTTTAATTGGAACCGCCAGCGCGTCTAGAAATGATGAGTTGGGGACACCCAAAACATCAATTTTTGACGTGGAGGGTCCTTAACCATGAGTCAATATGTGAGAACTTGGTAATGAGAATGTGTTGCATATTCTGATTAATTTTGGTTCCAATATTCTTGAACAAGGAGTGAACTCTAGTAGTAAATTTGGTTAATCAGTATATTTTTTTTTTTGTAACAAGTTACAATCAAGGTTGTGTGTTATTGTGAATACGCTAGCATGTCTAACTTTAAGTTGTATTGGACTGAATATTTTACTCAGTAAATACTCTTCCTTTGAGCATTATGCTTTTCTTTTTGGCACCTCACCTGCTTTAACTGTCACAGTTCATAGACCACCAAACCCTTCAACCTGTTTTAATGAAGACTTTTCTGAATTTTTATCATCTCTCCACACTAGGTATAATAGGATTTTAATTACTGGTGACTTTAATCTTCATGTTTACAAAAATGATGTCTACGCTTGTGAGTTTTTAAATCTTCTTAGCAGCATGGACTTTAGACAACAAGTCACACAGGCCACTGACAACAGAGGACACACCCTTGACCTTGTCATCTCCTACCAGGGTGTCCTCTGTTGTTAACTTAGCAATATCAGATCATTACTGTGTGTTTTGTAATGTCACCAGTGAAATCCAGCAGGATGTCTCAGTGAGAACTGTATATATATATATCCTGAACCAAACTTCTGCTCAGAATTTATCTGCATCCTGTGATTTTATTGTTAATGATTTTAATATCAGACTTAAGTCTTCCATTTGATGCAGTGGCTCCAATCAAAAGCCACCATGACAACACCATGGAAGACTGATGACATTAGGTGTCTGAAACAGAAGTGCAGAAGAGCAGAGAGGAGATTTAGAAAAACTAAATTAATGAGTCATAAAGAAATTTTAAAGAACAACCACAATTTACAATAACTCAGTTAAACAGGCCAGAAAACGATACTTTTCAAATCTCATATCAGAAAATAAAAACATTCCAAAGTTTCTTTTTAAAACAGCTGACATTTTAACAAACAAAGATTTTAATAAGTCCTCCATGCCATCCTTGAATGCTGCATCTGAGGACTTTGCAGACCACTTCATGGGTAAAATCAATGCTATAAGATCTTACATTTCATCTATGCATTAATCTGGTTTTAACAGATCACCAGCATGGATTTTACCCAAGGAAACACTGGGGAGTCCTGATTGATGCAGACATGCTTGCTCGAGTTTTGTCCCAAGTAAACACCAAAAACCTGCCTTTTCGATCCCAGTCCCACTTCACTTTTTAAAACATTTGATGAATTCTTTGAGTCAAATTTTTTAAAATAGTTAATTATCTTCAGAGAGGGGAAATATCTTCCCCTCTGCCTGTAAAACAGTAGTGGAGAGGCCCCTTCTGGAGAAGAGCAGTTTAGATCCTAATACTCTGGATAACTACAGACCTGTATCCAACTTACCGTTTTTAAGTAAACTTATAGAAAAAAGTGTTGCTACTCAACTTCATGAGTTTTTAAATAACCAAAAAATGTTAGAAAAATATCAGTTCGGTTTTAGAATGAACCACAGTACAGAGACGGCTCTTTTAAAGAACCTTAATGATCTTAGAATAAATTTAGACTCATGAAAACTTTCTGTTCTGGTGCTGCTGGATCTTAGTGCCGCTTTTGATACGGTAGATCACCAGATTCTATTGGACAGACTTAAGAGTCATGTGGACCTCTTTGGAAATGTTCTTAAGTGGTTTCATTCTTACCTCACAGATTGACACGTTTATGAAAGTTTGGATACTTGCTCCTCAAGAATCCATGAAATAAGTTGTGGGGTTCCCCAAGGGTCAATTTTAGGTCCCCTTCTGTTTAACTTGCATATGTTGCCTCTTGGGGAAGTCATCAGGAGACACGGCGTTGACTTTCACAGCTACGCTGATGATACTCAGCTTTACATCACCGTGTCTCCTGATGACCCTGAACCTTTAAACATTCTTTTAAAATTTATTTTAAATATTAAGTAATGGATGGCAGATAACTTCATACAACTCAAGCAGGACGAAACAGAAGTTTTAATCATCGGTCCTGAAGACAAGAGAGAGAGGATTTTACCTCATCTTCAGAATTTTAACCTTTCTCATTGCATGAGAAACCTGGGCGTTCTTTTAGACTCTGAACTGAATTTTATCCCACACATTAAAAATGTTGTCAAGACTGGATTTTATTATCTCAAAAATACAGCCAGGTCCGCCCATTTCTCTCTCTTGCCAGAGCAGAGGGGCTGATGCATGCTTTTATTTTTAGTCGTTTAGATTATTGTAATACCCTGTTCTCTGGTTTACCTAAAAATCTCTAACAAATTTACAAATATTACAGAACTCAGCAGCTTGAGTTCTGATGAGGACCAGGGGGCGGGATTACATGAAACCTATTTTAAAATCACTGCATTGGCTCCCTGTGCGTTTCAGGATTGATTTTAAAGTTCTATTAATGGTTTACAAATGTCTTTACAGTCTTGGGCCTTCTCATTTAAATGGCTTTTTTAAGATTTGATCACTCGCAAACCCTGAGGTCCTCTGGCATTGGATTTTAGTCGTGCCTAATTGAAGACCAAAACTTATGGTGAGACTTCATCCTCTCACTACAGTCCCCGCCTCTGGAACAGCCTGCTTTAGAGCTTTAGAGGTTTTTAAGAAGAGGCTCAAGACCCACCTTTTTAATCTGGCTTTTATTTTTTTGCATTTAACAATATTCCTCTTTTATGTTTTTACATACATTTCATGTATGACATTTTATTATCTTACACTTAAGGTTTTATGCGCCAGTGTTTCCCTTTGGGGATCCTTTGTGCTAGGGGTTGACGGTTCTGTCCGGGGACGTTGCCGCGGTTGACGCCCTTTCGGGGGTGGCCAGGTTCTGACTTTGCAGCTTATGGAGTGGACCCCACTGCTTTCCCTGTCTGGGTGGGCACCGTGGTGATGTTCCTGTGGCTGGGCTGGCTCCTGGTATGAATAGATCCCCAAAATACTGTTTCTTCACAGCAGAGCCAAGCCCAGGTTCTATTTTTTTTAAACGTTTATTAGTATTCATTGTTTGTCGGGTCATGTCTGTGAGTGTTTATGGACGGAGGGGGTGGGTTGGGTGGATTGGGTTTCTCTCTTTTTATTGATTGATTTATTTGCTTGTTTCTGTTTTTACTTGTACAGTGCTTCGGGCTGCACAAGCAGAAATATAAATAAAGTTTTATTTCATTTGATTTGACTGTTCTTTTTATTACATGCCACTAACAAGGTTTGGAGTTAGCGTAGTCTCAGTAATGTTTGTTTCAGTGGTTTCAATCAGTTTTTTATGTGTTGCAAACAAAATTACGAGTTACAGGTATTAATTAATATGCTTATGCGGCTAATGTGGCTAATGCTATTAATGTGGCTAACGTGTAGCATGTTACAAGCAAGTTCTAGAGTTATGGTGAATGTAGTTAATACACTTTGACTGATGGACTTATTTCTAACTCTTTTACTTCGCCTTATGTGCCTTTAAATTGGGTGCGCCTTACAATATATATGACATAAGTTACAAAAATAGACTATTCATTGATGGTGCGCCTTATCTGGTGTGATCTATAGGGTGGAAAACACTGTAAGTACAGATAATTGATGGATAATTCAAACACGCATAAAAAAAATAATTTGTGGAAGCAGAAAATACTAAAATGTTAGAAATGTCTAACCAAGAAATGTGGATCAATCATGGAATGAAAATGCTCATCAACATGAAACAGTCAAAGGACTATTACATGCTGATGTTCTGAAGACGAGCTGTTTTTCCTCTTTGACTTTTCTATTTTTCTGCTTATGTTTCTCTATGAGTAATACCATCCACAGATGGACAGCTGTTTTTCCAAAAATCTTGGTTCACTAAAGTGTAAAAGTAGACATCATATTTATCTGCTGTCATGTTGTTTGTTTAGCTGCAAGATAGGCCAAGTCAAATTCTGAAATATAAGATCTCCTTTTTCTGTTTCGGTCAGATTTAGATGAGCAAAGGTGGACGCCGAAAGGCAATTACTCAGAATGGCAGTTTGGCAGTAGAAAGATCCGGGGCAAAGGTACCCGAGGGTTAAAGGTGGGTCTGAAAGTCTGAGATGTCAGTGAAGGTCAAAACAAGGCAGAAAACAGGCAGAACAGGTGCACTGGGAACAGAGGATAACTGACTACTATCTGGTAAAAAGAATGTAGCATGTGTAGCAGTTCACAGAGGTGATATGCATCTGCTAATTGCCGCAGGACGAGGCTGGGCTGAATCCTGACAGTTTCCCTATGAATTACACCTGTCTCCAATGACACGTAGTGTTGACCAATGAGGGGAGGGAAAAGACTAGGCTTGTTGGAGAATGCAGCCAGCAGAGAAGCAGTTCAGGCAGCAGAGTCTGAAGAGTGCTATGAAAGCAACCCAAACAAAGTGACGGTGGGAAATGTTAAGGTTTCTCCATCCAATCAAACCCAGTCCATCATCTAATCTACTACAAATATGCCTTAAAAAAGCATGAAGACACCAGTGTTGACCAGATTATTGATCCTGAGCAACAAATACCCAAAGATCTATGCATCCGTCCATCTTCTGCTCAGTCAGGACTAGGTCACGGGGGCAGCAAACTAACGAAAGTTGCCCAGACTTCCTTCTCTCCGGTCACTTCCTCCAGCTTCTCTGGGGGGACCCCAAAGCGTTCCCAGGCCAGGCAATAGATTTAGTCTTTCCAGTGTGGCCTGGGTGTTCCCTGGGGCCTCCACCCAGTGGAACATATTCGGAACACCTCCCCAAGGAGACGTCCAAGACCAGATGGCTTCTAAACTCCACCTAAACTGGCTCCTCTCGACATGGAGGAGTAGCAGCTCTACTCCGAGCTCTCTCTGGGTGACCGAGCTTCTCACCCAACAGGTGCACCAAAGAGCACCACCATTTTAACCATTTATATACGGAGCCTCGTTCTTTTAGTCATGACCCCAAGCTCATGACCATAGGTGAGTATTGGAATGACGATCGACCGGTAAATTGAGAGCTTCCTTGCTTTCTGGCACATCGCTCAATTCACTACCATAAACTGGTGCAGCGACTGCATACCAGTGGACGCCGCTCCAATCTGCCAGTCGATCTCATGCTCTGATCTTCCATATCTTTTGAACAAAAGACCACAAGATATTTAAACTCCTCCACCCGAGGCAGGAACACTCCACCCACCGAGAGAGGACAAACTACCTTTCTCCGGTCAAGAACCCTGCTTCAGACTTAGCGGTGCTGACCCTCATCCTTGTCGCTTCACACTCGGGTGCAAACTGACCCAATGCATGCGGAAGGACAGGGCTCAGTGAAACTAACAGGAAATCATCATTTGAAAAAGCGAGGAAAGAGGAAATCCTGTGGTCCCCAAACCAGATCCCCTCCAGCCGTTGGCTGCGCATAGAAATCATGTCCATAAAGATTATGAACATGACAAAGGGCAAAGACATTTACCAACAGTGGAAAACAACTATAATTTCTTTAACTTGCATAGCAAACGAACTGCATTTAAAACATAAAATTTAATTTACTTTGATGTTCTTGGATGTTCACCCTACACTCAAACCTGACAGCCTTTTCCTGCTCGTAGATCATCTGTTTCCACAGCATATGAAGCATCTGCCGTTGGAGATGTAAACTTGTTGCACTGTGGAAGGGTTGTACTTACCAGCACCGGGGCAGCTGTATACGCTTTGCAGAGGATTCTGCTTGTACAGGTTTGACGATTCAGAACTTGAAAATTACTGTTATCTTATTCCCAGCTAAGTATAGCTGTGGCTCAGGTGTTCTGCATCTGAGTGTTGCTCCATCCCCAGTGCACAGAAGCTTGTCCAGGGGAGCAGCAGTGGCTGTCGGACCGTTAAGCTGCTGTGATACAGCGGTTTATAAGCCTTTAACTGGTGTAATTTTAGCTTTAATGAGCACTTGAGGGTAGAGGTATGCTGAAAATTGGTACTTTTAGTCAATAAAACATTAAAAAGAAGCTCCTGGCAGTCCAAACCCTTAAAGTGACGTCTTTAAAAGACGTCACTTTAAAAGTTGTACTTGCAGGCTTTTCAGTTGTAATTCCTTTGCTGCAGGGACTGCTCATGGAAAGAGGGGAACTGTGTGAACAACTAGAGAAAACTCACCTGTTATTAGCACCTAGAAAGCAAGAAAAACTGAGGGATTGTTACTAGAAGACCAGGTCATTGATACAATTTCAAAACTTTAAATCTAATTTAATACATTTTTGTCATTGTACTACTTGACACCACACCATCACTCCCCCTTTGTACCATTTTAACTGGATTAAGATGAGAAAGGAGCTCTTCTTTTTTTTTTAAATACATTTTTGTTTCCTTTTCAAAGTTTGTAGTTACAAAAGATTTTTGGTCATTTTAGTTTTTCTTTCTAACATTTCTAATTTACCTTACATTCCTCTGAAAACATGAAGCAGCATTCTCCGAGAAAATGCTGGAAGCAAAAATTAGTAACAAGCCTGATGGGGTAATGGAGTGCCATTTTTCTGTCAGTCAACACAGATTCAAGTGCACTGGTGTTACACCATCTGGGAAGAATCACCCCAGGGCCCACCTTCCATTCGACCCTGCAGGTGGTCTGGTTAAACATCCTGTCTACAAATTAAGGGCAGAGGTGGCGTCCAAACCGTAGGCTGGATATAAAACAAGCCACTCTCCAGAGGGGTTTGGGTCAACTAGACAGGAAATGAAAGGGAAAATGATTGTAAAACAGGTTCTGCTCAAGTCTCATTAAACGAGCTGGCACTCAGAGTGAGGCAGCTGGAGCTCGTCCCTCAGCTTGACTGTTCAGCAGTGAAACCCCTTTCATTTGGTCATGAGGTACTCCAGTTAGTTAAAAAAGATTGTCAATCTTTGCTCTTTATTTGAACCAAACGATGATGGCATTTCTTAAACCAGATAGTCTAAACTTGTTTTCAACTCACTGTGATAGCAATGACATTAACATAACAGAAAAATGCAGACTGATAACAGGTTTCAAGCGTCACAACTCCAGATAAAATCTGAGAATGATGTCAAACCTTTTTCCTTATAAGAGATATAACAATTTATTTTAACAACACTTTGATTCATACCATAATTTATGGTTGACAATACAATTTATAGTCAATATTGGTTCATTTTAAACAATCTGCTCAATGATCCAATTTATCTTTATCCAAAACTTCCACCAGTGTGACTAAATACCTGGTACTGAACATTGCAGGTGAAGTTTTCCACATTCCTTGTATTTCTTGAAGTCTAAATTAAAAATGTGTACAAACAAACAGGTAAACAAGAGTGAATGTCAAATCCATTCACATTTTAGTCTCATAAAGTTCAGCCCACGGGTTATTTTCCACATCAAAAAAATCCAAAGAGAACATTATTAAAACATTCTACCACACTGACATGTCTTTGCTGAATTCAAAGTGTTTAGAATTAGAAAATGGCAGTAAAAGAGCCATTTGGGCCTGTTTGGTTCTGATCAAAACCGAACAGGAGCAGCAAAGCCCCTTTTTTTTTTTACCCTTTTAGGACAATTTTATACTATTTCGCATCATTACATTGTCATCTTTTATAATAAGTTATATTTATTTTTGGATTTGAATAAATACATGTATATTAAGATAAATGAGAATTTTCTCTAGTCTGATTTGAACTCCAAACAAGACTCACATTTTCCCACTAATTCCCAACAAATCTATTCAATTGAAGCAAATGTATTTGTAAATAACACAAGACAAAATGACATTTTCTGTTGTTATACTTTAAGTATACTTTGGTGAGCCATCCTCCTTTTTCCTACTTACCGACAACTTTATTTAACTTTATTTCATTTTGGAATGATTTTATAATGGTATACGTCGATTTAATTAACAGTTTACTTTAGACAGATTGATCTGCTTAAAAAATGACAGTAGAAAGATGGCTGCTAAAAAAATGACAGTAGAAAGATGGCTGCTAAAAAAAAATGACAGTAGAAAGATGGCTGCTACTGCAACAAGCTGGGATCCTCTGTTCTAACAATCTAGCAAATATCTTCCAAAGAAATTAAAGATCCAAACTTTTTTCAAACCATTTTTGCTCAATACTCTACAGTTTTTCAAATTCGGGAAATTTTTTGAAAACTTTTTCTTGGACACCTTGGAAGCCAAAGTTTGATATAGGCCTACAGAAAACTTTAGCAAAAAAAAAAAAAAAATCAGACCACAATGGCAAAGAAGGTTTGCAGAGGACATGGAGGAAGTGAAGAAGTCTCAACTTCATGTCAGCGGAATTAAGTTTGCTGGTCAAGAAACAAGATTTGATGGCTTTCACAGAAGAAATACGGCAACTGAAGATGGTCATCCAAGAAAGGGACAAGACAATAGAAAACCTACAGAAAAGAGTGGATGACCTGGAACAATACACAAGAATGGATGACGTGGTGATTACTGGTTTGGTGACAACTCATCGAAGTTATGCAAGAACTGCAGCAAATGACAAGGATGGAACAATGCACCACCAGGGAACTACAATCACTGGAGCAGCAGGTCATGAACTTCCTTAATAGTAAAGATATTATGGTGGACAGCAGAAATATAGCAGCTTGTCACACTATTCCTCAGAAACAAAACAACATGCCAAAGATAATTGTGAAATTTTCTAACCGTAAATTCAAAGCTGAACTGTTAATGCAAACCAAAAAACTAAGAGGCTCAGGGGTTTATGTCAATGAACACCTCTCAAGGAAGAATGCTGAGATTGCACGCCAAGCAAGAATACTGAAAAAACAAAAACGGATTCAAGACACATGGACAAGGAACTGTAAAGTGATGATTAAACAGAATGGAACACCAGAACAAGCCAAAATAGTAACTATAAGGGAAATGTCTGACCTGGATCAATACAAGTAAGGCAAATGCAATTATTATCTTTTTCTTTTGGCACTGTCTCAGTTTCATCAGATAAATACAAATCAAACAGTGGATCATAATAACCTTAAGTCATTTACATTTCAAGAATATAAGCAACATGACCAAGAAAATGACATTGACCCTGACAAATATCTCTATGAGAATATAAATCTGGACTGTAGATACTACTCAGCAGAGGATATCAAAGAACTGACTGAAGAATTCTCTATTATTCACTTTAATAGTAGAAGTGTGTACAGGAATTTCAGCAAAATAAAAGAGTATCTGCAACAAATTCAGCTTACATTCTGTGCAATAGCAATCTCAGAAACGTGGCTGTGTCATGATAAAGAGTTGTATGATGGTTTGGATGGATATGATTTATACAAACAAAACAGAGTGAATAAGAGAGGGGGAGGTGTTGCTTTGTTTGTAAAAAAGGGTATAAACTGTGTAATGGTGGAAGAAATGACTACAGCTATTGATGATTTGATGGAGTGTGTCACTATTGAAATCACAAATGAATATTCAAAGAAAACTTTAATAAGCTGTATCTACAGAACCCCTGGATCATGTCTTAATAACTTTAATAGGAAAATGTCTGACTTGTATGCTAAAGTAACTGATAAGAATGTGTTTGTTTGTGGTGACTTTAACATAGATCTGTTGAAGACATGTGATAATACTAAATCCATGGAGTTTATAAATAACATTTTTAGTTTGAGTCTGTTCCCTTCAATAACTAAACCAAGTAGAATAACAAGCAAAAGCACCACCTTGATAGATAATATTTTTGTAAATTTAACACAAAAAAGGTGAAAAGTGGTTTATTGTTGACAGACATAAGTGATCATCTACCTGTTTTTGTCACATTGAAATTAAACAATGTAAAGTCAGATAAAATAGGTACCATTAAAACCGTTAGAGTAAGAACACCAGATGCAATAGAGGCTTTCAGAACTGAACTCTTAAATCATGACTGGAAAGAGGTTTACGTTGAAGATGTAAATGATTCTTATGCTGCTTTTTTGGAGACATTTGTATTTTTTTATAATCATCATTGTCCAGTGAGAAAAACAACAGAATGCAGGAAACACAAGCAAAATCCATGGATGACCAAAGGGTTAGAAAATGCCTGCAAAAAGAAAAATTCTTTATATAAAGATTTTTTAAAACATCAAACAAAAGATAAAGAGGACAAATACAAGAAATACAAAAATAGGTTGACAGCAATTCTGAGAGAGCAAAAACAGAATTATTATAGATTGTTACTAGAAAAGTACAAATCTGATGTTAGAGGAACTTGGAATGTGATTAAGGAAGTGACCCATCAGCGTAAATCAAAACATTTACCATCACATATTGTTAGAGATGATAGTTCAACCGTCGAAGATATTCATGCAGTGGTTAATGAGTTCAACAATTTTTTTGTCAATGCTGGACCAAGTTTAAATAAAAAATTCAGGGAGCTCATGGTGGAAATAATTATTCTTTTTGACTACAACAATAGCAGCTCAATGTTTCTCAGTGGAGTCTGTGAGAGTGACATACTAGAGGTGGTTAATAAATGTAAAAATAAAAGGTCTACAGACTGTGATGATATTGATATGTCACTGGTAAAAAATGTAATTGATTGTATAATCAAGCCCCTCACATACATCTGTAACTTGTCATTTTCAACAGGGATATTTCCAGACAAAATGAAACTTGCTAAAGTGATTCCGCTTCATAAAGATGGTGACAAAAAGGTGATGAGCAATTACAGACCAATCTCACTATTATCTCAGTTTTCAAAAATATTAGAAAAACTGTTTCTTAAACAACTCAATATTTTTGTTGAAAAACATAACATATTATGTGAACAGCAGTATGGCTTTAGGGAAAATAGGTCAACATCTTTAGCAATTATGGATTTCACAGAAAATGTTGCAACAACTATTGATAACAAACAGAACGCTATAGGTGTTTTTATTGATCTTAGCAAAGCATTTGATACAATTAATCATTCACTTCTGTTACAAAAATGTGAGCACTACGGTATTAGAGGGTTGGTTAAGAATTGGTTGCAAAGCTATTTAAATAACAGACTTCAGTATGTTGAAATTGATGGCACAGTATCAGGACAAAGCATAATAACATGTGGAATTCCCCAAGGCTCTGTTTTGGGACCAAAATTATTTATACTTTATTTAAATGATATTGTCAAGGTATCAACAAAATTAGAGCTTGTTATTTTTGCAGATGATACAAATGTATATTGTTCAGGTCAAGATATTTTTCAATTAATTATAGAAATGGAAAGAGAGCTTATTAAACTTAAAATTTGGTTTGAGAATAACAAGTTATTTTTAAATGAAAAGAAAACAAAATTTATGATATTTGGTACAGATAAAGCAAAAGACAACATAAAACTTCATTTTGATGGAATAGAAATTGAACGTGTTTACAAAACAAAGTTCCTTGGAGTCATTATTGACCACCGGCTTAATTGGAAACCACATGTTGAATATATAAAAAAAAAATATCTAAAGCCATAGGTATAATTTATATAGACTAAAAGAATACTGAGTACAAAATGTTGACATATTTTATATTCAACCTTAATTCTTCCATACTTCCAGTATTGTAGTGAAATTTGGGGAAACATATATAAAACAAATATTTATCCAATAATTAGACTTCAAAAAAGAGCTATTAGATTAATAAATAAAGTTGGTGTTTGGGAGTCCACTAATGCACTGTTTAAAAAATCTAAAACATTAAAATTTGAAGACATTGTTCATTTAAGAATGTTGGAAATCTCTTTTGGTGCCTTTCAAAATAGTTTGCCCTTGAGAGTGCAATCATTTTTTGAGAGAAAAGATGAACAGTATATATTTAAGAGGTAAATTTATGTTTGAATCGTGCAGGGCAAGAACAAATGTAAAATTGAGATGTCCTTCTGTTTTTGGAACAAAACTTTGGAATGCTTTAAATAAAGACCTCAAAGTAGTCAATACTCTTAAAAAATTCAGGTTACTGATAAAATGTGAAAAAATTGATCAATATTAGTGAAATGCAATATTAGTGAATATATATATATATATATATATATATATGCAGCTGTAATATATTTATTTATTGTATATAGTACAATTATACTATTTCGCATCATTCATTGCATCTTTATAATAAGTTATATTATTTTGGATAGAATAAATACTTATATAAAATGAGATTTTCATTTTCCAGTCACTTTTTACTTTGACAGAAACTCACATGACTTCTTTTCAAAATAAAGAACTTCAGGTCCGAACAAGATCATTCAATTGAAGCAAATGTATTAAATAACCAAAACAAAATACATTTCTTTAAACTTTAAGTATACTTTGGTGACCATCCTCTTTTTCCTACTTACCGACAACTTTATTTAACTTTATTTCATTTTGGAATGATTTTATAATGGTATACGTCGATTTAATTAACAGTTTACTTTAGACAGATTGATCTGCTTAAATTGTAGCCAATGAATTAATTCATCTATTTAGTTTATTAAAAGTTATTCGGTTAAAGAATAAAATCAGAATGTCAGCCAGTGAGCCAAGTTTGATGTAAGGGTGAATATCTCTAACACATGTTTATCCAACAAAAGGAGGAAATTAGACACTATAAATTGAAAATAAAATAGCTTTGATCTCTCTGACAGCGCTTTTTAGAATTAGATGGCAGCAAGAAATGTTTGTGAGGATTCCCGGAAACTACCACAATCTCCTGTCAAGGATGAAAAAGGCGCTTCAACTGTGAGTCCACAGGATTTTACTGTTGCTTTGCACACAATCTGTTAGATACAAAGTGGCTGGAGAAGAGCTGATAGTTGATGTGGGATTCAATAACAGTTTAGTTTATTAACTCTGTTGGTAAATATACCAGTCATGGATTGGTGGGCTTTCCGTTTTTTTTGGGTTTTTTTCTGGGAAACCTCCTACTGGCTCTGTATTTGGAATTACACATTAAGTCAAAGCGAGCTCACAGAAAAGAAAACAGCTGTCAGACAATGAATTACTGTTCTCTCAGAGGAATGGATGAGTATTCTGGGAGTGTGTCAAAAATGGCACATGTGCACACAAACACACTCAAGTGCGCTTCCAGTTCACGTCTATGATAGACGCAGTAGGGCCTTTTTTGAGTTTACAAAGTCCTGAAGAAAAAATATAGTTGCTGTCTGAACTGAAAACCGTTAAACATCGTATCCAAACAAGTTTCTGCACTTTGCACAAACACGGGCATATCCTCTATAACAGCAGCATCCTGAAGCTGACCTAGAATAAAATCTACTGCTGTTTTTCTGGTGTTTCCCAGCTTGACAGCTTCGTGACTTTCCTGTGAGAAGAGAGCACATCCCCAGACTAACCCTGGTGACCCCTCAGAGGTACTCCAGCGGCTGTTCATCAATGCTGCCTCAGTCCCACACGCAGGGATGGCTGACTGAAGACGAGGAGTGAAGAAGGTTCTTGAAAAGACTGCAGAAGATATTTACACTTTTAACACACAGATTCTTCTGATGTTTGAATAAATGTCCATATTGTACAATTCTTCACAAAATGAAAAAAAAAATCTGAACTAAAAGGTAAATGTTCCTATAGAAATTTTAAAATTGTGTTTCAGTGACTACAACTATCAGGCTGGTGGATAAGTGATGCACCAATAAAAACTGAATCTGTCTTCCAAGTAAATATCAACTTTTTTATGTGAAGGTAGTCACAGGTTTCTGGATCAGGACCAATCTAGTTCTGTTTTCATACTTTATTAGCCTACTGTGTGTGAATGGGTGAATGGGTCTCTGACTGTGAAGCGCTTCAGGCCTTCAAGAAAGATTAAAAAAACACTATACCAGTGAATGCCAATTACCATTTACCATAATTGCCAGACAACATCACATTTATATCTTTACATCATAACGACATTCAGCTCCATGAATTTGGCCAAACCAGTTTGTTTGAACTCAATCATTTCAAACAGCTTTTTGATGGTTTTTCTTCTGTGTCTTTGAAGTGTTTCTGTAAATCTCATAACAGGATTTAAAGCTCTTTTTCCACCCATCTCAATACCCGTAACAGCACGGACTCTTCTTACTTTAAGCATAAATCAACCTGCTCTTGGTTTCCAGAAAAAGAGGCCAACATGAGGTTACTATACTTTCCAAGAGATGGATGACGAATTGAAACTTCTGTCCTGCTAAACAAGCTGTGAAATTAAGATAGTCGTTGTTAAAGACTCAAATCTGATCAAAATAGAAAAATGTTGCACTTATAAAAAAACATCTGGAATGGAATAAATCAAATGAACTCTATCCTATTGTATTATACTCTTCAGATCTAATTGAAGTGATGTGATTGTCAGTGAATATACCATTTTAATGATGCCTTATTCTTTTAAGTGGCATGGCCGAGATGTTGAAGAAAAGGCTAAATCAGCAGCATTTTTTTTTTAGCCTTTTTATTTGCTGGTAGAAAAACCTCCCAAAACAGTTTTTTTTTTTTTTTTTTAAACCACTCGTGTTGTGTGAATTTGGGGCATATTTAAAGTGCAGAAATGTCTTCAAGATATTTTAAAGCAGACTGCTGACCATCGTTTATCCAAAGATATATCTTCAGGAACTAATCCTGCAAGCTTTTGCAGCACAGCAGGAATAGCGCGTTCCAAGAATGGGATTCTTCACGCATCAGGATTTATTCATTATGACAGAGAAAGACGTTGTCAAAGCACATGAACTTGTAAACCCAGTTTTTCTCAGCTAACTCGATGGTGTCTGAAAATGTTCCTTTTTTTTGGCCTGGATTTAAAAAAAAAAAAAAACGGAGTTACAACTGTGTACTGGAAGTGAGAAATATAGATGCCACCTCTGCAAAAATAGGCAATATCTAAATTACATTTGAAACACATGTACAGTTTTAGGGCTTCGGGGGGTTAACTAGTACGGGTGCTGCAGGTTTTTGGGTTGTCGGGCCGTGGAGGGTCGTAGACAGGAATGACGGCATCTTAAAGTAAGACGTCTTGTGGCCACCTTAAGGGACATCATGAAAATGGAACTTAGTATTGTTGTGTGTGTGATATTGTTAAGTATTTTTAAGGATAATGCACGTCATACGCACTTACACTTAACAAAAATATAAAAGTTATATTTTTGTTTATGTTCCCGTTTGTCATTAGATGAACACAAAGATCTGAAACATTTTTTACAAATGCAAAATTAAAAATTGTTCACAAATTTGTCTAAATCTGTGATAGAGATCACTTCTCATGCTGAGATAATGTGTGTCAGGAGTGCACACTTTTCACTTGAACAACCCCAACAGGCTCAGTCTACGGGGTTCAGGGAGGTTGAAAAAAATTGTACAATTTGCATGTGTCTCACGTACTTCACCCTTACTTACTGTTACATGTTGTATAATTGTAGATCCCTTAAGTTCACCGAGTGATGTACAATCTTAAAATTTAAAAATACAATCTTAAGATATTGTGGGCCATTTGAGTGTCCCATACAGGTTTGCCAGTTTTTTTCCTGCAGACGGTCCATATCCACTTGTATAGGTAGTTGGGACTTACCCCGGGTTCACACGGCATCCGATCCGGCTCTGGTCCAGCTCCGGTACGGAAGCCGTTGGCCTTGAAAAGTAAGAGAGCCACTCAGACTGCATCCAGTCTAGTCCAGCCTCTGTGGTCTGGCCTCTACTGCACTCCGAATCCATTTTGTTGCCCTCAAATTTTTGCCGGACACTGGAGCCAAGCTGGAGTGCATTTTTGTGAAGTTGGGGCTATTAAAGACCTAATCCGGGAATCATGCAAACCATCAACTCAAATTTTAATTTGTTGAAAATTATTATTTTAAATGTAACACATTACAGAGCTTTTGTTAATTGATCCAACTTTTTAACTTTTTTTTGTGCAGCGTCCGCACCGAAGTCAGACCGGATGTGGTGTGAACCTAGGGGTAAGACACCATGAAATTAATCTTATGTGGATAGACAAATGTTGGAAGAGTGACTTAATTACAACCCATACACCAACAACAATAATGTTAAATGAGGGAGAATTGAGGACCCTGTGCAGGACACAAATCTACGACAGGATATTGTTATCATTAGATGAAACTAATGGAATGGATTAATTGGGAATGTCAAGGGTCACAGAATGTCCACATGGAAAGCAGCTTTCAAAGGTAATAAATAGCAAACAAAATGTAATGCCTTGGCATTACGGACACAGCTGTGGGACACTGGTGGGGGTTAAGCAAAAGCGACAACTACTTGGCCTACAGAGGAGGCCTACTTACAGTATGTCCGGTAATTCGTCAACCATTGCTCACATAGTCCAACTTTCTTCCTGGTTTGTGCTCACATTGTCCACAAAGATCCAAGTCTGAGCACAGTTGTCACTTTTTTACACAACCCACATTCTGAGTTTCACTTTGGTTGAAGGAAGGAGTGGTTGGTACATTGAAATAATATCTAAGATTGAGCATTTTTTCTTATTTTCCACTGTGGTTTGTTCTCAGAACTCAGTGATGTTCGCTGTTCAGTTTTCTGCTTTCAGTTTACACCAAACTGTTTAAAGTATTTAACACGCAACTTGGGTTTTCACTTGACTGATGTAACACATTTGGAGAATTGCACCCAGACATCAGTTCTAAACTCAACCATTTGCAACTCCACTCTAGTCTAGTTCCCTCTATCGTACCTGAACCCAGAACTGAGTGATCGATCACACTGTTTCAGGTCCTATCTACTCAGGTCCTATCTACCTATCTAATTGCCTGATATGAGTAGGCTCTAATGCTGCTACACAAGCACCATGGCACTTCTGATGCATCCCAGAAGCAGCACAGCAGGCTGCTGAGCTTCAGATGGACATGAAATCTATATATTTAATCCAGTTATGCTGCAGTGGCTGAACCACATTCATTTACAGAAACTGGGTTGAGCAGATCATAATAAATACTAGAAGTTAGATTGAATGAAAAACAGAATCTGCCCAGTTTTCACGGGACAACACTTCTAAAAATGGGATGAGTGAAGTGACTCCCCCTCTGTTGTTTTTCTGGAGTCCCTAAAGTTCTCTTCTGTCTCCTTGGTTCTACAGAGGACTTAAACTGATGAGAAACTAAAAACAACTAAGTTGGAGTCCGATAAAGCAACAGACATGAAAAATCAATTTGTCCATCTATGATGATCTATTCAAAGAAAACCATTTATTCCATGATATCATACGCTTGCAGAGAAGTGCAACAACACTTCATTGTTCTCCATGATCCGGAGAACAATATGTTTGAGCTGTTATTGTGAGCCATCCATGTATGTATGAACATTTCACACGGTGTGCTGTGAGTGAATCCAGAAAAGAGACATCGTGTGGAGGTTTATACAATACACTTAATAACCGCTCCCCTTCAACCTTTAACACTGGAATTGACGTGGACGACAGCTAAATGACACGTGCTCTTTGATATACCACAACTTCTGTACTGTTTATGTGATCACTGTAGATAAGCTGATTCTGATGTGGTGAAAAGCAGCTTTTTACTTGACTTTACACTATACAAATGTAAAGTGTTGTTTAACAGAGCAAAAGCCATTGCTCAGCTGAATCAGCTTTTTAAGGCTGAATATTTTGCACACTTCACTACTGTGAATTGTTGCATATCATTAACATTGACATATACAAGATGAAGTCAATTCAGTCGCCATTTTCCACCGTACTGACACCGCCCGATTTTGCCATTTTGGGACCAAACGATGTTAGTAAGCAGTGATTGGTCCAATAATCTGTCAATCAAATGCTTTGAAAGTTTGAGCTGGAGCCAGTAGACACCACATGCTCCTATTGAGGCAGCTGATTGGTCGGTTAAATAACTTAATAAAGAAAATATATATATCAAAAAATATATAAATATGTATATAAATACAAATTATGTCTTGAAAAAAGCAGGTGTTAAAAAGAGCGAGAAGGGTTATTGTGACTAACAGAATGACTGAGTAATTTGTTAGGTTTAAGCTCTAACATTTGTAAAGAAATCAACCTGCACACAAAGAAACACAGAGAATTGATTAAAGTTTAAAACTTGCAAGGAGAGTGGGCCAAAAGCTTGTTCAGTTACAATCTTGCAACCAACTCTAAACAACCTTTTGCTCCCCGTGCGTTTTATTGAGAGTAAGGCACGCCCTAGTTACAAGGTCTCAGTTGCTAAGGGGAAGGGATGCAGAAGAACTTCAGCTGAGACCGGTTCAAATCAGTTTCTTACACAAGGTCATAAACAACATTTAAAGATTGAGTGTGCATGTTTAGGCTGGGTGGTCATCTTCAGGGTCCAGCCACAGGCCTTGTAACTTCTCCTGGCTCCTGCTAATCTCTGACTCAGCTGCTGCATCTTCTTTATCAGTGGTACTGTCAGCACCGCAGGACTGTCTCACTTCCAGCTTAGATCAAGACATTTCAGCACACAATAAAGAGAACTAAAACACATCTAATAAGTATGTAAAGGAAATAAGTAAGAATAGGATAACATATATTTACGATCCCAACATAATTGCTGTTCATTTCTCAATAGAAGAATGGGATTTTGGACTTATTAGGACTAGGGAGTACTTGCTATTTGGAACACAAGGGGGGAGGGGAGGATCCATCCAATTCTCTCTATGTAGTTGTACTGTCAATGATCAGTACAGGGCTGCTTTTCTCTGCTTCAGAATCCTTTGGAATTACGTTGATTGTGTCAGCAAGTTAAGGAAGTTGAAAGAATGTAACTGGAGCTAAAGCTCTGGTGTATAAGGGACTTGGTTTTTGCAGAGCGGTGGTAGTTCGTTTGAAATTCACCTTTGACTTCTGGGCGGGACTGTTGGCATGGAGTGAGCCTTCCTTCATTTCCCATCATTCCTTTGTTCACACTCTCATGCTAGCTTACAGCCTGAAAAACACATCTAACATCAATGGTTAGCAATATCAGAGCTATCCAGCCTCACAGTTTTGACCCAGATTTCAGCTCAGATGAGGAAAACAAAGATGTACATGGATGGATTTGCCTGCAAGTGAATGTATCAGAATGGAGAGCAGGGAACTTGGGGCTCATCAATTGTAATTTGTACATAATAAGTTTTTTAACTGGCATGTTTCCGTATGCTCGTAATTCACCACAATTTCAATAAAGAAATACTAAGAAATGAGCTTAGATTTCTTTACTTTTGTTGTCCATCATGAGCAAAATGCTACAAGAACATATTCAACACACCAAAAATACTATATTCATCGGAGTTGATCTTTAATCTAACACATAAAAAGTCAATTTAACACTTTCTGGATGCACAGATTGTTTTGCAACCCCATCTGCAACATCCAAATGTGAAGATACAGATCTTGGTCTCACTCAGGGCTCTTTGGTTAAATAGGAGGTCAAATCCATTGTCAGTAATTTACCTTGTGGTTTGGCTCTGGGATGAAAGAAAAAATCCTTCAGGACCAGACAGGTTCTGGTCCAGACAAATCCTGATTGAGAAAGACATTGAAAGGAGAGGAAGAGTCGGGGTTGAGGTGAGTATGCCTGTAGGTTTTGTGTGTTTAAAACAGAGAGGGAATTGTTGCATTTGTCAGGACCTGCATGTGAATATCAAATTAAGTAGCTCTAATCAAATCAGACCTCATGCTCAGCCAAATTCATCAAAATGCATGATGGAGTTTTTAAAGAAAAAAAATCTCCATCTCTTCCTGGGAGATCTCAGCGTTTCCCTTCACCACACAAAAGACTCCTCTCCTACCAAGAGGATTTAATTTGAGAGTAAAAAAGCTTCTTTTTGAGGAAATGATATGAGTTTAAAAGGATCATCTGGTAGAGGAGACACAATATTGGCTTATCTGGCTTAGGTTTGCACCAGTCTGCTCCAATTCAAACAAGACTTGCGTAGGCTTTTCTCAGTGCCCTTGTATGAAATTACCTGGCTTTTACATCAGCTTTCCCATCTGGGTCCCATTACTTCAGCGAGTCCAAAATGGCTCATTTGTCTCTGCGAGAAGAATAGTCTGGACTGTTTGTTGTACAAGATTCACTTTATCGCATCATAAACTGTTTGAATGAGATTCAGATGATTTCTCCTTTTGTACATAAATACAAAACTGCTCTGAGACTTGATAGCATGTTTTCCTGGATTGCTGATCTCTCAAATCAACAACATAGTTCAGAAAAACTGTTTTATCTGACTGTTTTGGAGGTTTCAGTCAACTGTGGGACTATCTCGTTGTAAAGCTGTTATTAGTGGTGAGAAGAATGTCTTTTCATATGAAGTGGCTGGTACGTTTAAAGCAGGGATGTTGGCTGTTTTAGAGGAAAAACTGTCTCGAGAAGTCAAAGCAACACAGTCCGGGCAGTCTGAACAAACTTGTGTCTGTAAAATCCAAGAGTTTAATAAACATTTAAAATCCTAACTGTGATGTTTCGATCCATAGCATGACAGCCCTGTGCCACATCAGTTCAAGTTGGAGCTTTGCATGAGAAGTTCCACCGCACAAACATCATGGTGGCGTGGACGGGAACCCCAGTCCACCACTTTTATCCATAACAAAATATCATCATGGGTTAGATAGACTGAGCACTGACATCAGAATATTATTAAGAAGGTATTGGTGTGACACTACATTTTATTGGTTTCTGTGGAATAAATACTCTGAATGCAGAGTTTATGTTGCCTTATAACCACATGGATTTGAAATAAATTAAATAAAATAATGTTTATTTACATACCAGTTCACAACCTCAGTTGTCTCAAACTGCTACATAAAAATCCACAAACCAAACAACCAAGATTAATTATTTTATTCCAAACATTTCAATGAATTGTAATCTATATGTCAGTGCTATGAGGTCAAATCCTTACAAACATTCTCTCTACCTGGAGAGTAATCATGTGTAAGTGTGCCGATCTTTCATTTAATCACGTTGTTTAAACAAGGGCTGCTCAATCCTGTTCCTCAAGATCTGCCACACTTTCTGTTTTCCAGCTCTCTCTCGTGCTGATTATCTGTATCAGGTGTGTTCTGTCAATCAGAACAAAGAGCCATCTGAGTCAGCAAATTTGCAGAAAGCAGTGAAGAGAAATAGATCTCGAGGACCAGGATTGGGGAGCAACGGTTTAGACTGATTGAAGCAACTGCTAGCATGAAGTTAATTATGCAACTAGTTGGCTTTTATATCTCTGCACCACACAGCTGTTTATCTGTGTTAGTGTTAGAAGTCTCAACTCTTTATCTAACAGTCACATTCTGGGGGCTGAGACTTTCAATGACATTTAAAAATTTTAAAAGTCAACCTGATGATAATTTGTGTTATATTTATTTAAGTCAACGCAAGAGCAATCGATGCTTGCACCATTAATGCTTCAAGAATGAGAAAACTTTTTTCCATTTATAAATTTAAATAAAAACAAGAAGAACAGACAGGGCATCGGTCCAGGGTAATCCCTGCCTTTGCTTGATGGATAGATGGATGGATAGATGGATGGATGGATGGATGGATGGATGGATGATGGATGGATGGATGGATGGATGATGGATGATGGATGGATGGATGGATGGATGGATGGATGGATGATGGATGGATGGATGGATGGATGGATGGATGGATGGATGGATGGATAGATGGATGGATGGATGGATGGATGATGGATGGATGGATAGATGGATGGATAGATGGATGGATGGATCGGATGGATGGATGGATAGATGGATGGATGGATGGATGGATGGATGGACTTCCTTTCGGTAAATATCCCTCAGGCCAATGCACAGATAACGAATTGCATTTTGCATATGTGGACAGTAAGTGGAAACTTCTCTCTTTGGCTTTATTTTGGACTTTCTTTTATACCAGTCAGGACACTTATGTGTTAAGGGATTCACATATGGTCTTTTAATGAAAAACATCGGGCAGCTTAAATTATCCTTCTTTAGGAAGTAGGATATCTATTAGGGAACAAGAGTCTTTGGTGGCTGGATCCAGACAATACACACAATCGTAGATAAAATCATTCAAGACCCTGAAAACTCTGGAGATTTGTGGTGCAGATGGAGAAATTGGTTAAAGGTTTAAGACTGAGGGGAGGCAGGGAGGAAGGAGGCAGAAACTTTAAGGAAATTGTTTTAAAGGTTTTAGGGAGTGGTGATCTAAGCCAAAGTAATGTTTACGATTTTTAAAATAAAATATGAAGAGGGTGCCCAATTGTTTTTTTTTTTATTATCTTTTTTTACCAAAGAGTCAACAATATTTACAACAGGAGCTCGACAAAAGCAACACACAAAACTGCAGTGAATGGAAACATAAAGAGCCACTCCGATGAAAGTGGTGTTTTTACCATGTTCTTGTAGCATTTTTCTGATGATGGAGGACATAAATGAAATGAAGCTAAAAATTGCATTTCTGAGATTTTTTTTCCAAATATTTGGGATCAGGAGCAGACAAAAAAGTGCTGTTTCAGAAAGAGCTTGTTTGTAAAATACAAATACAATCAGCTTTCACTAGATCGGAACTGTCTCCAATATTTCTCACCATTTTGTTGCACCGATAATGTCAAGTTGGGGGTGTGAGTGGTAGTAAGCTTACGGTAGAGCGCGTAAATATATGGCTGATGGGAAGGGGGGCGGGGTTGCTATATAAAGACAGTGCTGTTCCGAGCCAGAAGAGAATTATTAATAATGAACTCCTGCCCCTCTGTAAAATCTATGTCCTTGAAAACAACATTTTTACATTTATTTTGCCTAAAAATGACATAATAATTAAAAAAAAAAAGAATTCTTTTACAAAGGATCAGCAGATAATGAGAAAATTACAAAGGCATGCAAGAAATGCATACTTTAAACTAATGTAATCAAGAGTTGACATGTTAATCTAAAATTTTGGACTTGCACCATCAATTTTACCACAACAAAAGCTCTGAAAACATCTCCAAACACACAAGCATGGAGGCCGTGCAGTGCTGTGAAACCCTGCTGCATGTGTAACTACACCGCTGTGCTGATATGGTCTCATGATTGTTTACTCAGGCAGTGTGAGAGCCAGACACTTAATGCTCACCTGTCAACAGCAGTTACCAGAAGCTGCCCACACACTGCTGCTCCGCGTGATGGATAGGTGAGGCGGCAACTACATGCTGACAACAAACCACACCGATGCCATGTGCCCCAAACTTTATCACTCTGATTTACTTCTCTTTAAACTGCCTCCACTCAGACAGCTGCTTTAGTGTGTCTGTTGGCACAGACTGGATAATGTAGAGTCTCATTAAGACCTGTCATAAATTATTTTAATTAATTCATAATGTTTTTAAACCTGCTTAGATTGAAATAAAACTTATCTGAAGCTGCTCAAGATCCATTACGTTTCTTTTTTTGTTTAAATTAATCTCAAGTAATCATAATTATTTTGATTTTTATTTTAGTTCAAGGTTGGTTTGAACACATCTGTGTAGGTTGTATTATTGCAGATGAAAGGTGTGTAAAAAGGTGTTTACCTGGCATGGATAGGGAGGATTCAGAGACAGGACAGTCATCTGTCCTGGGACTTATATAATATAAACCTGCTAACCCAGATGAAGCTAATCTCCTGAGACGAGAGGATCTCCTTCCCGCGCTTCACTCTGTCACCTTTCCTTTGTACCAGACAAACACACAAACCGATTCTTTAGGAACAACTTCTCTTTTTGTCCTCCCTTTCGTCCCTCAAGCGTGACTCCGCCCCCTCTGATAACTCTGTACAGCTGATTCTGCTCCATTCAGCTGTTTCTGCTCCTCATTTTCTCCCCGATGCTATCAGCTGAGGTGTAGTTTTACATCAGGCAATAAATCTCCGAGCATCAGCAACAACCATCAGCTGAAAATCAATTCAACTGAGCTGCAGCTGCTGTTAAACGTCTAGGTTTTTCTTAAGTTCTGTTTTAAAGTGGAACCAAATGCAACATATATTTTTGTTCAAAAAAAAAAGCATGCAAATATTTTAAAATGTTTACCAATGCATTGTCTTCTTTTTGGCACCAGCCAAAAAGATGCATCAAATTCTCAAGTTTTACTATTTATGCTCAAAACGTGCAAAATACAAAACAGCCTTGATCATTTTAGAAATACGACTTGTCTGTGATTTTTTCTTGAAATACTAAGCAACATTTTGATAACATAACAACTTGAAGTAAATGTCATGGTTAAAATTTCCAAAATTTCTGTAAATTAATCTAAACTTTAGGTTTAGATTTTTTACTCATAATATGCAACTTGCGATTTGTTCATTGTCTTATTAGAAAGAAAGGTGCAGCAGGAATCAAACCTGCTGCAAATGGTTATTTCCATGGGAAACAGCCCTGATTGTGGCATGAAGCAAACTGGAACCCCCAAATTCGGTATCTACATCCATCCCTCTATCCATCCATCCACTGAATCCCTCTCAGGGTCAGGTGCACTCCAGATCTGTGACATCATCTAAAGGACTCTGAAAAGCAGAAAGGAAGCAGAAAGAAGTTGCTGTTGTTAGGTTCAACTTTTCAACACCGAGCTTTCAGACTCTCGTCAAGCAGACGGTTTTGAACCAAAGCTTGTAAACAAAGGCATGTGACTAAAGATCTTCTCAGTCATTGGGCAGGAGTTACAATGGCAGAGCAAAGCAACAAGAGAAAGAATTATGAAAGTTCTATGTTTTGCAAACCTTGTCAGGATAATACACTGACAAATTTTGAACGTCACAACGTCAACATCAGGAACAACAATTTTTACAGCTCCTTTGGTTTGGTGGAAGCATGCTGCAAGACAGTTACTGAGGAGACATAGGCTAAGATAATTGTCTATAATATATATATTGGGAAAAGAGTGTGAGAAGCAATATGTATCATGTTAAAAGTTATCTTAATGAGCCTGCATTCACTCGACCACATTTTAATGAGTCGCTCTGCCTCGTTGTTGCTTAACTTCTCTGTTTACATCCTGTATCGACCGGCTACGGTGGCTGTCAAGGTCCAGTTCTTCTGCTCCAATCACGGAGCCGAATCATACTGAAGAAACTCAGAGCAAGCAGGGGTTCAGTTCTAACTGAGATTGCCTGAAAAAATGGATCAGAGAGCGATTCCTGTTTCTGGACCAGGAATTGCTCTTGGGTGTTTTCAGACTGAAAACGTGTTTTAAATTTGATCTCAAAGGAAACAAACTCTGAGAAAATTTCTAGTGGTCTTTTGAGGAACTGCAATATTTGGTACTTTCATTTTTTTCTTCTATTTTTTTGAATATGCTGGATTGCTTTGTTTTTACACATAAGTCAATGGAGAGAACTTCTCTCTTGCAGCCAGCTCTAGTGGAGCGTCAAGGAACTACATGATATGGTAACAGATCTCACCCCATGGCAGCACAGGTGCTCCCCTGAGATTAGACAGGTGTTTAGACACATATAGCTTAAAACTGTGAGCATGGGAAGGCGGTGATTGTGTGTGATTCCTTTAAAACCAACAAAAGTTTCCTATTTTTGACTTTTCAGAGGCCGAGTTGCAGCGTAAATCAAAGCAGAGCTGCCTCTTGGCGCGCGTTCACTGCTCCTCACCGGTGGACGGACCGACAGAACTTCAGATTTGGTTTGATGAAGGCTCCCTCCTAACGGCTCCCACTCATTCCATAAAAACCTTCATCTGGAAAAAATTCTTCGTGGAAAATGGAAAGGAAAAACTGTCGGGAATACCATGCAGCCACAGCAGTGTTCACAATGGAAAAGTCTTTGGAGACCAGGTGACCTAAAAAGTCAAGGGCCTGGCAGAAGAGTGACGGGAAAGCGCCTAAAGTTTTACAGACAGGTAAAAAAAAACAAAAAAAAAAAACAGCAGCAGCAGAGTGGATTCTCTCTCTGCTTCCTCTAAGGCAAGACATTTTCAAGGCCTTCAACTAAAGCTCCCTCTTAAATTAGAAGAACTGCACTTTGATGCTGCATCTCAAATTAAGGAACAGAGATTTAAGTTCTTTGGCGCCAACACATTTGACTGACTTCTTAAAAGAAAACCACAAATGAGGCCGACTCTTAAAATCGAATTAAGTAGACTTTTGCTTGAAATGAAACTGAAACTAGCATCCGTGACAGTTAGAGGAGAGAGACTAATGTATGTCGTTTAAAGGTCACCGATATCAACTAATGATGCAAAACTGTGGTGACAGATAATAATTTTAGACTTAACATCATATTTTTACTGATAACCAGCTCTGAAAAGACCTTCAGAAGAAGCGCCATTTTAATTACACCTAAGGTTAGATAACACCGTCACACCTCTATAACTGGAAAACCTTCTGCTCACATTTTGGTTGTGGGTTCAGAGGCTCTAGTAAGTTCAGGAGTTTCATAGTTTAATCAAAATAGTGACGTTTGCTGCTCCAAAAGCGTGTTCTGTCACGAGAACTTCAGCATCTCTACCAAAGAAACCGGCTCCTGACATGCTTGGTCATGGAAATCTGAAAGCAAGCTGAGAACTGCAGGGCATTATTGTGAAGCAAAATTTTTGATGCGTTTTGAAGGATGAATCTGCTCAACAATGAGACATGCTCTCAGTATGGGGGGGGAGTGAATGAGTTCAGAGCTGTGGTAGTTTTTAAAAGGGCTGTTTCACATTTTTTCAAGTACGTTGTTAAAATCATACTCACATGGTTGACAGACAATGGAAGGACTTCAAACCACCACCACCAGAGTGTCTCCATGTGGATCTGTGGGGTAAACCCTCGCCCTGTGCTCAAACCTCAACCGTGACCTGACTGTGACTGCATGCGGATTCTGCGAGGAGTTCATGGCTGTCCCTCAAGGTTCGTTCGGGGATGCTAAAGAAAGAGTTCCTCGATAAATCCGGTATTTGTGCGTTTGTGTTAGTCAGGTCTGGACCTGCAGATCATCGTTAGTGGCTCAGATTAATGAGCCGCTAATGAGCTTAGGTGAAAGCAATTTTGTCCTTATCACTGCTATATATAACTGCATGTCACACAGGGAGCGCCTTACCCATTGTGTGGGTGCTTTCAACTTCATTTCCCTTTGTAACTGAGACAGATGGTCATGTGACCTGGTGGCGGTCCGCTCTGTTGTGGTCGCCGGGTGGAGGCCAAGGCCAGGGGCAAGCTGTCCACCGAGAATTTGATGAGCAGGCAAAGATATTCACGCTGCAAAAACATCAAAGTCTTCTTTTTTTTTTGAGTGGGCACAAATCCCCTGACATCCACCAACAGCTCTTTCTGGCACCGGCGCATCAGTTCTGGACGGGCCTGACAGTCTGCGGAAACTCCTGCTTTTATTGACAAATATCCATCTTCTAGGGCAGGGGTGTCAAACTCCATCACAAAAGGGGCCAAAATCCAAAATACATATTAAGTTGCACGCCAAACAGGATAAACCTTTTTTGAACACTCTAAAACTAAATTTTTAAAACTTTAAAACTGTCATTTTTAACATAATTATGAATTAGATATATAGAATCACCTGCGATAATGCTAGTGTGAATGCTGTAAGCTGAATGTGGCTGCTGAAGATGCTAGTGCTGATAGCTGAAGACGCTGAAACTGATAGCTAAAAACGCTGAAGCTAACAGCTGAAATCACTAAAGCTAATAGCTAAAAACGCTGAAGCTAACAGCTGAAATCACTAAAGCTAATAGCTAAAAACACTGAAGCTAACAGCTGAAATCACTAAAGCTAATAGCTGAAAACGCTGAAGCTGATAGCCAGCTAAAATATTAGCTAAATGCCAAGTTAGCCTAAAAAAATGTAATTAAAAAAATAGATTGAGTGAATGCTGTAAGCTGAATGTGGCTGCTGAAGATGCTAGTGCTAATAGCTGAAGACGCTGAAACTGATAGCTAAAAACGCTGAAGCTAACAGCTGAAATCACTAAAGCTAATTAGCTGAAAACGCTGAAGCTGACAACTGAAATATTAGCTGAATGCCAAGTTAGCCTAAAATATTTTAATTAAAACAATAGATTATCCAAAACAGCTAGCATGTAGCTGAATAAATAGCTAAACTTCAGAATATTCTACAAAACTGAAAAGAAGCCTAAATTAGTCAAAAGAGCTAGCGTGTAAATATAAGCCTAACTACAAAATAGCCAAAAAAATTAAAAAAGAAAAGCCTAAATTAGCCAAAACAGCTGAAATATTAGCTAAACTCCAAAATAGCTTAAAAAATCCTACTCCAAAAAGCTAGCAGAATGCCAATTTGTAAAACTTTAAAACCGTAACTTTTTAACATAATTATGAATAATAAAAAGGCAGGAATATTATTCCAGAATAAATCAACTTAAACCTTAAATATCTTTCAATATTTTACTCATAAAAATATATTTAGTCAAAATCATACAAGTTAAAAATAAGTGAAAGTTAACATCGGGCCATTAATAACAACAAAATAAAATGATCTGGAGGGCCAGGTCCGGCCCTCGGGCCTTGACTTTGACACGTGTTCTAGGGCAAACCACAGACATTTAAATAATTGAATACCAGCACATTTCATGAAATGGTTTTCAGATATTTTATTGAGGAAAAAACATCTTGAACCTTTTGACCCATTTGGACACATAACATAGCAAAAAAAGCTATTGAAAACATCTCTGCAGCCTGATCATAGAGTCAGAAGCACTGCAACAGCTGCAGCTCATGGTGTATTTATAAAAATAACAATAATAAAAAAACAGACATTTACAGCAAGGATCCTTTTCAAATTGTGTAAAAGACAGATGCGCGAGACGATGCAGGAACCCACAATCTCTAACTGACAGGCACGATCACTAGTTTGACAGGCAGAAAAGGTCTAGCTGTTAGAACTTCATTGAGACTGACGATACATCACACCGTTACAATCTCCAGAAAGTCAGTCAGAGAGGAAACCACTGAGATAAACTTTACTCCAAATGAGAAAAAAAAAAAAAAAAAAAAAGAAATTCAGCACAATTTTTTTTTTTTTTTGTTGCCGTTGCTAATCATGGGGCTAAATCTGCAACTTTTATGCTTAAAAAAAATTATTTTCTTTTGAATCTGGAGAAGCCGCGACACAAAGCAAAAAATATATACACACAGATCTTCAAAAGGTGTGTGGATTAATCATCAAAAACCACAGATGAGCACCGTTGAAGTCACCGGACCCGTGGAGCACAGGCAGTAACTTGAAGTCTCCTGTAGCTGGTGAGAATAAATGCAGTTTTCTTCAGAGCCCACTCTATTTTTCTGTACAACGGAAACAAAGAGACAACTCTGATGGTTTTTGGGGATGCAGTCATAAGACGAGGCTGCAACCAAAACTTCTTCAAGCCCAAGAGAGATAAACCCCATCACCAGCTGCACCCATCTCTCCAGACTGATCCCTCTGTGGCTTTCCGCCACTTTTCTTTTCCCTCTGCTTTGTTCCTCCCTCTGTCTGTCCTTTTTTATCATTAGAAAACGTGTGTCTGTAAATGACCTCATTAAAGCTGTGCTTTCTCTCTGCCGGGAGGGGCCAAAACCTTTGGCGGCGCCCTCCGCAAACCTTGAAGGAAACGTGCACAGATCAAACCTCGGCTAAGTTCAGCGGCAGCTGAGGAATTCCCTGCCAGGGTGCGACAGCAAACAGTGTCTCACCCTCTGGGGTGTCTGCTTGCAAATATCCCTCTACTATGAAAGGACCACACACAGCAGGTCTCTGCAGCCAGCCTTTCCTCCCTCGGACTCTTATCTGCTTGTGTTGGATGAGAACGAGAGAAGCGCCGCCGCACAAACTATACAGGAAATATCATGTTTAGGTTTCTTTGTTGCTGATGATCAGAAAAGCTTATCCACCCCCTCTTGTGACAGCTACAACAGTACCCAAACAGGACATCACTCCGAGAACATAACAGCTTGATTTATCACAGAATCACATAAAGAATGTAAACAGAACTATCAAACAGACATTTTCCATCCCGCTGAGCTGGGTTTTACGTGTACATTCACAAGCCTTTGGGGTGCTACTGTTTTTTTTTTTTTTGTCTGACAGCCTCCTGGCTGTTCTCTCAAACCAACGCAGGCGATAGGCACTTATACAGACGCTCAAAAGATATCGCAATTATGTTTTTTCCTCCCCATCAAAACTGGCTTTTTAAGGTTAGAAAGGAGCCCAGAAAGTATCTTTGGTGTGTAAACAAACTCATCCAAACGCAGGGTGGAGGTCTCTTGATATAAAACAGGTTTCTGGAGTCCTGCATGCACATCTGTGTATGTGTGTGTGTGTGTGTTGTGTGTGTGTGTGTGTGCACTAAGCAAATCATCCCTGAAAGATGTCACCTTCAGGACACTGACGCAGAAACATGCTGGCTAAACAGCTGGTGGCAGATCAGGTTGATGAGAGTTCGGCAGCTCCAGAACTGGACCAATCTGCATCAGGCTGCATCCACATCAGTCTCTTCCAAGCCTGAGGACGCGCACGGAAATTGAAAGGCAGCTGTTCTTGGGGTGTCAGTCATACTCAACGTATGAATTAAAAAAAGAAGCTTTGATGCAAAACAATAAACTCCTTTTTTCTGTGAGCTCTAACACAGTCTGACTTGCCCTCCTCCTCTCTTGGACTCAGTTGCACTGCAGCCAGGTGGAGTATGCTGGCTGCTGGCAGGCGAACACTGGCTGGACCTGTGCGATGTAGTAGTTGCTGAAGTTGCCGTCTGCCACATAGGGAGCCGGCTGGTAGTAACAAGTGACATTGGCCACGTTGGGGATGACGTTCTGCTCGGCGAGCACACGCACCGCCAGCATGGCGATGAGCCCAAGGGTCTGCCGCCTCTCGTGTCCCATCAGGCACACCGTGCTCTCATTGACCACTCCGTGCAGTGTCGTCAGGTAGTCATACTTGCGGTCTTCCAGACCAACAAAGTGGTTCTGGAGGTAGGACTCCAGCTTGCGCTGCTGCTCACCAATGTCAGAGAAGTCAATGAAGAAGCGCGAGCACATGTAGCGCTGTAGGGACTTCATCTCAGACTCTGAGGCGGCCCGGAAGCCCCTCACCAGGAGGTGACAGTACTTCAGCAGCCCCCCGCCCCTGATCTCCTCCGGGTTTCGAGTGCAGATGATCTTGTGGCGGAGGTGGTCCAGGGCCTCGCTGAAGTCCCCATACACGCTTTCGCCCATGATGGTGGGATGGAAGGTCTCGGTCATGGGGTTCTCGGAGCACTCGTAGAACAGCAGCAGGGAGTCCAGCTTGATCTGGAAGGAGTCCACGCTGAACTCAAACTGCCGCCGGAGGGAGTCGACAAACTTCAGCTCCACATTCTTTCCACGGTTGTTGGAGAGGGAGATGAGACTCCAGCGGTCAGAGTCGTTGTACACCTTCACCATCTTCTGGACATAAGCTTCCTGTGTTACAGAGAAGAAAAGTGAAAATGGAGAAGGCATCAAACTAAAAAAGAATCAACAAATACAGATGATTTTTTTTTATTCTGAAATGATTTTTATGGCAGGAACATTCATTCAACCATTTACATTTTAAGGACAAAACCATCATGTTTCTATTACTGCACCTTCAAGGCAGTTACATGTTATCACATCTAGAACAGTCGACGTGCCTGAAGAAGAAAAAAGTGCAGAACCTTGTGTACCTTTAGAGTCAAAGGCGTTATCTTCTCTTTATTCACGCAGTCGGGTAAAAAATCCAAGAGGCAATCCAAAACGATGTCCTTCACAGTCTGGAATTCGCTTTCGCCTTTTAGATCTGCGCAAAAGATCAGATCCAAGTCCTTGAAGCCCAGTCCGCTGTCGTCGTGCAGAATGTGGCTGGCCGCCGAGCCGTTTAGCCGTACGTCCCGGACGTGGATCCGCTTCTCTTCCATCCGACTCCGGACCACTTTGACGATCTGCCGCGGCTGCATCTCCAGAGTGGGGAAGTTTCCGCGGCCGTGGATCGGGATGGTTTCAGTCAGGATGGCGTCCAGCCGCTGCACTTGATCCCAGCTGAGGACGCTGACGCTGCTGCTGGTGGTGGTGCTGCTGTCCGCGGAGCTGGAGCCGCTCTCGTCCTCAGACATGGTGCTGAAAAAAGTCCTCTAGAGTTTTAACAAAAAATGTTTTTTAAATCGATTAAAGCGAAATCAGCGTCTGCGTCTTTACGCACGGATTCTGTGGATAAAGTGGTCGTTATTTTCACCCGCATCCGGATTGTTAAAAAATTTAAAATGTTTTTCAGTGAGATAAATATATAAAAAATGTGGTTAATGTCTATTTAGACAAAGTCTAAGCAGTGTTTGACGGTGCGCTTGAGCGTGCGCAGTGGAGGATCCAGCAGCCGTGGCGCCGCTGTGAGCGAGTTGGAGCCAGTTAAGAGGAGCTGGAGTCCTGAACTTTCTTCTCTCTGCCTTTGCGCCTTTAAAACATTTGCGCCGCTGTCAGTGCGTCCGTGCGCCGCGCATCACATTCTTTGAAGGTCGCCGATGGTCCGGGAGGGGGGTTTGCTTTTCCGGCTGTGACTCCATCGCCCAAAGGCCCGCCTATGTTTTTTTGAATTTGCATGAAGTCGCACTTTGGCACCCTCCGATGATCAACCCCTCCGTGGAATCCTGTGGATTTTTACGCACAGCTCCTACTTCATGTCAGAGTCTCGTCCAATAACTCCGCTAATACGCGCGGCGTGCGCTCCGACTGCCCCAGCGCGCCTCCTTTCAGAGTGTCTTTGGGTCAAGCAGAGCTCTGCAGGAGTCAGCTTTGTAATCTCGCTTGAGGATGTCAGCTGTTTCTCTCCGCCCCGCGCTGCCTCACTGAGGCTCACCGCGAGCGCAGCTGATAATACCTGAGACCAGCAGGATCTTTATGAAGCTTTCTATCTGAACACCTTCAGGCAAAAGCAGAAAACTGAAAAAAGGTGTGTTCCCTTTAATGTAAGGCCAATAAATGTGCATTAAATCATTCCCAAAAACCTTAAGGTTTTGATTATCTTTATAATAATAATAACAGTATCAACATTAACTTGCTAAATTAATTATTTTTAAAAAAGAGTTCAGGTGTTTACTGCATTCACAGTTTACAGCTAGTGTTCAGTTGTGTGACACGTTACTTTATCGCCCCCTGTAGGCTAATCTGGTCAAAACAAGAAGTTAATCTAAATCTGAGGAAGTCATGACATCTCCCTTCAAAGAGAGTTTTCAGTTTTTCAGACTGACTTTTAGATTTTAGATTTGCAGGAAGAAGTGTCCTAGTAAATATATTAGGATTTTGAACAGCTCCACACTTTAAGTTTTCTATGATGCCACTGAGGAAGTTAGGAAAGTATGTTTGAGAATAAAAACTGACGTCATGGCAAGGAGAAGTGTGAATGAGTCATCTGCATCTATTTTGGGTCACAGGCCTGCCAGAGCCTAACCTGGCTACTGTTGGGTGAAGACGGGGTACACCCTGGACAGGTCAGCGATAATTTAGAACAATGGTGTCCAAATCCAGAACTGTCTTACTTTTTTTCCAACCAACCTACAATGTAGGTTTCTAAAACTCACCTGATCCAGGTAATCAGCAGCGACAGGATGTAAACGACCCATCTTACTTATTGTGTCCCATTTCCTTTGATAATTTCATGAAATTTGCCGGAGACGAAAAATATAATAGTAATCAGCTATTAGGAAACTAGACGACAACTAACTTGTCTTAAAAAACTGAAGAGTGGTTTTATGACCTGCAGTTTTGTACTGCACAGATTGAAAAAAAATCCAGAAGCAGGTTAAAGACAAAAGTCTGGACTAGATTATCACTAAATGTGCTTACATGTATGGAGTCTCGAAAGAGCCAAAATTAAATAAATATATACACCATTAAATAAATAAATAAATGTTGAAAAAAAAAAAAATAAATGTTGAAATAAATGTGGCATTAAAATATTAAAAGAGCACATTTAAGTATTTCATGACATATTTATTTATTTCATTGTCCCTTGTGGGTTAAAAGAGCCAAATTGAAATAAATAATTTTAATATGAAATAAATAAATTTAATATGAAATAAAATAAATAAATAAATGCGACATTAAATAAATAAATGTTAAAATAAATGAATAAATGTTGAAATAAATGTTAAAATAAATGGGGCATTAAAATATTAAAATAGCCATTAAAAAGCCATTTTTAACATTTCATAATATATTTATTTATTTCATGATTTCATTATACATTTCATGAAACAGGAAGTGGACACACCATGAAAATGCAAACTGTCAGATTCTCTCGTCAAACTCAGTGGGCGGGCCTAACTCTCGTGTCTCTGCTCTGTTGATCTGGCCTGGTGCAAAGTTTTTGTCTGAGTCCTCACTCACATACACGCTGTAAACATTGTTTTAGTGAAACAAAGAACTTTTGTTCGGGTCACCAAATCAAAATGTATTCTCCGTCCACTTCATGCATTCAGGGTTATTTGGCGAGCTCCGTTCCAGCCCGGGAGTCTCCCATGCCGTACAAAAGCGGAAACTCCGCGGGGAAAGGATCCGGTGTTAACAATGGTGCCGCGGAAGTGGACGGAGAATACATTTGGATTTAGCGACCCTAACAAAAGTTCATGTGCCAAAGTCACATGGTCTACATGCAAGTAAATCTAGTGATAGGGTAATTATTTCCGACCTTCCAGATTTTATTTTATTGTTATTAATGGCCGGATGTTATCTTGCGCTTATTTCTAACTTGTATAATTTTTAGAAAATATTTTGTTCGGACAGTAAAATATTGAAAGTTATTTAAGGTTTCAAGTTGATTTATTCTGGAATAATATTCCTGCCTTTTTGTTATTCATATAAGTGTTAAAAAGTTACATTTTTAAAGTTTTAAGAATCTAGTTTTAGTATTCAATAAATGTTTATCTTGATCGGCCCGCGATCTAAGGTGTATTTTGGATTTTGGGCCCCTGTGCGATTGAGTTTAACACCCCTGATATAGACTACCCACTAATCTAGTTTCACTCGTTCTCAGAGGGAGAGAACGCCGCAGCCTCGCTCGCAGGCCGAACAGCTGGTTTGGCAGAAACTTCCAGAGCCTACGCAAGTGACTAATTTATATCACAGTAAGTCTGTTGTTTTTATTTTATTCAGCTTGTAGTGTGTTACCATGACTGTGTAGTAAATAAATGGGTTGGAATACCCCGTTGTAGTCCCTCACTTGTGATCATTGAAGTCCGAGTGGAATGCTACACAAGATTTCTGGAAAACCAGCAGGAGGCCGGCCCTCGAGGCCTGGATTTAGACTCCTCTGATTTAGATTAATCAATCTATTTATGAAGCATATCTTCGGACTGTGGGAGGAAGTTGGCGTCCCTGGAGAACATGCAAACTCCACACAAATATTCCCAGCTTGGATTTGAACCATGACCTTCATGCAGCGCTAATGCTAACGCTAACCATTTCTTCACCGTACATTTTTGCATGGCTACAATCCCATTAAGTCTAGAATCCCACCCAGCAGCCCTTCAGTCAGCGCTGCTTACCGAGCCTTCCACACATAGAACTCCTTCTTTACTATGGCGGACGGTTCAGAGGCGACTCTTTGAAACTTAATCTCACATCTGGAAACATCTGTGGAACTATCAGCAGCAATCAATGGCTTCCCCAGGTGGGGAGACACAGTCGCTTTAAGGATGAGCCCCACAGTCACAGCACTGCTTCATCAAAGACGCCGTCAGATGCACACAGCAGGTATTCACATACACAAAACAGAACCCCGCCGATGCATAAAAACAAACTGGTACTTCATTACTTCCAGATGAAACGCACGAGCCGTGCGCCGGACGTGACCACACCGGCAGACAAGCAAATAGAGGCAGAAATGCAAAAACACCCCTTCCTCTCTGCTGGTGCTGATTTCCCATCAGATAGATTTATGTCTGCTGGTTTAATGGAAAAGGAACTTTCTAAAAACAGGACAGCGCACACATGCATGCAGGAGCTTCTTCGTTGTATTTCTAATGGAGTGATCTTTTACAGTCTGCCTCTGGGGTCTGAGAAATACCGTTTTTGGATGATTGGTGCCCATAAAGAGTAAGGACAAAAATAATGCAGTCAGTTTGTTTAGTTTTTTTTTTTCCGTGCGCACAACCTGATTTATTCAGTACTAAATTTAACGATGCTATTGCTTGTACGTTTGCTTTGATCCAAACCCAAACTCATCTCAGCTTTGATCATTTTATGATATCAACAGTCCTGTGGCTTTTTTATGTTCCTCGACCCGTGTCTTTTATTTCACCAGTTGTTACAGCTTTCTGAAGTTTCTGTGACAGGCTTTGTTCAGAACATCACAAGGAAAGCAGGAAACTGTTGCACCCTCGGTCCAGTCTGAGCATCTGTCCTGCAGGCTTCAGGAGACGGAGAACCAAAAACACTCAGAGGTAAACTTGGACACCGATTAGAGTCAGTATCCGCTCACGCATACGAGCCAAAACTGCTACCAAATATTTTCATCCTCCAGTGCTAACATTTCTCACCTTGATCTTTTTCTCAGGTCCAGTCTTGTTGGAAGTCTTGAATTCAACAACACTGTAAAATTCAAGACTGTAAAGGCTGCAGTGCACTGATACGACTGATAAACAGACGCACTTCTTCTGTTCTGTTCTGTTTTGTGAAAAGAATCATTTTACACTTTTGTTTGTTTATTTGTTTCAATTTTTGTGCTCTGTGTTGAATCAATTTCTGACCTCCAACAGAATAAAAGCCCAAAAGAAAAAAACGATAAATAGAAATTTATAGAAATTAATGGCCAGAAATTAATACATTCAAAATACTGAAAATGATATCTTCTCATATAAAACTAAGAGCAAGATTGATAGTCATCTTTAATATATTATTGTAGTTTTTTTTTTATTTCTGTCTAATTTAATAGCTTTTATTTCAGAAAAGTAGCTGATCTCAAATTGGTGAATTTGTGTTTTATTGCCCTGAAGCAATCAATTAAGTGACATTTTAGTGAGCATACCCTCACTGGCCACCTTATTAGATACACATGTCCCACTATTTGTCAATGCAAATTTCTAATCAGCCAATCACATGGCAGCAATTAATTGCATTTAGGCTTGAAGTCATGGTCAAGACGATCAGCTGCAGTTCAAACCGAGCATCAGAATGGAGAAGAAAGGTGATTTAGGTGACTTTGAACGTGGTTGTTGGTGTCAGACAAGCTGGTCTGAGGATTTCAGAAACTGCTGATCTACTGGGATTTCCACCCACAACCATCTCTAGGGCTTTAAGAGAATGGTCTGGAAAAGAAAAAGTGTCCAGCTGTGTTATTCCAGAGTTCATAGGAGAATGGTCAGACTGGTTCCAGCTGATAGAGAGACAACAGGAACTCAAATAACCACTGGTTACAACTGAGGTCTGCAGAAGAATCTCTGATCCCTTCGTGATCAAAGTAAACTGAAGATAAAACATGTCTGCCCAAATTATTTAAAGGAGAATATTCATTGTAAAAAAATAAAAATAAAAAAAAAATCTTGCCCAACAGTAGACTGGGATAGGCTCCAGCAACCTCATAACCCTGAAAGGGATACAGCAGATTTTAAAAATGGATGGATGATGCTAATCTGGTAATTAAAAAATAAAAGGTGCATTTCACTGATCATAGATTTATTACTTTAAAAGTATCTGGGACCAGACCCCAAAGAAGAAGCCCCCGCTGACAGTGATCTCGGAGCCTGTAGATTCAGAGGTTGATATTATACACTGGAAAGTATGAATGCTGACGTAACTGTAAAAGGTTCTCCTCTTTGCAGAATCGACTGGCTTTCCAAAAAAGCTCGCACGAGTTTGTCCCAGCTGTCGCTGAGGAATCCCCACAGCTGCCAGCACAGTTAGCTTTGGTTGTGGATCAGAGGCAGGAATGAGATTTCCAGCTTTTTTCAGTAAAACTGCTTCTGACCTCTGGTGACAAAGAGCTGGGGAACGGCTCTATCCTCGAGGAAAGCCAGTTAGTTGGAATTTGTGGAATGTAGAGGCAGTCATTCCTGGAGAAAGGAAACTTTTTATTCCAGCGTTTTTCTTCCATTCCATGGCGATGAATGGGAGATAAGTTTAAAGTATTTGGGAAAATTAGAACTGGCGGTTACAGGAGAAGTCTAATTTGACGAGAAGATAGAGCAACCCATCTCACCTAATCTTCCTCATTAAAGTGTTGTGATCCAGCAGAAGCAGGCAGGAATGAAAGAAAGAAATAAAGTCTGCTGTTAAAGCAATTGAGTGGCTAATAGATGCTGCAGACACGTTGAAGACTTGGTACTGTATGTACCTGTCTCCAGATCCATTTAGGCAAACTGGAGCCAAGCTGGAAGACATCCACATTAAACAACCCCAAGTGTAACTTAAGAGCTTTTAAATGTGTGTTCATCTTCTGCAGGCTTGAGCGCACCTGAATCTCCTTTATATTTGTACATGGACTCTAATAACTTGATTTATCTGTCATTTAAAATACAAATATGGAAGTTAAATGTATTTTTATATGTTTGCATAATAAAGTGGAAGCTGCAATACTGACTGTCCACATTTCATTAGATTGGGGTGGTTTACATGTTTGAATGGTTGTGATTGAAAGTGAGTGGAAAGTAAGCAAACATGGGCTTTTGTGCTCAGCTTAGCCATGCTTTTTCTTGATTTGGTACTCACCTCTGTTTCTGTAAATCTGCTGTTTGACTTAAAAAAAAAAACGTACTCACTTCATTCCATCATCGTCTTTAAATTTCAATAATTTTAATTATTTTGCTTTTACCTCATCTTACTTTTTTAACAGACTACAATCAGAAATGGTCAACGATTTGCAATAACCTGCTGGCACAACTTTTACATTTTATGCGATCAATGTTTTTCTTTTTTTTCTTTGTGCTTCACTCCTTGATTTGAATGAAAAAAAAAAACCTTAAATATCTTGAATTCTAAATACATGAATTTGCTGTCAAAGATCCCCCCACCCCCACCCACCCCAACACTATACAGTAAAATCATCTTTTGGATTCAAATGATCTGGTTAATAAAGCAAAGATATTCTAACAGAAAGAACTTGAAAGCCAGATCAAAATAGAGACAAAGAAACAGAATTGGAATGCAAGATCTTTAATATAATAGAGAAGATCAGTTATTTGCAGTTGTATTTCTGCTCTTTTTAAGAAAAAAAAAAAAAAAGTTTTTTGGAATCCATGCTACACATCAGAAGATCAGCATTTTTTCTGATTCAAAACCTCCATCACACCAAAGAAAGTTCTTCAGGTTAAGGTCAGTCTTTGTGCAAGGCTCTTCCATATAAAACTCCCGTATGTTTCCAGAAACCTTATTTTAAACATCCAGGCAGTCATGCTGGAAGAGAGAAGCTGATTCCACAAAATACGATTTTGTGGAAGTTTCTTGATTTGCTTCAACATGTCTGTCTTTTTTTTGAAAATGTGGATTTTTTCCTCACAATTGTGTGACTGTTAGGAAGAAACTGAGAACGTAAATTTTTAAGGTAAGATCTTAACCAAAACTCGGAAATTTTTCCCTCAACTTTTCTTTGAAGCCCCATTTTGTAACCACACATTATGTTGAGTGACAACATTGTCCAATTAAAATGCTTTTTATTCATAAGTTCACTAAAAGTGTCTTGTTTCAGTTTGCAAAAGGCTTGAAGAGCAGAAAACTTTAATTCAATACATTTGTGTGACTTCCAATTTAATACAGCGTCATTTGGAGTGAAAACTGCTGCTCAATTCTTTATTTTTGGCAACTTTGTGCCTGATTTGTAATAAGTGTTCAGAGATTAAAACAAGTAGGCTTGAACAACAACAGTTATAAGTAATAATTAAACTGAACTTGTTTTTATAAAACATTTTAAATTTAACAAATTTCCACTTGAAGTTAAAAAAAAAGTCCCAAATAAAATTAAATTGTCAAATCTTTTGTGCAGACATGACATTCTGTCCCACAAAAAACATTACTTGTCAAATTTGATCACATGAAACTGCATGAATATATTTTGTAAGATTTCCAGTTTTCATGTCGAGTTAACATGGTTTTGATCAGCGCCATCATCCACTCTCAAATTTTATGCTTTTTAGAACTAAACGTGACAAAAAAGGGGAAGATTCTCATTGATTCCCATGTCTAAAAAGTCAACTATTACACCCAAAATTAGTGAATTTACTGCTTGGTTTTAGAGAATTTTTCAATAGGTTTTCCTTTGTTTTCTCTTGATGAGAACTGTGAGAGAGTGTGTGTTAGAACTCAAAATGATGCACTATTAGGGGTGTTGTTTTTTGACTGGCAGACTGGGTGAACTGAATGAAGTTTGACTTTACTTTGCACCCAAACCGCTTGAATGACTTTGCTGAGTTTCTCAGAATGACCTCTGCTTTATAAATGTGAATAAAACATGCACAGGCATACATCAGTGGAAAGATGATTCATAGTTGTTGCATTGTCAAAACATCTGCTTTTTGACAATTACCATAACCGGCATCAAATCCACTTTGTGGAACTTCAGAGGAGAGTCGAGAAGCTCCAGTAGAAGCTTGTTGGGATCTGAAGCTGTCAGAGTGATAGCAAAAAGAAGCCAGTGGAGCATCAACTGATCTGCAGCCAGGACAGCAGGGACATGTCCTGGCCAGACTCAAAAGCCCCGACTAACTTTCTCAAAGCTGCTTGCAGTGTGAAGGCGGTGAAGATGCATATATAGAGGGCCGTGTGACGCAGCTTTACGGCTTCAAAGGAAAACAGGAGAACGTTTAGATTAAAATAAGGAGTCACCCACATTTCAGTGAGTCTGACAGCTGTTACTGATAGGCACTAGGATGAGGAACAACTGGAACAAAGACACATTTAATATTGGATTTCTTCTCTTCCTGTCAGTGCAGGTTGGCAATGAAGACCAGTTTTAAAGGCTCGTGGAATGTCCCTTTTTTTGTCCAACAAATTCCCACGTTATCTTCACCTGGAGGACAGTCCTATGACTTCCACATATGCTTGGCAGGAGGTCTGGTTGATCAGGAATTCTCTTCCTTCACCTTTTAAAAGAAAAGAATGCTCCTTCCTCAGATTTTAATTCTCCAACCGTCTTTTGAGGGATTTTTCTGACAGAAACCGCAAAAAAGTATGCAAAAAGAAAATTACTTTATTTGGAAAAAAAACTACACCTTCTCTGTCCGAACTCGTACTATATGGACCTAGGGCCACCTCCAAGTCACTTTTGGAAATCTTCGGTGCTCCCTGGCAAGCTAGGCGGCCGCCTAGATTGCCAGGGAGGGCCCTGGTCCAACTTGTCTTTTTCAGTAAAATGTTTTTTAACTGCTTCCATTATATTATTGAGAGTAAATAAAGTTTGAGATCATTCAGTCTAGGTTTTAATTCCAGCGCAGAATTGTCACTTGACAAGGCTGAAAACCAGAACAAATTCAAATTTCAAAAGAAACATTTCTATCTGTACATTCCACCATATTTCTCACTATAGCCAGAGCAGATTTTAATCCGAGCATTCATCACTTGCAGAAGCGAACATTGCAACGCTCTCCCGTCTGGACTTCCCAGAAACAGTTTGCACACACTTCCTCTTGTGCAAACATTACACCAATTCCTGAGGATCTGTTTTGGCTTCCAGTCCATTTCAGGATTAACCTTAAAGTCATTTCATTGTTTTATTAAGCTTTTAATGGCCTGTTTATTTGACGGACTTGATTTCATTTAAAGGAACCTCCCGGAACAGTCTGATCCTAATGTAGGCGCTGCTGTGGTAACTGTTCCCATAAGAACTAAAATCCTGGGTGATGCATCGTCATCACACCGATCTGACAGACCATCGGAGGGCAAAGGATGAGGAGAACCTCAACATCTACGGTGGAGATTCTTTAAAATTAACTTTTTTAGGGGAGGCTTTTGGATAGCACTCTGTATTGATATTACAGAAAGTGTAAAACAAATAAAATGACTTGAAGAGCAAGCAGAGAGATATGCAGTTTCAGAACTAAAAGTGAAGGAATTTTTCCATTTGCCTTAAAACTACTGAGCAACAGAAACTATTTTGATAGTAAAAAAAAATTAAAGTTTTATAGTTTTATAACTTAATAAAAAATGGACTCCTTTGTGGTTAATATCAGTGGTTGTTTAGGTTTATCTGACAGCTAACTGCTGTTCTTCTAAGGTGGAGCTGCTCCCTCATGATTATCTCATTTCAAATCTTTTCATGTGGCGCTGAGCCACTTGCCAGAGTACACTTTAATTTTGGGAACAAACAAGATGAGCAGTCCTTTTCATGAATCCGACAGCGGCCACTAGGTCACATTGATGTGATGTCAAAACGATGACTTTTTTCAGATGAATGTGTCGTCTCTGCACTCGGTAATAGACCCTAATCGGTCATTAACATTTTCCACATGAGCGGTCTATCCAAGACTTCCGATGTGATGCTCTACACGTAATTACAGCCAATAAAATCCCTTAATCACCTCACTCTCTGTTCAGATCAGGGTCATCATAACTAATCGCTCTTGAGACTTCATAATGTTCTTGGTTCATGCAGGGAAGAGGATCCATGAGGTGACGGGGAAATTTGATTTGAGTTTAATCAGATCGTGAGAGAGGACGAGCACAAAGATGAGAAAACGTTCTGGTGCAATAACAGTGAAACCGAAACGTTCAAATGTTGGTGAGAATGAACTTTCGCTTTAAATAAAGATGATGTGAGAGGTGAGATATTTTATTGTGTTGTGCCATTTTCTCTTCACAGTTGGAAGCCTGAACACAGAAGGAGAAAAAGCTAAAGACAGCCTCATCAAACCTGAACTTCATAGAATTCTTCACAGCTTTACAGGATTTCACTGTAACCGACATGCCTTTAATACAGACGCACGTTTAACCCTGTACTCGGGTATCTGTAACTCGTTTGAGGTTGATGAGCGAGATCAAAATCTTACTTTACTTGGTGCGTAAAGCGCTAACGTTCTGCCACAGTGAATGTTTGGCACTTTTTTCATTACAGACAGCATCCACACACAGACAGTCCTCATGATTTAGTTTGAAACTAGATTTGACTTTTTAGTTCTTTGGTATTTGAACATCAATCAATCTCTTTTTTAGTAACATTTGTTGCATTTCTAAAAAAAAAAAAAAAACAAAAAAAGATGGAACTAATTCAAGACATGCTCTAAACTTCTCTTTCTGAAGCCGAAGCACTTTTTCTCTCTTTACTAAAACATGGAGCAGCAACCAAAGAAATGAAAGCAACACTGCAGAGAGGAGAAGCTCCGTTTTCACTCGGGATGTTGAGGCTCTCGGTAAACAGTTCAGAGTGACAGCTGGAGGAGCTGCTCTCACTCTGATGGTATGCTATGCCGTCACATCAGTCATCTTTAGTGTTTGTGCCAGGTGGGGGCCGCCATGGGCCCCGTGGAGGATCGCTCCACCACGATCAGCTCGTCTGGGTTGTCCCGTGCCCGATAGTGAAGCAGGAGGTCCTGAATGGCTCTCTCTTCTATCTGAAAATAGAGAAGAAAAAAAAAAAGCTGTGTTTTATTCGGGTGTGAAAGATGAGGAGAGAGACACTGACAGCTCCGTGGTCAAACCGCGTTCAACATAATGGTAACCAGGCCGCCACGAGGGAAAGGTGTTTGTGAAGGCATGCCAGACGTCTGGAAACTTCCAACCAAAATGTGATGCTCATTACACAGAAGGACCGAGATAGAAGGCAGCGTTTTCCCCAGCTGAATGCTGGGTAATGAAGCTGTGTGTGTGCATTAGTGCACCGGCCCGCGTTACCTGGATGAGCGCCAGCGGCTTCTCTCGGCTGCGGATCAGCGCCGCCTCCTGCTGCTTCTCCTCCTCCACGATGGAAGCAAAGGTCACCAGGGAGGAGAGTGGGGGGCTGCTGGCGGTCCCCAGCACCCAGGGCCTGAAGGAAGTGAAACACACACGACGGGTGACGGTGACTGCGCCGTGGCAAAGCAGGGAGAGCCAAAGGTCAACGACAGATCGACAAACACTGAGGAGCACGTGCACGTAGGGATTTCGCAACTGAAGCTGAAATGTTCCTTTAACTGGACTGGGGAGATTTGAATCAAAACTACACAAATTCATCTTTTCCTCATGACTACCAGAGATAGAATTCTGTTAAGTGAATTTGGTTTAAAGTCCCCCTTTAACATTGTTTTTTTTATTTAAAAAATGTTCCCAGTAGTGTTCTAATTATGATTATTACGTTTTTAGCCAAAATCCCACAACCTAATTGTCTTAAAAAGCAATTTTTCATGTTGATCTAAAGCCAGTCATATGGTTCTGGTCCGGATGTCACCTCAGATCTTCATGGACCGAACTTCCTCCAAAATCCTGATTCTTTCTCCTTCCAGTTCACCAAAGACTCTTTGATGTTTCTTGACGTTGCTGTGATCAATCCATTCAATCCATTGGTTTCTCAGAGCAGAAAATAATGAAAGCTAACATCCAAATGCTCTTTCATTCATTTACAACCCTTTCCAAGTGCGGTCAAATGAGCCGCCGTTCACATTTCCGTGGTCACATCAAGAAGCTCCGTGGAGTCTGGTGGAGATTTTCCAGAGTTCTCAGCCCGGCTACCGTAAGTATTGTATGAAAGTCAAACCAAAAATCCAGTGACGGCTGATTGGAGCACAGAAATGTGAACGGCGGCTTATTTGACTGCAGTCAATGTGAAGAAACCATCTTCTCTTCTCCAGAACCTGAACTAGACACGCTAGCCGGACCAGATGAGGGTTTAGTGCATGTGCATGTTCTCTTTCATTATAAAAATGTCTCACATACATGTGAGAAACTCAAAAACAGGATTTTCCTCAGAGAGAGACTTTAAATCCATCAAAAAATACAATTCCTGAAGCAAGGAGGATAGAAAGTTTGATAATCCTGGTGTAATAAGAGACTGTAAAATGTCTTATTCTGGGCTTAATTTTTAAAACCGTTTGAAAACTAAAGTCCAGCGATTAGACAGTGCCGTTTTCATGAAGTCAACTTTCAAAAATGACCCTGACTTTACCAACATCACTGACCAACAAATCTGCAGAGGTTACAGAGACACAGACTGACATGGTCAAGTTCGTGGTCAAACCGGGAACATTTGCACATGTGGCAGATAACAGACCAGACCTGCAGCACATGCAGAACACACAGCTTCCTTTAATGTCTGGTAAAAAGAAGAAACTCAAATCTTAGCTTGTAGAATAATGGGATTTGTTTGAACGGAAAGCCCCAGAAATGAGCGTGTGGACGCCTGACATTCAGCCAAATCAAAGATTGTGAAGTGAAGCAGACGTGGGATCAGGAGAGACTTGTATGAGAATGTGCCGCTCTGCTTCACCCAAACACCAAAAGCCCGGACCTGCTCTCTGCTCTGATCTGTTGTGACAGAGGACTGCCCTTATCAATTCTGGTTAACATCACTGGCTTCACTCCAGGGACCAGCTGTTTACTGGGGTTACAGCATGAAGCGTGGACGCACTCAAGACACTGGATAAAAGAAGAAATGTGTTCTCCTTAAAGACGTGGAACGTGTCAGAGAGGGCTGCGCTACTACAATGAAGTGCATAAAAACAGCGAAGCCCAGTGTTACTGCGACCGGCGCTGTGGTGTGCGGCGTGTTTGTCCAGCTGTCAGAGGATGCTGTGAAGGTCAGGCTGCCCCGGTCTCTGCGCTCAGGTCAACCCAGCTGGGTCTTTCAGAGCAACTCGGAGAAACATAGACCTCCCCGTATTTCCAGTCAGTGAGTCACCACAGCACACACAATAACAGAGCTGATATTTTTGTTGCCTTTTATAGAAAAAGGGACACAAATGAGAAGATTTCCTTCATATCTGAATGAGTTTGCATTTCCTCTGCCTTAGAAGTAGACTTAATGTAAAAACAGATGCAAATACTGAGTTTATGAACATCTGTACTGCAACAAATGGAGGATTATGTTATAATTTTCCAGAAAAAAAAGAGACGATGGAGAATAGGAAGGTGCTTGAGTGACTGTCACAGCTAGACATTTCACCTTGATGACTCAACAGCGCCTCCAAGTGGATTTCAGAGGAACTAAACAGAAGTCTCATTGCTGCTTCGGGGCTTTTATATAAACTGACAAGTTTTTAATTTGAAGCTGAAATAAATACAAACGTGTGAGCTAATTCTTTTTTTGGAAGAAATTAAACAGTCCTTTTCAGTTATGGAGGGTTCCTCACCCTGTGGGCCTCTCTGCCTCGCCGTTTTCAGCACATTTGAACGTGACTCTCTTGGTGGCTGGGGTTGCACTGACGGGACATCCCAAGGTGGTCTGGGCCCTCTGTGACCTGGGTTCTTCAGCTCTGATGGAATTACTCTCTTCCTCCTCCAGCAGAGCTCGAAATGAGCAAGAAGAGGGCGGGGACTGGATGGCTGTGGCCCTGTAAGGAAGAAAAGAATAATATTCCTGCCTTTTTATCATTCAAAATTGTGTTAAAAAGATGCATTTTTTAATTGCCATTCTGATAGCTTTTTGGGCTATTTGGGGATTTACCTAGATTATTTAGACTATTATGGAGTTTGGCTAATATATCAGCTACATGCTAGCTGTTTTGGCTAATTTAGGGTTATTAAAAGTTTTTTAAGCTGTTTTGGAGTTGGGCTAAAATTTAGACACTATATGTTTTGGCTAATTTAGTTTTTGGGTTTTTTGTTTTTTTTTTAGCTTTTTAGGATATTTAGAAGTTTAGCTATTTTTTTCAGCTGCATGCTAGCTGTTTTGGCTAACTTAAGATATTTTTTCAGTTTTTGAGGATGATTTGGTATTTAGCTAAACAGCCTATCAGCAACAGCGTCCTCAGCTATTAGCTTCAGTGATTTCAGCTATAAACTCTAGTGTTTTCAGCTATCAGCTTGAGAGTTTTTAGCCATCAACTTTAGCAACTTCAGCTATCAGCACTAGCATCTTCTGCGACCAAATTCAGCTCACAGCATTCACACTAGTATTATTGCAGATAATGCTATATTATTTAGTTCAAAATTATGTTAAAAAGTTATACATTTAAAGCCTTAAAAAATTTCATTTTAGAATGTTCCATAAATGTTTATCCTGCTCGGCCCGTAATCGAAGGTGTGTTTTGGATTTTGGCCCCTTGTGCGATTGAGTTAGACACCCCTGCTTTATAAAGAACAGATTCGGTGAGAGCTGTGGGATTCTGTTATCCACTCACCAGGCTTTGCCACTGCTTTTGGGTGGAGTGGGTGTGGCGGCGGTCCTGGGTCCAGGAGACTCCCCACCAGCTTCCTTGCTGACCATGGCCAGCATCTTCCTCTGCTTCTGAGACAGCTTAGAGGAAACTGGAGAGGGCTTGCTGATGTAGGTGCAGGCAGAAAAACAGGTTAGTCTACATCATTTCCATCACAAATTCACTTTGTGAATCACATTGTTTACAACATATTCAAAATGCATTAAGATTGACAAATTACAAAGTTTTTTTAATGAACACTAAACACAACTTTCTGACTAAAACCAGAGAAACATTCAGCCCGTCTGGAGTTTCCTCTTTTTCTCACCTTCCGGAGATTTTAGAAGTTGCACAACGAGCCGGCATTGAGTTGGCCTCCATGTGCATTATGGTCCTCAGGTCCAGGACTGGAGGAGCATTTGCAGAACTGTGGACCACAAAAACATCGGCTCTAAGCTCTTAAGATCACACCAGCAGAATCATCCAACATCTCAGAATAAAAGTGAAAAAGTATGAGGTGAAGGTAACGCTCAGCCACATTAGAGACTCACTCTGATCATTGAGCTGTTTTAAAAGCTTTATAGCCGTGCAGTATTGATCCAGATACCAGCTCAGATGAGGAAAACAGAGATGTACATGGATCTATTTGTCTGCAAGTGGATGCATCAGAGTGAAGCAGTGACCCACCCAGTGTATTCTACATGACAAATACCTTCTTTTCAAACAGAATTTTTTCATCTGCTCCTGATTCACAACAATTCAATTCAAGAAAAACTCATGAAAGCAATTTGACGCTTAAATTTCTTTGTATTTGTTCTCCATTATCAGAAAAATACGAGTTTAAAACACCAAAAACATGAGTGGGTCTTAAACGCATTTTAACATTCACGTGAGACTAAAGTTACATGAGATGGAGTCAAGGTGGGTTAAGCTTTTTACCTGGACACACTCTTGATGCTGATTTGTTGAGAGGAGTTCGGGGGGGTCTGAAAACTGTTGGTGGAAGTTGGTGTTGTGGGGGGAGTCTTCAGCCTCCGGGAGAGAGCCTTCTCCTCCTGCAAAATACAGTCATGAAAGTCTTAGTTGTGACATGAAGTAGTGCAGAGAGGATGGTTTAAAGTCACATTTAACAATACAATGTTTACTACAAATGTTGAAGTAATCTTCTTAAAATGTTCTAAATGTGAGCAGTTAAAATACAGGTAAGGTAAAATTGACCTCCGTCCTGGTATCAAAGACAGGTGACTGCATGTCTCTAGGACTGCTGGCCCCCATGCAGCTGCCCTCCGAGTCTGACGTCAGGAGCTCCTGCAGGGACTCGGTCGAGTTGGCCTTGGCCGACTTCCCCAAGAATGGAGACACAACTGTTTCAAAGGAACAGCATGACAGTCAAGCCAAGACATTTTATTTACCAACAAACTTCTCTTTGTGGGACGTTACCTGCAGCAGAAGGACTCTGGATGATATCAGAGAGGGTGTAACCTCCTGAGCTGTCAGAGCGTCGCCTTGGTTTCTTTTTAGCTTTTATTTTGGCTTTTTTCAACAAGATCTCCCTAAGAAAGATGAGACAAAACATACATTTGTTTCCAGAAATAACCATAATCAGCCACAGCAACACCATCCTCTCGTCTGCTGGTCATTCGTCAGCGCTTTGTACTTCCCAGGTTGTAAGCCACAAACTCTCAGGTATGGTACTCTGCTGTCTTAATGGAGAATCCATAAAAAAATTGTCATATTTGTAGTAAATCGGTCCTACCTGCAAGACTGATCCAATTCTGTCTCTGATTTGGTACCGAATGCCGAGTCCAAATCCTCCTCATCATATAGACTGAGGTCTGGAGCATCAGGATAGGGAGTGATGACTCTCTTCTGCATTGCTGGGATCTGAAACCACAACCAGAACTCTAGAAAACTGAATCCACAACACTTTGACATTTATTCTATAGCAGAAAGCATCTGGGCAGGAGTTTGATCCTCTACGCAAAGGTAAAAATGGAACAAAAACTCACAAAATTCTCATTTTAACTTAAAATTTTCAATATTTAACCTAATTTTACAGAATCTGTATTAGTCAGAAATGACTCACCAGTCTCCTGTAGGCTGCAGAAAGCTCCACTAACACGTCATCACTGAGAACATCCAGAGCTCTAAATGACAAAAACAACAACAAAAAAGACTAATTCAGATTATTACATATTTGATTTTGCTAGAGTTAATGATTTTTAATTTGGGGAAAAAAGCTGGTTCTATTTTATCATTGAGAAATGAGATTCAAGTTTTACTATCAACGGGTTCTGTATTCACAATAGGGCTGAGAATCACTGGGTACTTCACAATACGACGCGAAACGCGACGCATGGCTCACGATATTGATAGTAGGGCGATACTGCGATAATTGGTGAAAATCATCTCTAAGAACTAACATAATATAGAACACCACATATTTTTCGGGAAACTATGCCTCCAAAGGAATGTCACACCAAAGGATGATGAATATAACGTTTTACAGCCTCTGTCAAGAGTTACTTAATTTTTTTTTTCGCTTTTCCCACACTTGAAAATGGCTGAGCATCCAAAATTGAAGGCTGATCTACTCAGACTGCCACTTGAGATTATTTTTTCAATCTTTATATATTTTCCATTTGGTCAGTCAGCAGTCAATAGGTTTAAACCCTAAAACACACATAATAATGGAAATAAATATTTACAAACTCAAATTTCATTACAGATTAGCAATCAATAATAATTTATATAATTTCTAGTGCTTCAATTAACTAGCAACCTCTCTATTTTAAAGTCAATTATTTCACTTTATTTTAATTACATGTTTATTTAAGTTCATTCATCAAATCCTACAATTTTGCATCAAGAATGACTTTAAAATAACATTAGTGAAAAACAATTACATTCATTTGAAAACTTCACACCATAAATTTACCAAAGTTACACCGTACACCAGCAGGTTAAACATCAAAGTGCAGGAAAACAAAAATTCCAACCGGTACCTGAAGTACACACACAATTGTGAAGTGCGCACCTAGTTCCCACAGAACACCAATAAAAGAGGACATAAGTGATCGCGCTCATTCTAGCGCTCAGACAAAGTCACTTCTTACTGGCTGTCTCTTCTACAGATGGATGATACTCGTGCACATGTAGGCATGGTTTACACACGTGCTACTGAACCTGTATCTCACTGGTGCTTTTTCCTGAATGAAGTGTGTGCGTCGCCATAAAATGTCCGACAGTGCGCCCAGCTGCGCAGTACGGTGGCAGACACGGCTCACATGAATGCAACAGCTACAACGGCAAAAGACAAAACACAACGGCAAAAGACAAAACACAACGACAAAAGCCGAAGCACAACGGCAAAAGCCAAAACACAACGGCAAAAGCCACAGCACTACAGCAAAAGCCAACACACAACGGAAGCGAATCAAAACAGAAGTGAATAATGGACTTTTTTTTCTTAACGTTTCATTCAGTTTCAAGCTATTGGTGCTTCTTGAGAGGTGCGTGATTTTGTCTGAAGTTGTTGATTTTATCTGCTATCACAGACCCAACCCACATGTTCTCGTTAGTGTAACCATTAATAATGGAGATCTATATATCCAGTTTTAAACAGTGCTTGGAGCTATATGGTGGCCTGGCAGCTTGCGCAGTCGGTTATCAACTCGAAGAGAGGAGGTTCGAAACCAGTGGGAATTATTTCTTATTATTCATATATTTTTTTTTTTTTAAATAAAGAATTATCATAAGTGGTTCTTATGTAAATTTTGTCGTCGTGTTGTGGTTTTTGCATGCATGTGAGCCGTGTCAGCCACCACAGCGCAGCAGGTCCGTGTCGCGTCACTCAAACACTTAGCGCAACAGCGTCTTCAAACGAAAATATAAGATCAATACTTGGTGAGAACGCATCGAGACTCGATCACAGGACTAAATATATTGCAAAATCGATATTTTGACATACCCCTAATTCCCAGTCATTAACATCTCAGATTACAAATAATAGCATTTCTTTCTTTAACTAATACTAAATTACATTTCAATTAGTTTGAGTTGAAAACTCTTAGAAAGAAAAAGTACATGTTCAGGAGCTGCACAGCTGTCCTGTGAGCTGAATGCACATAAACTTGTATTTCTGCAGCTCTGCATCTCACAAACTATTTCCACTTCCAAACATGCTCATTTTCAGAAAGTCCATAGCTGCTTTCTAGTCCGGAGCTGCTTTGTTTATTAGTTAAAATAGAAGTGGTTTAAAGGCAGAAGCAGCTTAAGGGGGAAAAGTAAAACTCTTGTGTAAAATCTGTTCCCACTTCCTGAACTGGACTCTTCTGAGACTTCCCCATCAGACGGTCCTTCCTGTCAATGAAATGCAAACAGAACAGAAGTCTAGTTCTCACTTTGACTCCAGTAAAGCAGCCATGTTGAGAGCGATGAACTGAAGGCAGGACAGTTTGAGCTGCTCTGCGTTGTACATGGTGGCGAACTCCAGCAGCTCTGCAGCATTCTTCAAGGTCACTACAAAAAACAAAACACATACATTCCAAAGAGAATCAGGGGTCCTGGCTTTACCTTCACACAGATTCTTTTTTCCTTTTTTTTTTGTACACAAACAATGCTCTTATGGAAGATTTTGTAAGAAGAGTACAGGTGTCAAGAATCTCATTTTTTTCTCATTTCGCAAGAAGCACATTAAAAACGTGATTTTCATTTCAGTGGGTCTTTAAAAGCTTGTAAATGTATTCAGTCTGCGGCTTTTCTCCTTCATATCCATCTGATTTTCTCCATTAAAAGGACACGAATTACATTCACACCAGGAGCAAAGTGGTATCAGTTGGAGGAGGGAAAGATGAATACAACATACAGTTCTCCGTGATGACGACCTCGCACATCTCCTTCAGCCGTGTGATGAGCAGCTGGTCAGCAACCACCAGCACGTTGCACACAAACTCCACATTCTGACCCTCTGTCAGGGAAGGAGGAGAAATTCTTAATTACAACAAAATGAAAAACAATCAATGTTGACTTTTAAAGAAGAAAGACTTTACCTTTAATGGTGGGGGACTCGTCAGTGTAAATGTACTCGAGAATGACCTGCAGAATCTCGGAGGTGGTCGGCATTTCCAGAGCCGAGCAGGAAGTTGCCTGAAAGGTGACACACAGTGTTCACAGAGGTGAGACTGAGTGTGAAGCGGAGGGCACCCTCAAACAATGGCGACAGCCTGGGGAAAGCAGCAGTAAAACATGGCAGCATACCTCCATCCATGAGCTCCCCAGCATACTGCCGAAGTATTCTGCAGAAAACACAAACAAGCTCGTTCTGTCACACGTTCAAAAGCCTCAAATGTAACAAATAGAAATATATAAAAATATACTATTTCAAATATTTTAGAGATGAATCTATGTAAAATTTTTGATGAATAAATAAATTTCTACCAAGTCGTGCACAGAGAACGGATTTGTGACATGGAAACTCCTTCCCATCCTCAGATTTCAGAGTCACGTCACACAGATAAGAGCTGCAAACACAGACAAGTCTGAGAAAATGATGCCAACAAATGTCTTTAATAATAAATATATGAATCAAAACCATCAACACACCATTTCTTCTGGTAGAATTTTGGTTTGCTGCTGCTCTTCTTCTGCATTACAGAAATCTTTCCATTTTCATACTTGACACCGTCCAGTCTGAAGGAACAGAAAAAGACGTTAAAAAGGAAACATTCATTCTTACTGTAGCATGTTCAGAGCGGGCAAAACATCTCTCACCGTGCCGACAGGCTCCCTAGGCCCAGCTTTTTAGCGACAGCCTGTAAGCTTTTGACAGGGTTGGCCCCGCCCTCATTGGCTCCGGTCTTGTCCCCTTTGCCTCCTTTGGCCTTTTTGCCCGCCTTGGAGCCCTTATTCTTGGCCTTGTTGTTGTCCTCTTTGGAGGATGGGGACAGGGAACGATAGACCTCGAGAGCCGAACGATCTCTCAGACCCAAAACCTGCAGACTGCTGATAAGCTTCTCCTGCTCTGAATCCTGCCCAAGCACACACAGTCGCAATAAAATATGCAGCGCTGAGTCAGAGGTGACAGCCTTTCCAGGTCAATGCAAGCTCAGCCTGACATGATTATAACCTCAGTTCATATTTGTTTACAGGTGGAACATTGAAGAAGTTTGATGTTTTATGCGAGTAATAGCAAACCTGGTTTTGTGCAGGTGGGAGTCCTGAGGCTTTGGGCCGGGCCCCGTGCACCAGCAGCTCACAGGAGTCGGTGTACATGAAGTGCAGAGCGTATTCCAGCATGTCTGCAGGGATTTTCTCCAGAATGAGCAAATCGCAGCCCACAGCATCTTCGCTCCTTTGGACTTCTTTATCAAGCTCCTCTTCCTCTCCACGGTGATCAGTCACGAACAGCTTCCTGAAGAAGTCCGATCTCATGGACAGGATGTACTTGTGAGCCGGGAAGGTGTGATTGCCAGCTTGCAGAGTCACATCGTGGATGTTGTCCGTTTCATCTGCCTCCTCTAGAAGGTTCTGGAAGTGTTGGGAGAAGGTAGATGCAGAGAGGCTGGGAACTTCAAATAGGCTGGAAATAAGGAGAAACAAAGTTGATAAAACTCTGCCATTGCTTGCAGACAAAAATCAAGACGTTAAAATTACATAATTCAGGTGCTAAAAGAGTTTGCACAAAAAAAAAAACATTAAATAAAAGTTTAGGCTTATTAGTCATGAAACTAGGACTGGAATGCTGCAGAAAAATCTAATCTGGTTTATCCTCAACTATTTGGATTGAGAACTAAAAACTATATACAGTGGTCCTTGCTTTAATGCGTAGCCTTGCAGTTTCATAGAATGTTTTTATGCAATTTTGCAACCTTTTTTTTTATTTTAAGCAAATTGTGTTCTGCATCTTGATTGGCCAAAGACCACTGTCTCCTACACAGTACGGAATGTGTACAGCATGCTAAATGTACATAAATCTTCAATCGCCAATAGATCATTCATTTCATTCATCATCATTAGAACTTGGTGAATCTCTTTAGGGTGATTGTTGGAGCAAACCCAGCTACTACTACTGGGTGAAGGTGTGTAACCCTGAACGGGTATTCAGCCTGTTGCTTCTACAACACTGGGCTTACTTTGATACAAAAGTTTAAACTTTGAGAGTTCAAAAGAAGAGAAAAGTGTGAAAATATCAATTTATTTCTGAGAAAAGTGTTTTAAGTGTGTAGTGTGAGATTTTACAGCCCTAAAACATGTATAATTATAAAGTAAATGTAAAAAAAAATCTAATAATAATAATAATCTTTATTTATATAGCACCATTCATGATAAAAATCCAAGTGCTTCACAGTAAAACACCAAGTAAAACATAGTAACAAAATAATTAAGAAAAAGCAATTTTGAAAAGATGTGTTTTTAGCTACTTTTTAATGAGTTTAAAGATCTGAGGCTGAGAGGAAAGGAGTTCCAAAGAGAAATTTCCATCGAAATTTGAACCAAATGAAACGGATTTGCAGCCATGCTGAGCCTGAGCGCAGACGCAGGACGTGAACGCCTGCAGTGGGATTTCCACTCGCACTTTTAAAGTTACGGAAAGACTACGGCGCTCGCATCAGAGTTGTACCGCTAGCGGTGCGAGCCCGGGGTCACAGCAGCATTCTGGACAACCTGAAGTCGTTCTAAAGATTTTTGTACCAGGGCATGAGAAGATGGAGTTGCAATAACCAAGATGAGAAGAAATAAAAGCATGACTGAGTATCTCCATCTCAGAATACGATGCAACTGGACTCAGTTTAGCAATGTTTCTTAAATGATGAAAACAAGAACGAACATCTAATTACTTTGGAGATAATGACTATCGCTGTCTTATTTTTAGAACATGTTTAACATGATAAATGAGAGACCACTGTACACAATCAACTGTTTCCATATAGAACAGAAGGTCTGTATGAAAAAAATAAGAGGCGTTTTATACAGTAGGGATCAAAAGTTTGGGAACCCCAAGTTATGTTATATGTTAAATGTTGTATTATTGTGCTTAAAGAACCCAGAAGGAAAAATCCTCTGAAGGCGTCAGATTACAGATGAGACATTTTTTTTAACATGTCAAAAACGGTCATTATTTCCATCATTTATCCTTTTAAAATAAGAGAAAACAAAACAAAAAAAGTTTGAGCACGCAGCAGAATTTATAGTGTGGATTATTCATAATTGTTATTAGCAAGTCCAAACCCACGTTTGACTGCACCATCATCTCCACAAGGACCTACAGATGCCGGAGTTGTGCTACAATGTTCTACTGTAAGGAGATACTTGTGCAAATATGGTCTTCATGGAAGAATCATCAGAAGAAAACCCATTCTACGTCCTCACCACAAAATTCAACCTTTGAAGTTCACAAATTCACATATAAACAAGCCTGACGCATTTTGGAAACGAGTTCTGTGGACCGACGAGAACTGGAAGACTTTTGAAAAGAAGAATGGATGAAGATACCTCAAACAAGAATTGAGAGACTCTTGTCTGGCTACAAAAAGCCTTTACAAGCTGTGATACTTGCCAAGGGGGCAATACAAGGTACTAACTCTGCAGGGTTCACAAACGTTTGCACGCAACATTATTTTATTTCCCGTTGTGTTGAAAGGGTAAATGACGCAAGTAAAATCTGTTTTTTCTTTTTTCCATTTTAAATGAATGTCTCATATGTAATCTGATGCCTTTAGAAGATTTTTCAATCTCTCCTTGGGTTCTTTATGCACAATAATATAACAATTTATCTGGGGTGCCCAAACTTTTAATCCCCACAGTAAAAGAAATCATAAACCCTTCAACCTAAGACAAATTGAAAATTTCGATGGGACAGAAACTCCCATCAAATTTAAAGTTGTATTTTCCAGAGAACTCACAGACAGAGATATAGTCTGAACAGATGATGTGGTATGTTTAATGTTAACACTAAAAGGCAGTTCACCTGGTTCTGGGGTCGGCCTGTAGCACTCCAAAATTTCTGCCTTTTGAATCCATGGTGATGCCGACAGCTCTGTGGACAAAAGGGAGCTTCTCCAGACGGATTCGCTCATATGGCGTGCCAGAGTCTGGATGACCACAAACCTCTACAGAGACATCTAAAAAACAACAAAAAAGTCAGAGGGGGTTAAAAGAAAACATCACGTTTTCTTATATTTGCTTGGTTTGCCTGTTAATAATCTTTGATGTAAAAAAAATCAATTTTTATTCATTAAATACACAAAATCTTGCAATAACAAAACAAGTTTTCTAAAGCACACATATCTGTACAAACTTTATTTGAGGGTGATAACACAGGACTTATAGCATCAGTTATACAAGCAAGTCCGATGTTCCTCACCTTTCTTTTCTCCACACTTCTTCTGTTCTCCAGCCCACATACCACTGAAGCCTTCTCCATCAGGAGTCACAAACATCATGCCGTTTTTGCTGAGAGCAATATCCGACATGAAAACCTGACGTGGATACGCCCACCTGCACTGTCTCACAGAGCTGCCGGAGGACCGCCAGCAGAACACCTGATGGAGACCAGAGGAATTCAAGTTACACAAGTCTTAGTCACCATCGTCTCCTGTACTCTGACACACAGGCAGGACTGTTTATGGTCAGTATGGTTGTCTCCTTTCTAGCTTCAGTTAGATAACACATCTGATTTAGTCTGTTGGACTGGAAGATGTCTGACAAAAGTCCACATATTTCCCTATTATTTTTATTTTATATTTAAAGCAAGTTTATATTAGGTGCTTATATTATGTCTTTTTTTTAAACTAAAAACTAAATATTTTCCCTATCCATGTTTAGTTACTGATGTCAATACTTCCAGTCTGTGAAGACTTTACCTGATTTAAGTCTCTTCATTTTATGGTTACTAACAAAAACAACTGAAAAAAACACTCCACAAAAGTTGTTTTAGTCCATTTTTTCATTTACTAGTAGATCCTCAAACTTCTTAATTATTTCTCATGGACCAGCCCTCTCCCTCTATTTTAAACAGACAGGTTGATTGACAGAACCCACGGCTAGTGAGCGTCTCTGAGAGGCACTGAGCTCCTGATAGTAGCGGACCCAAACAGCCAACTCAGTTTGCTACAATACTTTTTTACTTTATATAAAGTAGTTTTTCAGAAAAAAAATGGCAGCACAATGAAATCAATGAATCATAAATGGATCAGTTCTGGTGTTCGACATTTTCTCAGATAAACTGCTTTGTTTTGCTGAGGATGTCCAGAGTTCAGTGAAGGCATCATGCAGAGAAGCATGCCGACTCTGGGTTCTGTCATCAGGGCTTTTAGAGAAAGAAAGGGAGTGGGCTGCTGCATAAGAAGTAATTTAGCTGTTCGAGGAGTATAGATCCACTAATCTAAAGTCTCAGTGTGGGAAAGGGAGAGAGGAACGCTGGAGCATAGTCCTCACCATCTTGTTATCACCAGGAAAGGATTTTTTTGTGATAAAAATAGTGGATCTTGTTATTATGAGAAAACGATTAAAAAAAATAAAAAAAAGCATGGCAGACTATTTTCAGCTTCCACCTCTACTCATGGGTGTATATAGCAGCATCCTCCTAAAAAGCAGTTAAAAGTCTTTTTTAGAACCCTTTCAAACTTTAGCTAAAGTCTGAGCTACGATGAGAACCGATGACTGCTCTCTGATAGTTCACTTACCCTGCCCGCTTCGTTTAATGCCAAGATGGACACTTTTTCAGCTCCTCCCTCTTTCAAAACTTGGGGAGCTACTCGGTGGTCCAAACTGCCACCACTGACCAGAACCTTTTTGATGTTAAGCTGCCTGAAAGGAAAAAACAAAACCAAGTCACATCACAGCCTCTTAGTCTGAAAAAAAATATTTAAATAAAAAACAATGCAAAAAAGGTAAAAATAAGGATTAAAAAAATCCAATGATTCACAAACACAGAGATGGGTAATGAGCTCTTTGCTTGAACTCACCTTGAAGCCATTTTCTTGCACTGATAGTCAGCCAGCAGATAAACATCCCCTCTCTGGGTCACGACTGCTGTAGCTCCATCACTGGCTGCAACCTTGGCTATGCTAACTTCCTTGTGGTGCAGGGCAGACACTTGCCTGGGTGTCGTCACACACTTTTCTCCGTTCGGATCAAGCAAGTATCCTAAAAAAAAAAAGTGGATAAATAATCTGTGCATATAGAGAGTGTTTTAAACTATGACACACTGTTTAAAAGTGTAAAACCACATCCCTCTACCACTGATAAATGATCAAATATGAGCATATTATTAATCCTCTATGAATATTAACACTTTAATGAGCTCTTTTCTTATCAACCCATCAGGAATAGACTGATTAATCAAATTATTCATATGAAAAGTAGCCTAGTATTCTGTGCTGACTCACCCAGCTGTCCTCCGTTGAGGCCCATGGTATACACAGCCTCTCTGGTCCAAAGAACTGTATGGAACCTTCCTGCTGCAACTCCGATCACCATCCTACCCTTCAGCATTTTAGCAAACACCTATACATAAAAATCAGACAACGTGGGTTGGAAAGAGGAAACATAAGAGCTGAGTCTTTAATGACAGGGCTTTTGTTTGCTTCACAGAAGGTTGGTGAACTTCTCACCTGTTTAGGAACATGCGCCGACGCCGGAGGAGGAGTCAAGCCCAGCTGGTGGAAGGTGTTGAGACCAAACGTGTAAACGTAGCCCTCCTCTGTCAGCACCACTGTGTGGTCCTTAGCCGCCGCCACCTGGGAGCAATGGTGGGACATGAGACCCTCCACCATTCGAGGAACCTGGAAGCAAAAGTGAAAGCACAATAGCAACTGTAAAATTACCTGCATGAAGCCCAATGAGGCAAAATTCTTTGTGATTTTGGGCTATATAAATAAAATTGAATTGAATTGAATAGAATCACATTCTCTCTGGAGTTAGCTTTTATGGTTTCCTCATTTTTCCATACCTGAGAGCGGAGCTTAATTCAATTACTGCAGTAAACTATTGACCACAACTATAAATCATACAAACACTTATTGGAAATGAAGCGAACAAGCAGCTCTATTAAACTTGCATCATCAAAAGGGGGTTTATGAGGCTCTGTGCGCATAAATGAAGTCAAACACACCAGCACTGAGGCTCTAAATGGTAGACGTTCAAATTGCTTTAATATCTTTTTTTTTAATTAATGATCAATCAAGTATCACAAAGGTCGCATCAGGATCTGACTCAGAATAAATGAGAAGTGCATTTTCCTGTAGGTCTTTTCATCCAAAAGTTCCTAGAAAAACTGTTTCATAACTATTAGGAGACATTTAAAGCAAAATCACAAAATCTTTTCCCTTCTTTTTTCATCTCCTTTCTCAGTCGCACACCAGGATGATTGCTAAACTTAAATTATCATCCATAATTGTTTATAATTGAAATGAAGCTTTATAATAGCTGTTGTATTTAAAATAAAAGGTTTAAGGACAACTAAAGAAAACTACCAAAAATTGAAGGTCTTCTACTCTCCAACTGTAATGTTAGAGTCGCGAACAGTTCAAAACTGAAAAAAATGAGGAATATAAATGAGGAATATGAAGCCAAGGTCCGCACATTGTACATTTCAGCACATCGGACAAAGAAGAAATCCTACCAGGTAAGTCTGTTCGTCCCCATGGCCGAGCCTTCCTCCCTGTCCATGCCCACAGGTGAATACCTGGCCTTTCTGTGACAGGAACACCGAGTGGAACTTACACAGCACCACCTACAGGGGGTGGAGGGATCAAACACAGAAGGAAGAGAAAAGGATGTCATAAAAAAACATCAATAATTTAAAATTCACAAAGATCTCCCTAAAAAATCCCACCCAAGGTTTCTTCAAACCTGGAAGGGAAACAGTGGCGCAGTTTGGATGAACGATGGGAGCCTTTTGTGTTAGAACTGAACAGTTGTGTTACTAAAGAAACCACTTATCAGGAAAGTTATAAATGTGGAAAAACATACAAATAGATTTTCTTTTCTTTGGAGCACAGTGATAACAGGTCATCTGTGTCTAGATTTTCTCAGTTCCAGGATGAAGAGCACATGTACAGGAAAAAATGAATGATGACGACAGAATACAAACACACAGCAGCATGTAGGGGCGGGGTTTATAATCTGCTGCAACTGAATGTGGTCAGTTTAGGCTCAAGATTAATGTTCCAGAAAAAAAACTCCTCATCTGACTAAGCGGACACACTGAATGATAAAGTCATCACATCAATGGGTTATTTTTTGCCCCTGATGGAACAGTCATATTCAGAGACAACAACGTCATGATTCTTAGGCCTCAAACTGTGACTAAGACCTTCAAAGAGCATGACACATCGGTTATACTAACACATGGGGCAGACACCACTCACTGAAGACTTTAAACCCAGCTGGGAATTCTTGGAACAACCATCTGAAGGCGTTTGAGTGTCATCATGATGATCCCAGTGGTACATTTTTCAAATCCCATGATCACTAGAAACCATGACAAGAATGAACAAGAGCTAAAAAAGAAAAACATTTTATGGACTGTTTGAGAAGCTCCAAAGAAATTTTGCACTGCATCCTGGTCCATTCCAAACTTTTCAGTAGTTTAAGACAGTAACTGGTTCACCCCAAAGGACAAAACCCAGAGCTACAGAGTGATGTCTATCTCAGCTACTGGTGGGCAAAGGTGGGGCATACCCTGAGCGGGTTGCCACCTGTCACAGGGCTACTAAAATCACACACACCAATGGAGACACTAATGAAGCATGTCTTTGGACCGTGGCAGGAAGCCAGAATGCCCGGAGAAAACCCACACATGCACATAGAGAACATGCAAACTCCACACAGAAAGAACCCAAACAGGATTTGAACCGCGACCTTCTCACTGTGAGCAGCCCTAACCCTTCACACCACACCATCATGCACCCCAGCAGAGTAATGTGATGTATTCCGTCCACTGCAGAGAAGACCGTAACAACCCTACATCTGGTACACCTCCACCAACCATAGGACACATACCACTGGTCTGGTCCATAACTTAGCTTGGGATGGTCTGAGCCAGCAGTAAAAGAAGCAACTTGTGTTGAAAAAGGTGCAAACCTTCCCTAAAAAGAAACAGTGCATACAGCTACAATCTTTTATCCATCTAAAAATCGTATCTGGGTCCCCCCTCACCACGGCTAAAGACAAATAACTTACAACGACCCCAAACCACTTTGACTTTTTTCTAACCTAAGAATTTCCTAAGTTGTAAAATGAGAACTTATGTGTTGAAAGACATTTTCCTGAAAGCATATAAACCCTTTCACTTACCTCTGTACTTCTCTTTGAGAAGTGAAGACACATCTTCAATAATAAAAAAGAAATCAAGTCCATGTGACTGTTGATTCCTACCATTACAATGAGATCAATCTGGATGTATGAGTCTACACAGACAAGAAAATATAGATATAAATTAAGTTCAGGTTATTTGAGATGGAAATAAATAACTAGATCCACCATCCGCACTCTGAGACTTTGGCCAGTGCTTGTTTTGGAGCTTCAGGAAGTTCCATGGATTTCTAGAAGGTGTCATTTTTTATTTGTTTAGCAAAAAGGTATATTTGTTAGCCATAATATTAAACCCAATACCAGGAAACGATACAAAACGCATCATGTGAAATAAAAACTGGTCTGAAATGCAAATAAATGACACCGCAATACAATAGCATCCTTCAGAAGCAGCAGCCCAACGGGATAACAAAACCATTTATCATCTGCCTTTAAAAGGCTTGAAGAAAGTGAAAAAAAGAATCCGACAATCCTAAGACCACACATTGCTTTGCATCTGATGCTACAATGCCTTGATAATCAACCCTACACAGGAATGAATCCATCTGATGTCAAATTTATATATCGTAATAATACTTGATGAACTCCTGCCGCTCTTCAGAAACTGTCCTAAAAAAGGGACAGTTTTTTTCCCCCTAAAAACAGCACATATGATCCCAATTATAAGACCAGTAGAAATGCTTTTACAACTGATCAAAAGATGATTGGAGTGGGTCTTTAATTTTGACCCCACAATGCAGGCTGCAGTTCGCCTTTTCCATTTCCTTCAGCCAAGACCTCTAGTAGTGACAGTAAAACATTACATCAATAAAAGGCCAGTGCACAAGTGGAAAAGCAAACATCATTACTAATACATCGCTCCCATCAAGCCTTGAATAGAGAGCGAGGATGTTTCCCAAAGTGTCCATTGATGTGGACGTTCATACACATGCATACACGCCAATGCAAGTCATTTAATTAAAAACACGCCATTATAGAATTAATATTTAACCTCAAGCACCTGTTGCACTGGGCTGGGAAGACAAAGAGAACACTCAGGGACGCTGGGTCATTGTTTGGTCACGATATCAGATCTGGTCTATGAAACTTCGTTGCACAACTATCCCTGGAGGTCAGCGAAAGAATAGAAAACATGTGCGCCTCAAAGTGTTTCTTTAAAGATCATTAGCAAGAGCAGCAGCCAGATTTTTTTTTTCATTCTTAAATGCACAAAACAAATACAAGGGCTTCAAGAAGACTACAATTATTACATCGTCTCAGTTACCATGAGATGTGTGCATAATTATGCTCACAGTTACAGGACATTTTTAGAGACCATTTAAAAGGCAAACGCATCAATATTATACAGGAAAGGTAATATAAAACACAAGTTATGATTATATACATCCATTATCCAAACTTGCTTCGTCATGATAAGATTGTGGGGATTGAATGGAAAATGTTTCAGCACCCTACACCCTGGACAGATCAACAATCCATTCCAGACCGATAGACAACCACACACTCACAGCCACTCCTGAGGGGACTATAGGATCACCAGTCAGCATGTGAAACACATTTGCATCCAACCACCACACAGAGAAGACCAAGCTGGTATGAAAACCCGGACCTTCTTACTGTGAGGCCACGGAGCTAACCACAACAACACCACAAACAAACAAAGATACATGTATAAATATTGTACAAACATATTCTAATTTGAAAATGCAAAATATAACCACTATTTCCACAGCTGTGCGTTTAAAAGTAGAAACCAATAGAAGTCAAGCATTTGGGAAGAGCCTTTTCAAACATGCTGATGCACCCTCGAGGAATGGTTATGTAATGCTGCGCTCATGGGAAGGGAGTGTTTTTCTACCCAAGTGAATTATCTCCAGCGTACATCCACAACATTTTCCTTCCTTTCTCAGGTTTGATGTCACACATGTTGGCACTTTCTTATAGCATGAGGTGTGAAAAGAGGTACCAATGTATGAGTGGGGTTTTCAGCAAGAGGGAAACCCTGTATTGAAGGAAATAATGAGTCCCACTCTCCTGAGAGATGACACAGCAACAGTGGGTTGTTAGCTTACCTGCTTGATGTAAACTCCAGACCTGGCAAACACATCCACAAGCTCAGGGTGCTGCCGGCTCTCCTGATTGCCATGGCCGAGACTAAAATTAGTATTGTTTCCCCAGGTGTACACTTCTGTTGGGTCTGAAGTGAACAAAACACTGTTACAAATGTAACCAAGACATGGAATCAAGATTAAAGATCAACTTGTAGGTTTTAAGTAGTGCTGCAACAAATTTATTTTATCATTTATAAATTACATTCATTTATAATAGTTGACTAATCACCAATTATTTTTTCAAATTAGTCGACTAATTGGGTAATGCGCAAACCGGACGTAAAGCTCACATCTTAGCCATCATTAGCTTTAAAGTAACAAAAAAATAAATATATAGCATTATCTGTGATAATGCTAATGTGAATGCTGTGAGCTGAATTTGGCCACTGAAGATGCTAGAGCTGATAGCTGAAGGTTCTGAAATTGATAGCTACAAATGCTGAAGTTGATAGCAGAAATCACTGAAGCCGACAGCCAGCTAAAATACTAGTTAAATGCCAAATTAGCCTAAAAAACTGAAAAAGCTTAAGTTAGCCAAAGCAGCTAGAATGCAGCTGAAATATTAGGTAAACTGCAAAATAACATAAAAAACAAAAAAAAAAGTCTGAATTAGCCAAAAAATAGCTAGCATGCAGCTGAAATATTAGTTAAAATCCGAATTAGCCTAAATAACAAAAAAAAGCCTTAATTAGCCAAAATAGCTAGCATGCTGTTGAAAAACTAAACGCAAAACTATAAAATAGCCTACAAAACCTTAATAAATATCAAATATATTAGTCTAAAAAACTAGCAGAATGCCATTATAACTTTCAACTTTACTACACTCCAACTCCATATATTAATAAGTAACGATTAATCGACTATTCAATTAGTCATCGATTAGTCGAATCATCGTGGCAAACCTAGTCTGAAGAAATAAAATAAATAAATGAACAACAGAAAAACTTAATTAAAAACACAAACATGTTTTCCTTACCAGTGTCTCTGAAAACCACATGTGCTGGTCGGTCCTTCATCGTCAGGTCAAGGGCAGAAAAACCTTCTTTATCCTGGGTGGAAAGCAGTCCACCATGCTTTAAAAAAAATATTAGTAATGGTTAAACTTGTGCCCAAAAACATCAGCATTTTTAGCTATCATAGTTATTGTTGGAGAAAACAGAAATGAATAGCACTTTTTTCTTTAGATTAACTATATACCTTGATGAGGGATGTGAGGCAGTGAATCTGTCCATAGAAGGCGCTGCGATGCAGAGCTGTCCAGCCAGATTCCTTATCCTTTACCATCAGGTCTGCGCCCTTACTTTCCAGCAGCCACTCCAACAGGGCCTTCTTTCCCTGTGAGGCTGCGAGGTGAAGCGCCGTGCGGCCAAAGGCGTCGCGTAGGGTTGTTGCATTGTGACAATACGAAGTCAGAAACGCCTTGAGTTGCCTTTCGGATCCCCCCGTTAAGGCGGCTATAACCTGGTCTGCGTGCTGTTGGGACCGGCATTTGGGAGTGCAGTCTGGTGGTGCCAGACTCATCCTTGCCTCAAACTAATTTTCAATGTGAAACAACCTTCCTTCTTCCTTCTGTCCTTCCGGCAAACTTCCGACCCCCACCCAAAAATGGTGGTGCTTGGTTTAGGCACAAAATAAAGTTGAGATGAACTGGAGTGCTAGAATTGTGCCTGTGTTGAGGTTCCACTGCACCCTAGCAACCCCAGGGCCTTTGATGGACTTGATTCAGTCCACCATATTGACCAAGGATTCTAAATAAACTATGCTGCTTGCAGCGTAGAATGACATCTTAAATTCAATAAATACAAAACTCTTGTGTTTTATACAAAAATCTCAGAACTTGCAAAAATAGTGTTTTCCTCTAATCATTTACAAAATGCAAAAACTTCAACAACCCCTCGTCCTTCTCTTTCTGATCCAAAAGTCCACCAAACCTGAGGGGAAAGGCCTCCTTCCCCCCAAAGGACCCCTTTCTGTTTTAAAACGCCATAATTGTAGAGTTGACCTGAGGAGAAAAAATGTCAGCACAAGAGTTATTGATTGCTAAAACCAATAAAATCAACAATTTTATATCTAAAAAAGTCAAAGCATGCCCAGTCTTGTTATTGAGTCTTCAGATATATTACAATTCGACATGTTCAAGAGATTGAAATTACAGCGTAGTAGTGAAGAAATGCACAAGCACATGCTGGTATTTATAAGGAACACAAACCAAATTTTGATAGATTAATTCAATGAAAAGTTGAGCCAAAATTTCATCCCACGTTTCTTGTAGCATAAAGTTAATGTCTTGTAGTTTCATGACTTATTTCTGCAGTGATCCTTCTGCAATAAAAATGTGGGTAAATGGCTGGCAAAATAAAATAGTGAGGTTACAATAGGTTTTTTTTTTTTTTTTTTCCAAAACCATAGTAGACTTTCAATTGACATAGCTCTTTGTTTGCTTATTTGTTGTTATTTTTCTCTTTTTATTAATCTACCTTTTGACAGACATGGACTTTTTTTCCCTTTACACATAAATAGTACAATGCTCGTCTTTCGACAAATTTTCACCACATCTAAGGCAGTCTGCGGGTGCATCGGTTTACACGATCAGCTGTTGTCGTTTGCCAACAACAAAATGCCACCAAAAAAGCGCCCAGGGGCCCGTTTCAAGAAGCAGGTTCAACAAATTCAGAGTTGAAACCTGAACTCAGAGTCCGTGGACTCAAAATTCTCAGAGTTTTTGGTTTCAGAACAGCTGAAAAGAGATGATTCAATCAACTTGAAGTTGTTGGAACCAGAATCAGGAGCGAGAGTCGCGACCATTAAAAGCCCTGATCAAAGACAAGCATGATTCACCATGGCAACGGAAACAAACACCTGAGTTTTGCATTTCCAGCAACGGAAATTGATAAGTTCCTGCAAGCATATGCCGACTACGAGCACATTTTCAAATGAATCGGGGAAACTTCAGTCAATCAACTCTTGTCCTCAAAATCCTCTCCCGACATAAATAACATTTCATCTGGATGTAGTATTTAATGTGAATGTTCAAAATGTTAATGAAGAACTCATATTTGAACATCCTTCACTTTAAAAAGGGGCGGAGACCACAGGAACTCTAAGTTTCCTGAAGAAAACCTGCTCCAGACCAGGTTTTGTTCACAGACTCAGTTGCCATAGTGACTGATTCTGAGTTCAGCTTAACCCGCTTCTTGAAACGGGCCTAGTTTCGCCCACTTTCACAGGTTTAAGTTATCAGCCTTTCTGAAACAGAAAACTCAAGACTGAATTTGGAGTTCACGAACTCAGAGTTCCAACAAAACCTGCTTCTTGAAACGGGCCCCAGAGATTGCAGAAAAGGCAGAGAAAACAGGAGTCATTCAACATTTGCAGGACTCTAAACTTTTTTTATGATTAGGTTGTTGCATCTACTCTCTTCTATGGAGTGAGATGCACTGAGAAAAACAGGGAGACACATCCAGCTACATTTTGGGATGTCTCCAGTCTGCGACTGTGCTGGATGAGAGGAGGATGCTATAGAAATTGGAATCCATCATAGACAATCATCATCGTTTTTTGGATGCGACCATGGGTGCATTGAGAAGCTCCTTCTGTCACCTCTTAGACACAAAATTCTTTATTAATTTTTTGAGTGTATTTATTTTCTAACTACTTTTTTTTTTAACAGAGCTAAGGTAACGAGGTAATTCTCCCGTTGTGGGTTCAATAAATATTTATTCTTTTCTACAATGCAGACTTGTGCCAAACAACACATGGAGATTCAGTCCAGTTTTCTTCATGATGTCCAGCAAATCCTATAAGTATAAATCTGAGTAACGAGCAAAAACAGAAAGAAAGAAAAGAAAACTTAATGCAGGCGTTTTTCCCTTAGGTTTTCTTAAGATTAACTGATCTAAAGCTGATCTTTCGACACAAACATCCTCCTATTTCCACATTTGGTTGGTTAACATCTGGTAGCCCTGAAGGGGAAAGGTCCAACGATGCACTAAACCTGAACGTTATGTAATGAGCTAACGAAGTCACATATAATGGTATCATCATAGCCCACAGCATTAGCTTAAGTAACTTGAACATATATCTATTTTAAAATAATAAAAACGATTTATTTGGTTGTGTTCCAAGAAGCTACCTTCAAGCTAACGCTAGCTAACTCACTCCCAAAACCACTGGACCCGACAGCCAAAGCTGCGTCATGTCTTTCAGGCGACTTAGGTGAAAAACGGAGGTAAAACAAAAACGTGTTATTTACAAAAGGTTTTAATAGTCTGTCTTTGTGGCCCTATTTAGCTAAATTCGTTTTACAATACACAAGAATCGGCTAGCTTCACTGAGTTTGAAAGCTCGGAGCTAGCAACTCGTCAGAGAAATGTCTTGTTCCGCTTACCTCTCGCTAGATGTAGAAAAATGAACTTAAAGCGGAGGATGCATTAGCGATTGACAAACACTGTGACATGACTACAAAACACAAACTTCAGCCACGTCGTTGCTTGTGCCGATTTTGGCCAGAATAAAACACTGCAGGTTGTGTAAAAACACTTGTTACCGTCGAGACTTCTGATTGGCCAGAGGACTTTGTATTCTGAAATTCTATTGGTTAAGCAATGGCGGACGTTACGTAAATACAGTCAGTGGATCCGTCTGGCTGTCACCGTGGATGGGAGTGAGAAACAAAAAAAAAAAAAAAAAAAAAAAAAATCAACCTTCTCCAATAATAATAATTATAATAATAATCTAAAACCTGGTGACTTGTCCAGGGTTAACCCTGCCTTTGCCCATCAGTTGCCCGTTTAAGTTCCAGCACCCCCGCGATCCCAAAATGGGATGAAGCGGCCAAGAAGATGAATGATGAATGAGCTAATGAATTAAGAATAATAATAATAATAATAATAATAATAATTCCCTTATACACAAATAAATAAATAAAACTATATAAACACATTTTAATTGCCGTCATATGCACATTAAACTCATCATAGAATCATAATTTACCACAAGTGATATTGTTATATTCTTCAAATGTGTTACATGTTGCAGCTGAGGGCCTCGTTAATCAATTTCAGTGGTGTTGATGGAATTAACAACAGGTGCACTTCAGTGGCAACAATTAGAAAACCCTCCAAACAGGACTGGTGTTCCATGTGGAGGTCATTTCAAGTTTCTCCCTCTGATCTTTTTTGGCTGGTTTTCCACTCGTGCTGATTTTGTCTTGTGTAATTCTCTCTACTGGCAGTATGAGGAGATTTCTTAACCCTACAGAAGTTGCACAGGTTGTCCAACTTCTCCAGGATGGAACATCCACACATGCTGCAGCAAGAAGGTTTAATGTGTCTCCCAGCACAATCTCCAGAACATGGAGGAGATTTCAGGAGACTGCTGGTTATTCTGGGAGAGCTGGACAGGGCCGTAGAAGGTCCTCAACCCCTCAGCAGGACCCATACCTGCTCCTTTGTGCAAGGAGGAACAGGCTGAGCTCTGCTCGTGCCCTACAGAATGACCTCCATAGGGCCACTGGTGTGAATGTCTCTACCCAAACAATCAGGAACAGACTTCATGAAGATGGCCTGAGGGCCCCAAGTCCTGTAGTGGGCCCTGTGCTCACTGCCCAGCACCGTGGAGCTCCACTGGCATTTGCTCAAGAACACCAGAATTGGCAAGTCCGCCACTGGCGCCCTGTACTTTTCACAGACGAGAGCAGGTTCACCCTGAGCATCTGTGATAGACGTGAAAGAGTCTGGAGAAGACAAGGAGAACGTTCTGCTGCCTGCAACGTGGTTCAACATGACAGGTTTGGTGGTGGGTCAGTGATGGTCTGGGGAGGCATATCCATGGAGGGACGCACAGACCTCTACTGCCTAGGAAATGGTGCTCTGACTGCCATAAGGTATCCAGATGAAATCCTTCAACCATTGTCAGACCCTACGCTGGTGCAGTAGGTCCTGGTTTCCTCCTAATGCACCACAATGCCCGGCCTCACGTGGCAAGAGTATGCAGGCAGTACCTGGAGGATGAAGGAATTGAAACAATTGAATGGCCTTCACCATCCCCTGACTTAAACCCAATAGAACATCTCTGGGACATTATGTTTGGGTCCATTAGGCGCCGCCAGGTTGCTCCTCAGGCTGTACAACAGCTCAGGGATGACCTCACACAGATCTGGGAGGAAATGCCACAAGACACCATTCGTCGTCTCATTAGGAGTATGCCGCGACGTTGTCAAGCATGTATACAAGCTCGTGGGGGCCACACAACATACTGAAAAGCATTTAGAGTTTAGAGCAGAAATTAAGTTTTGGAGAAAATGGACTACCCTGCCACATCTTCATTTCACTCTGATTTTATGGTGTCTACACAATTGACCTCTGTAGACTGAAATTTTATTTCCATTAACAGACGTGACATCCTTTTGTTCCTAAGACACACTGCCCTGTTGTTATTTGTATAGATATTCAACTTCATATTGAGATCTGATGATCTAATGTGTTACTTTAAAGTGCTCCTTTAATTTTTGTGAGCAGTATATATATATATAATATATATATATATGTTGATTAATTACGATAATGTTTTTTCCAGATTTGCAATTAATTAGTTGCTAGGAACAGCTAGTTACTGTGCAGGACCCTTAAGCTCCCAGGCTTCTGGTAGAGGACCCGAGCTAAGAGGAGAAATCACCCGCGGAGGATGAGAGGGGTGTTTTTTTTTTTAAAGGTTGATTTCTGGCTGTGCACTAATCTACTGGTTTTTGGTGGTTCATGGCTCTCAAAAATCTTTCAAAACGACTTGGATGAAGCTGCAACGGTATTTTAATTTGAATAGAAAATCATTTCCATTTGTCTTGAACCATTAGAGCCACAATAGAGGGGTCAAAGAGCCACATGTGACTCTGGAGCCACAGATTGCAGACCCCTGGTCTAGATTTACAGAGCTGTAATACAGCTTCTTCTGGGTTTTTTTTTTTTTTTTTCTTCTCCAAATAGATCCTATAAGCAAATATTGCATCTTTGGCACTCCAATATCTCACTTTATGCTTGAACTTTTCTAACAAAAAAAAAAAACTCTAGGGACACTCTGAATCACCTCTTCCATCATCCACCAGAATGTATCCTTCTCCGGTCGCTCAGATCCTTCCATGAAGCCGTAGTCACCTCCAAAATTCAGCATCACACCTTTAACTTCCAGGTACAGACTCATCATCCTGTCTCACACTCTCTTCACCTCCTGAATATTTCAGCAAACTCCTTCTTCAAGATCATTCTGATTCTATTCTGCTTTTTAAAAAATGAACATTTCCCCACAAATTGCTAATCTTTGGAATGTCCTTCATAATGCCTAAATGAGAGGTGAGTGTTAAAATTTTGCACATCTAATTATGCTGCTATTGTAATAATAACCTCAAAAGAGGCCAGATAATATGTTCTAAAGGAAAATTTGTGGTCATGATCCAGGAGTCATCAAATTAATTAGATTGCCGTCCCTCTGCTGACCCAAGTCATGAGTATAAGCAGGTCAGACGAGGGTAAAGGTAGGGTTACACTGGAATCCACGAGGGGCTTTCAAATATGACATATTGTTCAGTGCGCCCTCACTAGTTATTCAAGCGTGAACGCGTCCACAGCTTCTCTTCTTGATGGAATATTCTTGCATAATCCAGCACAGAACACAGCAGAACGGCAAGGTCACTGCTGAAATGATCTCCATCCAGAAGAAAAGGGATGCTGATATGTCAACGATCTACCTTTGACATTTTAGACCAAGTTTTTTATTTTATTTTGCTTATTCAAAAAGATGTCTTAACATTCAACTATTATTGAAGTGGTAGTTTTTGTTTAGCTTTGATTAATTGAAGATGGTTCAGGCAATTTTTGCTCATAGTTTGTACAAAGTTAAGCACTTTTACATAAATGGGTGTAAAAATTGTAAAAATTAAAATCTAAATATGATCTAACTCTTCAAAAGTTTTCATTTTTGCTTTCCTTTTCCCAGGTCCTCAATACTGTCTGAGGTTCTTACCCAGATGTGTTAGATGTGGTTTGATGGGTTAGAAATTGTGGTTTCCCCGCAGGAATCCTGTCAGAGATAGGGCTACTACTGTGGAGCTTCTTAGTAATCCAGCTTCATGTTTTCACATCTAATTCTCCAAAACAACTAGACATTAAAAAGTTGTAGAAGATGTTTTGCTTTTTTTTTTCTCCAAGTAGCTCAATCCGTTCGCTGATGGAAATCCCCAATATGTTTTTAGATGTGTGGCAAAAAAATTTAAATAACAAGATCTCATATGAAGAAAACTAATTTTTCCCAAACTGTGTGGTGTATTACAGTTGACTGGCTGACAAACCTCCCTGTGTCAATGGTGCCAGAACTGTATTTCACCAAAGCATGCAATGAATTCATCAAATTATTTACAGACAAAATAAAAAACATTAACCAAACAGTTTTTTCATGAAGTACAAGTCCAGGATATGAACTGTATCCTCTGGAAACCAGCATAAACTCCACACTTGGTTTCAGTCCATAAACAGCAAAGATCTGGAGGACAGCCTACAGCAACTGAACTCCTCCTCTTGCTGTCTGGAAATTCTGCCCACAGGTCTTTTCAAAAAGATCCTTCAGTGAGTCTTCAACATCTGTTGTTGTCCCAGAATCACTGAAAAACAGCTGTAATCAACCCCTCCTAAAAAATGACAGTCTAGACAAAACACAAATGTCCAACTACAAACCTGCCATCTTAAGTAAGATAACAAAAAAGCTGTTTTCCATCAGTTAAATTAACTATTGATAAGAAACAACTGCTATCACATCTTCCAGTCAGGCTTAAGACAGCACCACTGTTCTAACTAATATGAATAATGATTTACGTTTGAACGGAGACAGTGGAAATACATATATGTCAGTTTTTTATAGGATCATTTGAAACAGTCAACCACGCTATGTTACACTTGAAAACTCGGAAGTCTCACTAGACCTGTGCTAAACTGGTTCAAAACATACTTATAAAACAGGAAATATTTTGTATCAGTTGGTAGTTTACATTGGAGGCAATAGAAATTATATGTGGAGTTCCCCAAGGCTCCATCCTGGGACCAATTCTGTTTAATATCTACGTGCTCCCACTGGCCCAGGTTATAAAGAACAACAACATTAGTTACCATGGCTATGCAGATGACACACAGATTTATATTACATAGACACCACGAGACAGAGGCCCTGTACAGGCTGTTGGTAAATGCATGAGGACATTAATGACTGGATGTGTCACAACTTACTTCAGTTAAAGGGGCCCTACCATGAAAATTTTACTTTTGAGGTTTTAAATGCATTTTCCTGTTAATTCCTCACTTTAAAGAACCCCAAAACGGCACATTGATCCGCTCATGCATTTAAGAGTAATCCTCTAAAAACTTGCAGTCTGCAGCAGCCTCTCCGATACCCACGAAAACGAGTGTTATAAAACGCGCTGACATAAGATCGCTGCCAACAGCTTCCTCCAGGAAGAATCTGTGCTGCAAGCTCCGCCCCCAAACTACAACGAACACACTCACCTTCTCCTCGGAGCTGTGATGCCAACGTTATTATCCCCTGCTGCCAGAATGTGTCTCCTGCACATTTCGAATCATCTTTGTACAGGAAATGTGTTATACAAATAAACTCGCCTTGTCTTGCCTTGCCTATAGTATTTCTAATTAAATTTGGGCATCAGTCTACTCACAGCTGTCTAGTAACTTGTGTACAACAATAAACTTACTTCTCAAAATATAAATGTTCCGAGCGACAAGACCGTGATGCAGCTCAGAGGAAAAAAATGCTGAAAAACAAAATCTTTTTATTCTGTTTGTTGTGAAACATTTGAGTATTTTTCTTTTTTTTTTTAACTCATTTTAACTTGAATGTATGGGTCAATTTTCTTGAAAGGCTTCATAGAACTTTATGTTTTTTGTGTGTGGTGCGAACTACCACGTTTAGTCCTGCGTTTTTTTTTTTTTTTTTGCTGTTTTTCTTGTTTTTTTAAGTTTAGTGAAATATTTCTCTATTTTGTGTCTTTTTTCTTCTTTACAAAAACTTGAGTTTACCTCCAATTGTTGTCTGGTGCTTCCAGTTTGTCAAAAACATTTGTTAACATTAGCTGTAATTTTTCATATCACATCACCAGCCCAAAGTGTGCTCTGTCTGTTCTTCTGCAGATTTTACAAAGAAATTTTAAGTTATTATTATAGTTTGGTGGATTTTTTGAATACAGGAAATTCTTATTATCATGGTATTAATACTCATACTTATCATTTTTAGGCTTAAACTACTTTTATTTTTTTAAACCTTTCAGTTGTACATTGTTCTCAATATATCACAATTCAACTTTCACTGTTTTGCTGTTTCACAAATTCTCTTTTTTAGAGCTCACTGTGACCTGCCTTCTGATTGGCTGTTAATCTAGTCAACCAATCTTGTCGAGAATCAATATGTTCTGTGTTTTCATTCAATGATACTGGACTTTTTTTCTGTAAAGGTTTTAACTCTTATTGTTTGAACAAAAGAGAAACATATGAAAATGTATGTCTGTCTGAGAAAAGCATATAAAGTGTGCAGTTAGGAGTTTTACAGCCTACGTCATGCATAACACCAATCTTGTTTTTAGGACATAACCCCTGCGATAAACTTTGGCCTGGGCCTTGACTTTGACATGTGTTATTACATCATAGTGAATAATTTATTTTTTTTTAAAGCAATAATGATGCCACCAATTTCACAAAGTGAGAAATTGAATCAATACAAGCACTTTATGATGTCTATTTATGAATCCACTGTGTTCTGGTGATAAAGACGTTGATGGTTTATTAAAAAATTACATTTAAACATTATTTTTCCAACAAAAATTTCTGAAACACAATGCGGTCTATAGCAGATTCGAAAATCTAGTGAGCATTGATGTACACTGGTTTTTCGGAGAGACTTCTGGGAAATTTCTTGGGCACCTGATTTAGGAATTGTAGATTCGGACAGCTCTACAAAATGGTGAACATGCTATAGTGAGAAGTGAAGCAATTCGGACATACAGTATTTTTAAAATATGAGCTGTTTGTCCATTAGTTTTATTTTTTTAAAGGCTGATAGCCTAGGATTAAGCTTCAGTGACTTTAATATAATGGATTGCTCTTTTTTGAAGCAGAATTTGTGCAAAAACACAGAGCAGTGAAATTAAAGTAGCATAAAAGGCAACACAATACAAAACAAATTGTGTAATTTATGATATTCAGTGAAAACAAGACGACCATAGTTCAGATTTTAAGAACTTTATCATTGTCTTATAAATTGTTACTTCTTTTCTTTGTTTTTTTATTCATTTGCTTTTCTTTTTGGCATTCTTATTACTCCACACTTTCCGTGCTTTGGTTCAAACCCTACTTTCAAAAATGTATATTTTTGTTAAATTATGTTTAAGTTCACAAAAAACAGATGAATTAATGTTGTAAGTAATTCTATACATTTATCAGTAAAAGTAAAAAAAACATAAACAGTAGAAGTAAAGCCAAAAGTAAACTTTTTTGATTTCACCCCCTCGGCTGAATAATGGTACGAGCCCCTCCTGGGTAGTGGCGCCCAGCTCTGCGTGGTTTGGTCTCTCCCTCTTTTCTCGCAGCGATCAGAGGGACGGCAGGCTGGAAGTGCGTATGTGATATATGGCACCTCTGGGAGGGGAGCGCTTTGTCTGTCTGGAGCGCAGCGGCGGAGCGGTCTAAATCCAGACTTTTTTGTATTTTTTGTGCCTCTACTGCGTGTTTTTGGAAAGAAACCCCTCCGCTTTTTACAACCCGAGAGACGGGAAAACAACTGTGGAGGGCTGCAGAAGTTCCCGGGATGGAAATGTAGACTCGTCTTGCTTAAGGATGGTGTGGGGGTAGTTGCATGGAGTTCCAACTGGGGGCAGTTTCTCGAAAGGATAGAGGTGGGACACTCTGCAAAACAAACTTTTGTTCTTCGCGGAGGCGGTGATTCGGTGAAACGGAATATTTACGCACGGTTTGCGCGCACTGATTTCCAAGCCGCAAAATGAGCGGGTTTGACATCCAACGGAGACCACTCAAGTCCGGCTCGACGGTTTTACTTTTCGTCCTCGCCTTCGTGCTGTCCGGTCACTGCTGTCCGGACAAGTGTGTGTGCTCCTCACAGACTGTTAAATGCCCAAACCAGGGCCTGGACGCAGTTCCGAATTCCATCCCGGCCAAAACCAAAATCCTCTTCCTCACAGGAAACAACATTTCAAACATTAGTAGAGCTTCTTTCCCTACTCGCCTGGAACTCCTAACAGATCTGTATCTCAGCGGGAACAACATGAAGCATGTGGAAGCAATGGTATTTGACAACTTGCCAAACCTTTCCAGGCTGGACTTGAGCAACAATAGTTTTCTGACTTTCGATGAAAATGCTTTCCCTCAAGACAATAACTTGCAGTTTTTAAACCTAAGCCGGTCTTTTCTCAATCATTCTTTTGTCGATGTTGTCTTAGAGTTCCTCCACAGCGCAAACCTCCTTCATCTAACCACTTTGGACCTGTCCAATAACGACCTGGTGATTCTTCCAGATGGCATCTTCAGCAGCCTCTCCAACCTGACCTCCCTCAGCCTGCAGAACAGCTCTCTCATCAGCGTCCAGAATGTGACGCTGAAGTCGCCCCAGCTTCGTGACCTTGACCTGAGGAACAACAGCCTGAGAACTCTGGACAGCAGCACCCTGGTAGAGCTCTCCGTCAAGCCTGACCTCCAGCTTCAGCTGTCCGGGAATCCCTGGCGCTGCAACTGCATCATCGACGAAATGCTGATGTGGCTGAAGAACTCCACTCAGGTGACGGACAAGCAGGACCTCACGTGTGCGGAGCCCGAGTCTCTGAGGCATCAGCCTCTGCTGCAGGTGGAGCTGTCTCAGCTAAAGTGCTCCAGTGACATGGAGCGAGTACTGGAGACTTCCTACGTTTTCCTGGGACTAGTCCTCGCTCTGATCGGCGTTATATTCCTGCTGGTGCTCTACCTGAACAGAAAGGGCATCAAGAGGTGGATGTACAACATCCGGGATGCCTGCAGGGACCACATGGAGGGATATCATTACAGGTATGAGATCAACTCCGACCCCCGTTTGGCCAACCTGAGCATCAACTCGGACGTGTGAGAGGAGGACGGCTCAAAGTCTGGATCTCTGCAGTGAGATGTCAAATGACTGAGATTTGCATGAAAGTCTTCCTCTCATTCCCTCAAGTAGATTTTGCATCTATTATCGCTTCTGACTTCCCTCTGGCTGCATGTCCCGCACAAGTACCTGACAGCTGCGACTGCCAGCTGTTTCCCTGTTACATAGCATGGACAGTGAGTCTTGGCAAAGGGTCTTCCTGGAGAGCTGCGCAGAGTGACATGTTCTATTTTTACTTTTTCCTTAAGGAGTGCATTGACTTATAAGTGAAAGCATACTTGCTGAAAATATTCTGCTGGTAATTGCATCGCTCTCATTAAGCCTCTGCTGCAGAGACGTTACACTGCTTGAGTTTTAATATATGAATATGTTACCTGCATTAGCCTTTTTCTGATTTATTATAGTGCACCTTGCATAGTGTCTGGGTTAATAGATGAATGTGACCTTTATTTTTTATTTTTCATGTGGAAATTTTCAGTTAAATAAACTGCCTCTGGAATAATGGTATCTGTCTGGACTGAAGGCCTTTTGAGCAGCAGAGTTAAAGAAAAGGGATCCGGAGGCTTCAGCAGCAAAAATGTTGCACTCGGTGACACACTTATTCCACAATCAACGTGAGCAGCAGACAAACCCCGACGGTCAATAAAGAAGATAAGTGAAATGTGTGTCCGTCTGCCACGTTGTAGGCACTTATATCACCACGGGAACAGCTGAAGTGCAGTATGCATTTCATCGACAAGCAGATGGCCTTGGTGGGATCCATCTATCTTTTATTCCTGTCTTTGTGGGGTTGCTGGAGCCTATCCCATTGGTTAGAGCTAAGGCAGGGAGCACCCTGAAGTGTGCTGAGGCCTAACACACAGACACTGTTTTCAGACTGTGAGAAGAAGCTGAAGGAAACACGCTCCAAAAGTAAAAAAAAATAATTCTGTCGATAAGCAAAATAAATAAAATCTGCCAATGAGGTAAAAATAAATAGTTTTCTAAGAATTTTTATTTTAGAAAAAAAAAATTTCATCACTAAAGCATGTTTACTCAAACTGAGATTATTTTTTTGTTTCGTTGATGTTTTTTATTAGATTATTTGTCTTTCAAGACACAAATTAAGAGCTTTTCTTGAACAAGGGTCTTTTTTACTTTCTAAAATTCAGTTTAATGTGTGCACCAAAGGTCCCCACCAGAATTTGAACCAGGATCTTCTCGTTCTGGTCAACTAGCACATTTTCATCCCCAATTTGTCACATGTTGACATTTGGTTAAGGCAAGGGTGTCAAACTTAATTTCACAGGGGTCCAAAATCCAAAACCCACTTAGGTTGTGGGACAAACAAGATAAACATTTATTGAACACACTTAAACTAAGTTTTTAAAAGTTTAAAACCGTAACTCTTTAACATAACTATGAATATTAAATAGGCATAAATACCATTCCAGAATAAATAAACTTAAACCTTAAATAATTTTCAAAATTTGACTCTCCTAAGAAATATATTTTTTCAAAATTATACAAGTTAAAATAAGCACAAGATTACATTGGGCCATTAATAACAATAAAATAAAATGATCTGGAGGGCCGGATAGAATTATACTAGAATATAATAGAATTGACCTTGACACACGTGGGTTAAGGACCCCTCTGCATCGCTATTTCATGTGTTGGGTGTCCCAACTCATCGTTTTTTGACGTGCTGGCTGTTGGCAAAGTCAAGGGTCCGCAACCTTCGGGATGCAATACTGGATGCAGACTGGTCCTCGGGACGCATCCAGTACCAGTATCCTAAACTGTTACTGGTTCGTATCTGGTACCACGTCCAGTTATGCATCCGGTTTGATACTGGTGAACTCCACGTCACGGGACTGGACCGGTTCTGGTTGGTGACCCATAATTTAGTGGGAACAGCCAGTGCGTCAAAAAAACGACGAGTTGGGGAGACCCAAAAAGTGACGCGGAGAGGTCCTTAACCAAACGTCAACATGTAACCGGTTGGGAGTGAGAATGTGTTGGGTCAACAGCCAGAAATTTAAATTCTCCACTTGAGCAGAAGACGTCCTGTTCTGTGAGAAATTAGATGAGCTCCTCTAAGAAGGTGATAAGAGTTGACAGCTTTTATATCCCCTCCAATTTTCTTTCTAATGGTTTTGGAATGAAAGTATTTCCATGCTCCTGTGAGTTTACTCCAGGTCTCCTTGTTTCACCACACTTGCAGACTTGCCAAATAGTCTCGTGGCTCGCACAGATGAAGGCTAAGTGAGCCCAAGATCCTCGTGGGTCACGCAGAGGTTTTATGGAAATGAGCTCAGGCATCTTACTTATATATAAGAATGTTTACAGGGAGCCGGCATCAGTGGGAAAAAAGTGTCCCCTATTATAACCAACTGTCAGCAGCTGTTCTTTCATGCTGTCCAGTGTAGTAGGGATTAATAATTAATGTGTGGTATTCCTTTGAAGAAATGCTTACTGCTGTCTAGCTGTTTAAATTAATGATGTTTGTTGCTAGCTCTGTGAACTTTGTTGGCCTTTTGGAAAAGTGGGCAGAGACAATAATCTTCATTTTCTTATATCTTCTCAAAGTGACCTCATCTGTGCTGCAGTGGCTGCAGTTGACTCACACACATTTACAAGTTCTAATCTGGCAGAAACAGCCGGCGTACACCTGAGGTGAGGACGTGATGTCAATCTTCATCTGGATGATATTTAGTTTAACAGCCGTGCAGGTCCTGGAGAAACAAAGGAGATTCTCTTTTCACATTTGTATCCGCGTGGAGCACTTGAGGCCTCATTTAAGCCGGTTAACTCTTAGCTATGAATTTGCGATCGTGGTTGTGTTCTGAGGATGGATGGTCTCACTTCATGCTCAGATTATTCCCCGGAGCGAGGACTGCTTGCCTCTTTTTCCCAGAAGAAACATCCAGGTGCAGACTGCCTACAACCTAATGTTTCCACAGAGACCGTCGGCGAGGAGGCCTTCACCTCCCACTCTCCTCACACTCGTATTAACAAGTGATTTTGCACCGCCACGCCTCGAGCCACGCTTCGCAGAGCAGGTATAATTACAGTCAGGAGAAAAAAGGTGAGGGAATGAATGGCTGAAGGGAAATAAGAATAAAATAAATGAGCACAGGGAGAACTTTCTGTTCCTCTGACACCTTCGCTGGCTCATCCAGCACACCCCCTGTGTCCGTTAGAAGGAGCCTAAAAACTGTGTGGATGTCTAAATAGGCCTTCATTGATTTTAGGAGTGTGAAGTTCTGAGAGGAGGCAACTAGTTTCTCTGTGGACTTCCTCAAATGTCTGTCAGGAACATCGCCTGGAGCTGCAGAAGTCCAGACACCAACAGGATTGATGTTTGTTCCGGCTGGAGACGGATACTGGGAGCTCTGGGATTAACGCTGGTTTTTCGTTAACCTGCTGACGCTCATCAGGGATGTCTGCGAACTCACAACAAAAAAGGCAAATACAGCGAAACGTGTGGTTCATTGATCTTACTTTGAAAATTTGGTTTGATAAGGCATTAAGATTAAAATTATTTGCAATAAAATGGAGACAAAGTATAAAAATGACAGTTGGGTTTAAATCAAATTACATACTTATATATTTAAAGTAATTAAAGCAATTTAGCTTTTTTGTTTAGGCATTTTAGCTATTTGGAGTATTTTAACTCAGTTACCCTTTATAAAAAAATGTTTTTAGTGAGTCCATTTACTGGAATATTGTATTACATCTGACATGTGACACATTTCTTTGCAATTACATTACTTGTTTCTGGGAAAACCCTCAATTACAGCATTAGTTTGTTCTGCCAACAGAATAAAATGGCACAAATGAATAATTAAATCAGGCAAATATGTGGAATTTGAGTTTTTGTAGATTTTTGTTTCCTTGCAAAACATCCAATCAGAATGAAATAATTCACAGGAACTTTCTTGCCATATCTGGGGGACGGAAAATCCCTCTAGAGTGTTACATTTTCTTTAAAAATAGATAAAAATAAGCATTTGTGTGGATGATATATAACTAGATTTATTTTTAATTTATTTATTATGGACACACGTGAAAAACTCACTCCACTGAACTATTTCAAAGTGTCCCCAGTGGTCTTTTATTTATGATTATGTTGTTATTTTTCAAAAGTGAACAAACTGTATCATTTTCTGGGACATAGTTTCTGCAGAGTGGCAGGAGTTCATTGGAAATTCCCCTCTGAGTTGAGGGCGGGACGGTTAGCATGAAGAAAACCCGCCCCCACTTCTCCTTCCCATTGCTAGGAGCTCAAACAAGGAAAACAAAGACTCTCATGGATCTAGTCCCCTTTATCAAAGCAGTTCAGGGAGCCTGTGGCCCTCCCAGTGTATCTATTACATCACTAATAGGCTCTTTTTCAGAAAAAAAACATATTTTTTTCTTGTCTGCTCCTTTTCCAAAATGATATGAATAAAGAAAAATTGAAAAATGCAATTTGGATCTTAATTTTTTTAATATATGTATCCTTCGTCATCAGAAAAATAAAACAAAAATGTGTTAAAAACACAATTTTTATCAGAATGCGTCTTTAATGAAAAATACCTCCATGATAGGAACAGAAGAAATCATCATGTATTGTTTTAAACAAAGAAAATCAGGAGACAACCAATTTAAGAAGCCTCTTTGCCACTTAGTATAGAATTGGAAAAAAACAACCACCCAATTTTAAATGTAAAAAAAATGCAAGTAAATATCCTGAATTTAAAAAAAGGTAAATTTTTTCCACGTTAAAGTGAACTTATTAACCAAAAAAAAAAGGCCTATAACTGTCCTTGAAAACAATCCGCAATTACAATAAACATGCTTGTTCTCTTTTGAGTTCTGAGGGACTTAATCCTCCATCTTTGTGTTGGCACAAAAATCAGTCCTTTTGATTAAAGTCTTTACATTTCAATAGAGAAAATTCACCTTTGCAAATGTGAGCAGGCACCAGGATTCAGCGTCTGAAGATCTGCTCCTCATTTGGCCGAGTCCGACTGCTGAAGCCTCATCGGAGCTCCGGCAAGCTACTCCCAGCTCATCTCTCAGAGCGAATCTGCAGCCAATTATGTTACAATCTGTCATGTAATCTGGATTTACTGCCCACTGGAGATCACCCCCCCACTTTAGCTGTTCAGGCACAGTCGCCTTTCAGATGACAGGTGTGCCACTCAGAGAAGAAGCAGAAAAAGTCTCTTTCTTTGTCATCCTGAAAGTTTTACTGAAGGGTTTTAACACAGGTAAAAGGTTGATAGTGTAGAAATATCTGCACTGACAGTCATTTCCCCTGCTGGGGTGGACAGCTCTCACCTCAACTTTGGACTGTTTTCTCAGTTTAAAGTTCCAACAGCTTGACAGGGTTTCTTCAAGGATTGAAATGATACATTTTGTGCAGGAGCTGACACAATGTCCTGAGGTCTCCCCAATAAATGACTGCACACACTTTGACTAAAATAGCCCACATATATAAAAAAAACAACAAAAGCTCTTCTTTTTTCAGTTGCACTGATCATGATGTGAAGTCATACTCATTTGTTTGTGAAGCGTGCATCTTTTGAAATCTATGCAACTCAATCCAAGAGAAAATGCATGATGGGAAACTGAGTGAAAAGTTAAGATAGGTCTGTCATGACACTCATCTCTGGCTCATCTTCATAGCTTTATGAAAAAAAAAAAAAAACTTGGAAGCAAAAAGTATTTTCTTTAAAACATCACAAAGACAAATCTGCAGCTGTGATTGGAAGCCTGATAATATAAACGTGTTCCCCTATGTATAAAAAACCAGCAGAAACACTGTTCTTTTCTTCCAGCTACGTTTACTAAGCCACATTTAATATGCGGGTGTGCTGAGAGACAGACAGGCGGGTTATCAGATCGCCAGAGTCCCATAATTACATTTACTGCGGCCCGCTGGTCTGCGGCCTTAAACAGCACCTGGCAAGTTAAGATCAGTGTTCATGATTCAACAACGAGACATGGACTGGAGCAAAAATGAAGATCCTGCTGAGCAAAATCAACACATTTTATGAGTACAACAAACAAAAAAACTGAAAGATCTGATGTCTGAGGTGTAAAATTTGGATCAACATTAACAATCAAGCATGGTGGTAGTGTTGTAGTGGTATGGGGTTGCTTTGCAAATTTATGCCAAAACTGGATGGGGAGACAATTGCATTATACGATGATAATGTTTTCCACATAATGGTCTCACTGTGTACATTGTGTCTTAAAAGCAAAAAATGTAGTATCAGTTCTGACATTCTGTGGGTATAAAAGCCGATTTAGCCAGTAAGTAATTTCAAGTTCAACATTCAAACAGCCATGGACTCACGATGTCACTTAAAGGACAAACATCACCACCTGACCACACTGCCTTCAAGTAGATCAGGCAGTCAGATGTTGCAGGTGAACTTGGTGAGTCTCAAAGTGTCATCAGGAGATTCATCAAGACACACAACTACTGTCAGAGCATATGACAGACCCAGGAACGGACCCCTACCAGTGACAGACCAAAACCAGGACCAGTACCTAATGACCTATGCACTCATTGTTTTGCAATCGCCATACAACTGCAGGTCCATTTACCAGATGTGTGGGTGACAGGGTTTCCAGACAAAATATTCACTACCAACTCCCCACTTTGACTTGAATGACAGACGACTGTTGCGGTGACTGCACCAAGACACCACCGTGAACTTTTGCAGTACAAGACCATGTGACCTGGACAACACAGCAATGGTTACCGTCCTGTTCACAGATGAGTGTAGGTCACCTTTCAAAGAAATGATAGTCATCAACATCGCTGGAGGTGAGCAATACGGCGAGATTAACCATGGTCCCCAGGAGGAGGTGCAACAGTCTGTGCAAAACGGATCTGGTTATTGTAGATAGTCCAGGCACTGTACGTTCTTACCTCAGAGACATCATAGAACCATCATCACCCCCCTGTTCCACCGGCACACGCCCAACTTTCTGCTCATGTATCCCTACATCATAACTTCAGAAAATGGGGCCTGTAGGACGTATGTTGGATGCCCACGCAGAGTACACTGATAGTCAAATGTCTTCATTTCTAATAGTCAAAATGCACTCAAAATGCACTCTGCTTAACATTTTCACTGAAAAGACTTTGGAAACAAGCATATATTGTATGTATATGTTAGGCTCCCACATTCAAAACTCTTGTGTCCAAGCGTAGCTATACATATTTATAAGAACTTTTTCAGCTCCATGTATAAAATGCCCATCCAATGAACGTGTGTTGACCAATCAAGGATTTGGATTTGACACTAACTCATGACTTTTAATTCGCCGTTTGGAAATTGATCATGAAGGAGAAATTCATAATTGCGGGTTGTGTCTGGCTGGGATTACATGGACTCATATGATTTGATCAGCAATGACCTCTTACCTGAACCCCATAAAACACATCTGAGACCATCTGAACCAGAGACTGGACGATCCAACCCTTAAGTGACCTGCAGAACTTGTGGAAGAGTGAAACGCCTCAGAACAACTTCTTGAGTAGTGAGGAGGATAAGAAATTGCTGTCAAGCTGTTATTCCAACAAGTGGTAGAAAAACCCGCTGTCAACATGGTCAATTTTTATTAATTGGGTTTCTCTCTATCATTGTCTTAAATTTTGGGAGGTAATAAACACAAACTTATTAAAATGTGGTTTCTTCTCATTAAAAGTAAGTAATGGCTAATGAGTAAAGTAAAATTCAGATCAACTCAGACCATCGGAAAATAATTCACAGTATCCCTAACTTATTGTGAGTAATGTAAGTGTCATGAGAGAAATAAACCATATTTTAAGAGTACTTTGGTTCCGCAGCAGGAAAAAGCTCCATAAAACATAAATTCTAGATCAGAGGCTGATGTACAGTTGATCAAATTGACATTTTATTTTAGAGAGAGGCAAATAGATTTAGACACTCTGAATTAATAAATACAATTATTTTTTCAACAACTGGAACATTTAAGTAAACAACAAGTTGTTGAACAAATGAAATTAAGTTTTTGACTGACTTGTGTTTGCTTCACTCTTCATCAAGTATTTGTTATTACTGCTTCAAGCAGCGTCGGGGCCGCCTGCCTCCTTGCTCATCAGTATTGTGGATTCATGAGGTCGCACAGGCGTGTTGCTCAGGCCGAACTCCCGTTGAGCTACACGGCGCCTAATGAACGAGCTCCTAAACGAAGATGGATCTTAGGTGACAGCAGTCCGGCCTCCGCCGGTGCAGCATCTGCCACGCGAGCTTCAGGGGCTCCAGAGGGGTTGTTATGGCTTTTGGAAAGGAATGCGAAAAGGAAACATAAAAACATCTAGATGCTCTCTGAAGAATGTTATTATGTAGACTTGCAGCACCTTCAAAACCTGTAGTTGAAGATGATATAGAGGTGATTAACACTTTGATGGATCGAGCCTCAGTTCAGTGTTGCATTCTGCTCCATGCTGCGCCTTCAAGACAAAGACAGGAACAACATAGTGCATAGGGTTGTTGGTTAACCTTACATTTTAAAAAATAATAACTTTTAGGGAAAAGAGTCAGCAATTTGCATGGATCAGGGACACGTTCAGATTTGTGGCCCCAAAAAGAAAACATTGAAATGAGTCCATTTACCAACGCTATCAGTTTGGATGTGCTTGTTTTGAAACCATCTCTGCCCTGAAGGAGGGCGCTCGTGGAAAAATGCTGCACCACTGCAGAGCACTTTACCATTCACAATCAGATCCATTTGGTCCTGAGTTTCTGCAGTCACCACACCTCTCTGCTCCTGCTGGTTTGTCATCAGCTAATTAGTGCCAAAGTCCAGAGGAAAAAAACCCCACACATTTACAATAAAACCTGTTTTATTGATTGCGTCACAAAATGTTTTTGATTATAAATGTGTGACCACATCAACCATGAACTTCCCGCAAAGCAATTAAAGAGAAAACATCAAAGATAGGAAAAAGCCAGAGTCTGAATAAAGGAAGATTAGATCAAGAAAAATGATCTAGTGATTTCAACTTAGTTGTGTGTGATGTGAGAGTGTAGAGTGTTCAAGAGTCTACAGTATTTTGATCTGGTTAAAGCTAAGTGGTTTCTCATGAGAGGAAGGAAAATCCGATTTGGAGAAGAGCAGAGAAATGCACTAGCCCCAGGTTTGCCAGAAAAGTCATTCGCAGGAAGTTTCTTCCTGTGAGAAGAACTACAGAAAAAGTGGTTCCCGTTCCACCAAATTTCAGCACTTAGTGGCTAAAGGATTTTGAAAGTGAGCAAGAGCAGCAGCCCGGTGGATGTGGCGAGGAGCACACATCCCTGTGACGCCTGCCTGCCTGCAGCAGGAGACCTGGCGGCTGTTCTTGGAGGCCACAGGAAGCAGGCAGCAGTTTGAAAGGCTGCAGATGTAGATCAGTGGAAGGTGTCACTGTGAGTAATGACCTCAACAACAAAGTAGCACCACATCAAGAGTGGAGACAGCCACAAGGGACTCCCCCCTATACCACCCCATCCGGCTCTGCCTCTACAAGGTCATGTGATGCAAAAAATGTCTATCTATAAACATGTAGTACTATTTGTTCCAATCAGCATGCCAAGAAAACCTGGAGAAAACATCTTAAAAAGGACCTCACTGCTGCAGCTATGAATCTGTTTGTACAAGAGGTGCTAAAGTGGAGGCTCAGCTCCTCAATTCATCCCTGAATTAGTGATGCAGCCTTACTAATATGAATCAAATCCAAACTTCTATTACGATTTTTTTTAAAGTAAGAAATTTCTTAAATTAATTGTAGTTTCTTTTTTTTAGGAAATGGAGACCCCAGAGGAGAGGTTCTCCTTGACTGAGGAGTCAGTGAGGAGTGCATTACCCAGAAACACATGCAAAGATTAGGATGATTCATGCCGCTTTTGCTCAATTTTCTTGGTTTCTGCTCTGAAAATGATGGAAGTCATGTTTTGATTTCTGGTTTTGCTTCATTTTTTTGCTTCTCATCTGTAGGTCATTTCATTTTATTTTCTTGTATTCATTTCTGGAGCACCTTTCACCACCAGCCAAGGAGGCCCAAAGTGCTGTACACAAAAAAAAAAAACAACAACAAAAATTACAATCATAAAAACAATTTAAAACGATAAAAGTGTAAAATCCTATTTTAAAAGAAATTAAAATTAAAACAATAAAAAGCAGCCAGGCAGATACAAATAACAGGTCAGTTTTAAAACACTCCAAAAGTGTGACCTCTCTAATAGTCGGCAGCAACTGATTCCACAGTTTAGGAGCCAGCACAGCAAAGTCTCGATCTCCATGGAACTTTCTTTTGCTTCTCAGAATCAGTAACAAACACTGGCCTGCAGAATACAAAAACTTAGAAGGGGAATATTTTAGTAAAGCCTCAGAGATTTAAGAGTTTTCCTCATCTGTCCTTCCACTCGTTTGTCCTGTCATGTTTCAGATTGCTGTTTTGTCACATTGAAGTTCAGGTTTTTCTTTTTTTTGTATCAAGTCAGTTCCCCTGTTGCTTCACCTGTCTCTTATTTGGGTCCCCCGGCGCCACATCCCCCTGACGATATCAGAAATTCCTGCATACAAAATGTTGTTTTTTCTTTATTGTTTCTTATCTGTTCTGCTTTACATTTTTAAAGGGTTGTATTTGACTGGAGAATTTTCAAAAGCATGTTTTGTGAACCTGAAACACATTGATTTAAATTGGGCTGTGGATTACAAAAAATAACAAATTAAATCAAAAGAAATAAATGCTGTGTAACATTTGACCTTATTGAACTTGACCTGTTTGTGTGAAGAATAAAGTTTCAGTTACAAAAGTACAGCTCAATGCTGGAGAAAAGAAGGTCATATTCAACACAAGTGTTGTTGCATTCTGAAACTATTTACATATATACTCAATGTGTTGTTTCTGCTGTTTTCAGACTTCTGCTTACCTTTCATGTATTGTTTTAACTTGTACTTTTATTTGGAGACGAACAACTTTTTCTATAGGGACTAAAGATGGAAATTAGTCTAAAAGGCTATAATTTATATATTTGCATTTTTTTAATGTTTTATTAATATATACTGTCCCTGTCTTAAATAAACAATCAATTAATCAATATATGTTTTCCTTTTCCATTTTGAAGTTTGATTCTATTTTTATTGTTTCCTTCTCACGTTTAGATGCTTTTTAGTGGTAAAGCTACTCGATCAGTGAACAGGAAGTTTATTTTCATGAATCCTACAAGGACACTCTCACGGCTGCTTGTTCCCGGTGTAATAAACTTTACTGAAATTATATGAAAGTGTTTTTACGATGACAATCAATAAGTTATCGATGTTCTTTATTTGATCTGCAATGTGTAGCTTTGATTTCTGGATTAATGTGATGATAACTAATGGGTAACATTTCTATTATATGATGTTATTTTTGACTGAAATTATGAAATTGTATTTTTGGAGGATGGTCAATAAGATCTATTTTGTTACTTGACAATAAATCTGCACTCATATGAACCAGATTATTACTATTGCTTTCTCCGGTGAAGAAATTGGATCGTAGTTTGTTGCACTGATGACTTTATGCTTCTTCTTCGTCCACAAAGTCCCCATCAAACTAACTCACAAAGAAACAACTTAAATACAAACTTTCAAAATACATAATTTCATTATAAAAGTTGCATGAACATAAATGAAAACATGCACCTTGATGTCTGCATTCACAAAAAAAAGCAAGAAAACTTCTTTATACAGCGTCATAACTGCCCAACTTCTTTTCTTCTCAGTCGCTTATGAGTCAAAACTTTTCATCTTCTCTGACTAATCTCTTTTGCCATATGGAATTTGACAATTTGCATTTCAACAAAAGTTTTTTCTATTCAACACAATCTTTAACAAAGGTCCCGCCCTTCAAAATAGACAACAATAAAATACACGAATATGTAAAATACAAATTATACAAAAAAATCAGTCGTAAATGCTGACACCTTCATTGTGGCAGTTAAAATGACGACTGTGAAAAATATTAAATGTCAGAAGTGAGGGTGGGCCTGTTTAAGTTTACTTCTTCCCACTTCTTCTCAAGCATTAAATCAAACTCTAAATGACTAGAAAATGTCAGTTTGGGACCCAGTGAGTCGCCCCCTGTTGTTCCAAAAGAGTAATACAACCTGATAATATTAGTCGTTTTTATTTCATTTTTTTTCCTAACTTCAGTAACATCCAATCACCATGAAAATCAGTAAAAAAAAAACTTTCAGTTGACGCCTCCTTGTAGAATTAACAGGTTTTGATGTTAAGTGAATAGTTTTATGTTTTCCTTAATGGACACCTGACATATTCTGATGTAATTTCCTAGATTTAAAGTTTTCTGACAGCGCTCCACATGCGTTCACATCTCTACTGCTCACACAAGCACTTTGAGAAGACTGGACATGTTTTACTTTTAATATTTCACCAACTATTGTCATAGTTTTCTGTCATGTTTTGTTCCTTTTTGCCTGTTTGCTTGAGAGTATTTTTTTTTTTAAATAAGCCAACCCTCCGGTCTGGCAAATGAACAGGAGAGCAATGAGGCAGGCTTTGGATGGGGCCAGACAGGCCTTCGACAGATGACACGCGGCATTCTTAAAGTTCTGAGTAACATGAGCTCGATCTGTAGATATCAGATAGTAGTGGACTATACCTCTATTACCCTCTACAAACCAACACTTCGAGCGATTAACCTCTCTCCAGTTACCCCTCTGCCAGTTTCAGATGAGGAGGATAAAAACTCAATTAGCTCCTGGAAACTCCCGACCACTTTACATACTCACATGTTCCATGTCAGATTCAGGCACTTCTTTCAGTTTCTGAATTGCAAACCAAATTCTTGGAATGCACTGGGGTGCTTAAAAAACACCGCTCGACAAGGATTATTCATGCTCTCTGGCAAATCCCTTCAACAATGCTGGAACAAACAGACAAAAAACTTGATCTGACACTGGGTCATGTGGTTTAGACATTCATGAGCGGGCAGACGGAGGTGTCAGTTCAGCACGCTCGAGGGTACACGTTTCAGTAATGACTTCCTCACTTTTTGGAATGAGAGAATTGAGATTCAATTTTCCACCTTCCTCGTATTTTTTTTTTTAACTTGTATTGTTTCTTTGCCCTGCAGGGACGTTCTGAGACTAAGATTTATTTATTGTAGTTAAAGCATAAGTAGTTCTTAGAAAAACTACTTGTGTTTTTAAAATTTTGAGATTTTGAGTAAAAATTAAAAAAAGGATACACTCTCTTACAATCCAAGCAGGTTCACTGTAATGAGAAAGACCTCCAGGCGGTGCTTAAAAAAAGTTTCAATTTTGCGGCTGTGATGAGTCAAAGCCTTGCAGAGACTTAAATAAAAGGTCACTCTGCTTTTGGGCATCTTCCAGGGTATCCTCGCATGTGTTTAGTAAGGGAGGCGTGACCGGAGGCTCCTATTTTGTCGCGATTGTGTTCAAGATTGATCACAAAAATAAATGCAACTGAAATATGAACTGTCTGGGACCTCTTGCAACTTGTGGAAGACCTGCCGTAGCTTGGATGGACTGAAACCCAACCCCTTTGGAATGTGGGTGAAGTGTTTATTCCCCTGTGTGTGGGGTAAAGATACAGTCATGCAGAGACTCTGAGGCATGAGAATCTCTCCTTCTGCTCATTTGGTGGGAGGTGCATGTCGGTGTGTCAGACATTTTTGATAGAATGTCTGTGTCGGAACACGTCCTGTGTTTTATTGACACAAACTTGTGTGCATGGAGCAAGTTATAGCAATAAATATCTGACATTTTAACATTAACCAAGTGCACAATTTTTGAAATTTGAAACAAATAAATAATATCTGGGAATTGAGTAAAAAAAATTGCTTCATCGAGAAAATAATTCCAGTCACTTTGATATGTTTTCTTTAAAGGTTTTTTTTTACTATTGAAATGCTTAATTGATGATTTAATTTGACTTACCAATAGAGTTCTTAAATTTCTGTCTTGCAACTTACAAGACAGAAAAAAAGTTTTTGTTTTTTTTAAGATTCATGTTTTGCAGGGAATATATATAGTTGACATACATAAGTCATTTAAACAAATCTGAACAACCAAATCATGCCATGTTTTTTTTTTTTGTTTTTTTTTTCTCCAGGTGCTCTGGCTTCCTCCCACAGTCCAAATAAAGGGCTAATGGGTTAATAGGTGATTCTAAAATGTCCCGAGGCGAGCATATGGAAGTGCATGGTTGTGTGTCCTTGGAACAGACTTTTCTTGCATTTACCCAAAAATAGCTGGGATAGGCTCCAGTAGCCCCAGGTTCATGAGAGATATTCTGCAGGTTCAGAAAATGGATGGATGGATTGCAGCTTTGGCCCTTTAAGTTCACATAAATATCTTCTCTGTTGTACTTCTCTGCCTTGCCTAGCAATCCTTTGGAAAGATGACTGTTAAATTATCTCTGAAGACTTTATGTGGGCTAAACGTGCACAAAATCAACCTGACGGCTGTTGCAGGAAAATGTAGCTCCTCCTCTTCGTTTCTTGGTTCTCAAACATTTCCTCTCGTCAGCAGTGATCCTGAACGAGGCTGGCATGGGAACAACTACTGGCTCGTCGGTCTGCGAAAGCTCGATCGTTGAAACTCACCGGCGAGAGAATACAGAGCTGCGGCTACAGGCAAAACCGCTGTGGTCCCCCGATGTTATAGAGAGGGGTGCAAAACGGTGATGACAACACATCGGCGGTGCATGCACAAACAGGAGATGAAATAATGCGCATGCTGTGGCCTATTAAATGCTGCAACCTCGTGACACGTAACAATGTTAGTGGCACTCAGCCTGCCCTCATGCTGGGCACTTCACTTGTTTAGCCCCTCTGCACTGTGACGACGAGCCAGAGCAAGAAATGAAGGAGCCGCTGGATAACAAGCACAGAAACTGAAAGACCAGAGGAAAAAAAAAAAAAAAAAGCTGTGGTAATAACATCCTCTGTTTGAGGCGCTGGCAGCACTGAGAGATTTCATTTGCTCAGATGAAAATAACAAAGCTCCACAGTTCTACAAGTTAAGCTAAAATTCAGCCTAAAATGTTCACTTCAAATCGTCTCCGATGCAGTTGAGTGTGAGAGGAACCAGCTGTTCTACGATAGCTGAGAGTGAGTGCACAGACCTGCTTCTGGAGAACAAATGAGACCGCATGCGCCAATTATGGGCTGCCCTGTCATGTCAGTAGCCTTTACAGAAATCGAATAATTGCTCCTGAAGATAAGCTTTTAAGGGACGAGGCTAAAACCTCTGGCATCCATCCATTCCTGTTTCCTCTTAATCAGGGTCATGGGAGTCTGCTGGACCTTAGCTGTCTTTAGAAGCTGGGGTACACCCCGGGGAGGGGCACCGCTCCATCACAGAATCTAATGCGTGTCTTTAAACAGTGCGAGGAAGCCGAATTGCTCTAAAAAGAGTCACACAAGCACAGGGAGAATGTGAAGTCTCAACCCAAAGCCAACTAGCAGAACCGGGTCAACTCCATAAACCCGGTCTGTCTTATTGTGTTGTGGAGAATGAAATCCAGAAAAAACAGAAACACAATGAGGAAAAATAAGACAGTCAAGAACAAAAACAAGATTCCTTCCTGAATATTTACAGACATGAATGCATTAACCACTCTCCTGCACGTAACCCTTCGTCTGCATCTAAAAACATCACCACTGGCTGCACGCATTTACAAAATGACGCGCGATTAGACCCTCTCTGTATTCTGGCATTTCATTTGATTGGATTTCTTGTTCAAGTCTTCATGTGCTAGCATGAAATCAGTCATGAACCCCAGATAGTGCTGCTGGTGCTGCAATGCAGCCTGAAAGGTCATGTTTTATTTTATTTTTATTGTTTCTTGGGCTTTTCAAAGTTATGCAGCTCATCACCATAAGCCACGCCCACACAGAGGAATTTTTGTAAACAGAGGTTTCAGATCAACAGGAAAAATTGCTTTTTAAGGCATTTAGGATGTGGAATTTTGGTTAAAAACTTCACTGTCCTAATTAAAACCCCACTGATAATGTTTAAAGAAGATTTAAAAAAAGCTGTTATAGGGGGACTTTAAAGCAACTGTTAAATCTTAACACTTAGCCCTTAGATTGCTTATGGATGCAGCCGGTAGTGGTGGTGGATCATTGCACACATGCAGCAGAGCAGTGCAGAACAAATGCAGCCTTCAATAAAGTGGAGTGACTTATTCCTTAACGTTGATGGAGAAGCTGTTATAGTTAGCACAGTGTCCTGCAGGCATCAGAAAACTCTATTCCAGACAAGCCGCTCCAACACTCAGCTTTTTCATCACCTGGAAATGACTGTAATGTATTTAAATTATATTTATTGTGTGATTCATAAAACTATTCTGTCTATTTATGCATTTATTTGGAGTTCACATTGTTACTCATTTTAAATCATGAGGTTAATGAATGTCTCGGCAGCACAAAATTGAAAAGAAGTTTCATCAGTAAGGTAAATGAGATGACCCTTCCAACTTATCTGCGTCCAATCATTCTCCTGCAGCCCCTGCAGGATAAAGTGGGTCTTTGTTCAGTCTCAACATTGCACAACCCCCTAAAATTAGACTTTCTGTCCAGCAGGACAGGCTGCCCGGGACACCTGTGCATGGAGAGAGGTGCAATTCAAGAGGAGGTCCAGGAAATGGGACTGTCGCACCTCAAAACATCAAGGCCTCAAGGGACTCATAATGTGCACAGTCCTGAAGGGAAAATGGACTGGTCACTCAAAATCCCATCTAAAGACAGGTTCATGGAAATGTATTGGAACAAATAAAAGGCCAGTCTTTGGCAGCACGCAGTGACTCACACAAACTGGCAGGGAGGTACACACAAAACAGTCTGCTCCGTTTGGCCAGCAGGAAGGTGTCTCAGCCTGTTATTGGTCTCGCTTTGCTATTTTCTTTGGGTTACCATGTGAAGGATGTATGGCTGCAGGGCTCCAGAGACGAAGTCCACTTTACAAAAGGAAGGCACTTTCACCTGCAGCTACAATCAACTCCTGCAGGGAGCGAAGGAGGGGGAATGTGCTGCTGAGCAATTCTGCCATTTTTATGAGTGATAAACTGTCCCTCATTCTTGACTGCAGTTTTTCTATGAGTGTGATGTGGAACATTTAGGCTCATACTGCCTTTTGGTTTTGTGTTGCCCTCTGTTCTAGTAATAATCAAGATGCTGAATTTATACAGTGCTGTGAAAAAGTGTTATCCCTCTTTAAGATTTTTGCTTGTTGCTTATTTTTAACACTTAAATTTCCCCATGACAATTTTTTTATTTAAAAGAAAACGTTCCCAGTTGTGTTTTAATTATTATTATGACGTTTTTAACCAAAATTCCACAACCTAAATGTCTTAAAAAGACATTTGTCATGTTGATTTGAAGTCTCTGTTTCCAAAATCTCCACTGAGGGGGCGTGGCTTTTGGAGATGAGCTGACCAGCCCTAATCTCCCCTGTCTGATTATTGTAGCTCCATGTCTCGCTGTTCACCCGCTGTTCACTGTTGCTACATCAAAATGACCATCAATATGGGGAATGACCAGCTGTATGTTTTTGTCAGCTCGGATGAGGAAATGCCACAACTTAAATGTCTTCTAAAGCTATTTTCATGTTGATCTGAACACTCTGTTTAAAAATATCCTTTGAGTGGGCGTGGCTTTTGGTGATTTTTCTTATTATGATTGTAACATGGAGTCAGAGGCAGTTGGATCCATATGCAGCGCTTTAATAAAGAGTTGAGGGGCGAAAGCAGGTCAGACAGGCAGAGGTCAGGCACGGCTTGGCTTTGTCAGAGGAGAGGCAGGCGGAGGTCAAGGGCAGGCAGGAGTCGAGGCAGGCGGCTGACAGGAGAGAGAGGAGTTCAAAAGTAAGTCGGCAACAGTAAGGGCAGGATTCAAAGATACAGGATAGCAGGGAGGATAATACTTCGCACTGAGTTTGGCTTGGTGCTCTGGTTTTAAGCTGTTGAGTCTGATTGCAGATGAGAAGCAGCTGAGGGGCTTCTGGGAGGAGCTGCAGGGGCTCATGGGAAATGCAGTGAGAAGAGAACAGGAAGTTGCTAATACTCAGGAGACAGTGCGCGGAGGGGGCCAGAGGGGGAGACAGAGGACAACCTTCTGACAATGATAGCTCTGTGTCTCACTAGCGTAAATCTTCACCGCTGCTACATAAAAATATCCATCAATATGGGTAATATACAGCCGTATGGTTCTGATCCAGATGTCAGCTCGGACGAGGAATCATGGACAGAACTTCCTTCAAAATCCTGATTCTTTCTCCTTCCAGTTCACCAAAGACTCTTTGATGTTTCTTGACGTTGCTGTGATCAATCCATTCAATCCATTGGTTTCTCAGAGCAGAAAATAATGAAAGCTAACATCCAAATGCTCTTTCATTCATTTACAATCCTTTCCAACTGCGGTCAAATGAGCCGCCGTTCACATTTCCGTGGTCACATCAAGAAGCTCCGTGGAGTCTGTTGGAGATTTTCCAGCGTTCTCAGGACTGCTACCGTAAGTATTGGATGAAGCTCACACCAAAAATCTAGTGACGGCTGATTGGAGCACAGAAATGTGAACGGTGGCTCATTTGACTGCAGTCAATGTGAAGGTAGCATCTTCTCTTCTCCAGAACCTGAACTAGACACGCTAGCCGGACCAGATGAGGGTTTAGTGCATGTGCAGCAGAAAGAAGATGATTACTGAAAAACAGAGTGTGTCCAAGACAGTTTGATTGACAGAGATTTAAAAGGGGAAATACTCGGAAATGTAAAAAAAAAAAAGATTTCTTTTTATATTTATTATTTTTCATAAGAAAAATGCCACATATACATGTTTAAAAAATAAAAAGAAAAACTGATTTTCATTGGATTAACTTTAAAATACTTCTACAATTAAACATATTAAATTGTAAAAACACTGAAACTTAGTTCCCTTTCACTGAAGGTGAGTTTGCTGAAAATGATCTCAGAGTAAGGACTCCAAACATTTGATTGGCTTTAGAATTTTCTTGGATCTACACTAAGATTACTTTCCCAAGAGTCTCTGCAAAAACCCAGTGTTCATTGATGCTCACTGGATTGTCAAATATAGACCACATTGCATTGGATTTGAATCAATTGTCATTTGAAAAAATGTCTGTGAATTATTTTTTTTATTCATCCAAGTTATTATAACTGTGGATTCATAAATGTTCTTCATAAATTATTCATATTTTTTAAGTTTTTACTTCAGCAAACAGGATGACATCAATTTTTTTTTTTTAATAACTTTATTGCAAACATCAATTTCAATACAAAAATGTGCAAAATAGCCATTGCATGTGTATACAAACATTATAAACTATTAAATAAAATAAATAAATAAAATACACAAAAAAGTAAAATTAAAATGCCAGGGGTAGAATTAAATAAGAAAAAGTCATACAGTGGGTGAAAAAAATTAAAGTCAGATAATTTGCAGAGTTTACATTTTTTTTAAATATTCTGTATTGCGAACAAATTTCAATACATTTCACAGCCTTTTGGATTTTTGAAAAAAATATTGATTCAATATGTAGCTTGGCCTCCACCAGAAACAAGGAAAATTTAGGAATTTTGTTAGAGAATTGCATTTATGGATGTAAAATTTAGAAAGAAAAAAGGAATAAATTGATTAAAAATTGAAATGTCAAATTCCTATGTTGGTGGAAGCCAAACAGAACATGTTTCCAAAGTAAAGAAAATGACAGAGCAAACTTATAACCAGAAAGATTTTAAGAAAGGGCAATGCCAAAAGAGATGAGTCACTGTTTCTTGAGAAGATTTACAAAAGAAACACAAAGTGTCAATATCAGGTTTGATGATGCACTGTGACTTCATATTATAGACAGCATCAAACAAAATAAAATATATTCACGATTTTAATAACAGCAATCTTACATACAAAGGCATTTCTCTATCTAACAAGGAAACAAAAACTTTTAACTTTATAACCTAATTGTAACACTTACACGTGGCAAAGTAACAATATCTTTCTGAAAAGAGAGCTCTAATACCTCTATTATTTTTCCTGGAATGAAGGGTAAAGCAGATTTTTCCAACAGTGGACAGCGTAAGAGAAAGATTGAAAGGGAAAGGGAAAGGATCAAGTCTTGGTATTTGGTTAAACAACATACATATTCCAGGAGAGATCGCACAAAAACTTTTGCATATTCTCCCTGGAGTAACTGGGATGTTATATTTGTCAAGAAAATCGGTATAAGATAATAACTGCCCATTAGCATTAAAAAGTTGATCAACCAAAATGATCTTGTTTTGGAACCGGGAATCAAAGAAAATAGATGTATGTTTATAGAGAATATCTTATTGTTCCAGATAATATAACTGTGAGGAGAGAAGTTGTGCTTGTAGATTGAGTAACCATGAGAGGAAAGCCTGATGATGGAAAGCAGATAATTTCACTGGGAGCTTATTTACATTAAATTGCAAAGTGACATCAAATTTTTAAAGAATAAAAAGAGAACACGTGTCTGGCTTTTCTCCGCGTGGGCCTCACATATGCTTAACACTTTCAAATGACCAATCTGTAACATAGAAAAATTTGCACAAAAACTACACAATACACTTTAAAAAAAATGTATAACTGTGTTCTTTTTTATTATTATAATGTCTCCTGAATTTTCTGTTTTCTAATTGCCTTGGTGCCTTGTTTATTATTTTTACTAAACTATTACCCTACATTGCTGGTGATGGACCACCAATAATTTAATTTCTGTCGCTATAAACAATGAAGTCTTTTGTTTTGATTTTGAGTTGTAATTAAAATCCGGGGCACTAAATAGTCCCCCACTATCTAGTCTTTTAGGTCAGGGAGTAGCGATGGAATTTGGACCTGTTTTAAGACTGTGATTCCCCTCTTTGTTTTAATCACACAGAATTCTCAAATATAAGTAAAGTGGCAACACTTGTGAAAAAAGAAAGATTTTTTTGCTAATTCATTGTAGAATTAAAGCCACAATATCACATTGATGTCAGTGCTGCTCTAGACTGTCTGAGCTGGTTTCAGGACCTTAAAGAGCTGATGACAGTTATTGAGTGTGGGTGCAGTGAAAGTGAGGGCCTTCATCGCAGCTTGAAGCCTAAAAATATTCTTTTATTGCCATTCTCTCACTTGTTACAGTACTGAACCACGGATTTCGAACCTAACATTCCCCCTTAGCATCCAAGGTTTAACAGAGTAAAAGGATCAAGCGATACTATATGGTAGTATGTTAGTTTACATGAAAAAATGAAATGTAAACTGTATCCTCATTCTGAGCTTCATGTAAAAAGTAGTTATTACATTTTTATTTAAATTAATTTATTTTTTAAATGCAATGAAAGGATGTAAGACATTCAACCTACCTATAAATCAATGCTGTTAGGATAGTATATATATATATTTTTAGTTAGTTAGTTAGGGGCTTCAGCTTAACTGCACGTCTTTGCTGTTTTATTACCAGCAAAATACCAAGAAAAATAAACAGTTTTTTTTTTAATAATTTGACAGGAAGAGTCCAGCAGCTTCCTGTAAATGTAAAGCGAAGCCTTGAATCAGTTTGGATTAAACCATTTGTCACTGACATGAGTGCTCAGAGAATCTCCTGTCAACAACCCCCTTTCAATCTTCTCCTGTTCCCCGTCCCATCCATCTCTGGCGTGCGTCCCTGCAGCAGTCTTACATGAACGCAGCTAAACCATGAAAGGTTTAGTTTTATTTAAGAGGAAAAAACGGCTCAAACAGACTGGATGTGTTCTGATGTGACAGATTCTAATCAGCCACTGCCTGGAGTCTGATTTCATCTCTTCATCAGTGAATTTTCCCTCCAAGGATCACCCTATGCGAACACGTGAAATTGAACTGCTTACTTTTTGTAATATTCTTCAAATGTTACTGCCGTGAAGCATTTTTTTGCGCTTCCAAAAGCAGCTCTGCGTCCGTACTGAGATCAGCCGCCGATTCATCTTTCCCTGGGGCTGGAGCAGAGAAATCAAGCCTGCTGCAGCAGAAAACAGCCTCCCCAACAGCCCCTTCCATCTCCACTGTCAGCTGTCAGCTCAAAACTCTCCTGCCTGTCAGCCCCAGCTTTCTAATCAGCCTGCGTGTCTCCGTGCATCTAGCAGCTCTCTTGCCAGGGTTCAAAATGGAGCTTAAATAGAAAAGAAAATCAAACGTTGAAATATTTCAAGAAACCTAAATGACAGAATCGTTCTGCATACAGATCAGTTCTTTCACTCTCACTTGTGACAGTAGTTTCCAGTCTGATATTTTACCATCAGAGGCTTTGAAAAAAGCACTCGTGATCTCTCCAGACGCCTCCTTTAAGGTGGTTCCCTTGTGCTCAATGAGGCAGCTGGACTTTTTCCTCCAGGAGCTTGCGGACTGGCCTCCATGAGCTTGAAGGCTTAGCCCGAGTTTGCCCACAGTTGCATCTGAGGATTGTTAGAACCAATGGACAATCTAATTAGTCCCTGAAGTTAGCAGAAATGCCCGACCGTCTTGTTAGAATGCAAGACAGGAGTAGTATGTGTGCAGGGGTTGGCACGGGGTGGCTGCTAATAATATGTGGAAAGTGGGGGGAGCCAGAGGTAGGAATAGCGTAACTTTGTAATTAATGTAGCAGTTGAGAAGCCATGGCCATGCCGGAGGCTCTTTGAAATTGGTAATGTGGCACTGCAGTGTTCTAAGATAAGTACTGTCAACACCATGCTTGAAGAGACAGCACAGGATGCAGAAAAGGGAAATAACAAAGGCACAACAGTATGGGTAGATTAAAAAAAATGGAATCGGGAACTGCATAAAGCTGTTCCAGATTTAGGGTGACTCATTTAGGGTGAGTCATTTTAATTTTAAATATAGAAAAGTAATTGCAGATGTAAAATGTTAATTACAGCCCCTCTAGCATCTGCATCACACTGACACTGAGTTCTCCTCATAGATAATTGTGTCCCACTCTTCTTTGGAGTTAATTGAGACTTTAGAGGATTTCCCAGCATGACAGGTCAGTTCCACACCTTGGTTGACTGGGTCAGGGTCTTCAACCTGTGGCTCCGGAGCAAAACGTAGCTCTCTAAACACTCCATTGTGGCTCTCTGGTTAAAGAAAAACACAATGTTTTTTATTTAAAAAGGCAACATGTTTTTTAGACAAAGTTTATTAAGCAAAATAAATAAATAAAAGTCAAACTTTCTTTAACAAACAATTGATGAACAGTATGTATTGCTCCACCAGGACCCTGACTACAGTACCCATAATGCTCCAATAATCCATCAAGAAGTTTGTCTTCATAGTTTCCAAAACTTAAAGATTTTGACAAATGCTTTTAGTTCTGTTTAACAAAGAAAATCAATTAGAAGTCAGTACACAATCTACCATGGCCCTGAGGGTTCACAATACATCAACTTGGCAACGCACACAACACGTTAACTTCACAACACAACAACTTCACAACACAACACATTAACTTCACAGCAAAACACATTAACTTCAAAACACAACACATTAACTGCACAACACATTAACTTCACAACACAACACATCAACTTCACAACACATCAAACTTCACAACACAACACATTAACTTCACAACACAAAACATCAACTTCATTACACAACAACTTCACAACACAACACATTAACTTCACAACACAACACATTAACTTCATTACACAAAAACTTCACAACACAACACATTAACTTCACAACACAACACATCAAGTTCACAACACAACAAATTCCAAACACAACACATTAACTTCACATCACAACAAATTAACTTCACAACACAACACATCAACTTCATTACACAAAAACTTCACAACACAACACATTAACTTCACAACACAACACATCAACTTCACAACACAACAACTTCACAACACAACACATTAACTTCACAACACAACACATAAACTTCATTACACAAAAACTTCACAACACATTAGCTTCACAACACAACACATCAACTTCACAACACAACAAATTCACAACACAACACATTAACTTCACATCACAACAAATTAACTTCACAACACAACACATCAACTTCACAACACAACAACTTCACAACACAACACATACACTTCACAACACAACAACTTTACAACAAAACAACTTCACAACACAACACATTAACTTCACAAAACAACACATCAACTTCACAACAAAGCACATTAACTTCACAACACAACAGACCAACTTCACAACACATTAACTTCACAACACAACACATTAACTTCACAACACAACACATTAACTTCACAACACAACACATCAAGTTCACAACACAACAAATTCACAACACAACACATTAACTTCACATCACAACAAATTAACTTCACAACAAATACATTAACTTAACAACACAAAAGACCAACTTCCAACACATCAACTTCACAACACAACACATTAACTTCACAACACATTACTTCACAACACAACAGCTTCACAACACATTAACTTCGCAACACAACACATTTACTTCAAAAAACACATAACTTCACAACACAACACATTAACTTCACAACACAACACATCAACTTCATTACACAAAAACTTCACAACACAACACATTAACTTCACAACACAACACATCAACTTCATTACACAAAAACTTCACAACACACACATTAACTTCACAACACATCAACTTCACAACACAATCAACTTCACAACACAACACATGACGACACTTTAACTTCAAAAACAACACACAACTTCACAACACATCAACTTCACAACACAACAAATTAACTTACAACGCAACCCATCAACTTCACAACACAACACATTAACTTCACAACACAACACATCAACTTCACAACACAACACATTAACTTCAGAACACAAAACTTCACAACACAACACATTAACTTCACAAACACAACACATTAACTTCACAACACAACACATCAACTTCACACAAAGCACATTAACTTCACAACACAACAGATCAACTTCACAACACATTAACTTCACAACACAACACATTAACTTCACAACAAACACATTAACTTCACAACACAACACATCAAGTTCACAACACAACAAATCACAACACAACACATTAACTTCACATCACAACAAATTAACTTCACAACAAAACACATCAACTTCAACACACAACACATTTACTTCACAACACAACAACTTCACAACACATTAACTTCACAACACAACACATTTACTTCAAAACACATTAACTTCACAACACAACACATGAACTTCACAACACAACACATCAACTTCATTACACAAAAACTTCACAACACAACACATTAACTTCACAACACAACACATCAACTTCATTACCACAAAACTTCACAACACAACACATTAACTTCACAACACATCAACTTCACAACACAACACATGACGACACTTTAACTTCAAAACACAACACATTAACTTCACAACACAACACATCAACTTCATTACACAAAAACTTCACAACACAACACATTAACTTCACAACACAACACATCAACTTAAAAACACAACAACTTCAAAACAAAACAACATCACAACACAACACATTAACTTCACAACACAACACATCAACTTCACAACAAGCACATTAACTTCACAACACAACAGACCAACTTCACAACACATAACTTCACAACACAACACATCAACTTCAACACACAACACATTAACTTCACAACACAAAAGACCAACTTCCCAACACATCAACTTCACAACACAACACATTAACTTCACAACACAACACATTAACTTCAGAACACAAAACCTTCACAACACAACACATGACGACACTTTAACTTCAAAACACAACACATTAACTTCACAACACATCAACTTCACAACACAACAAATTAACTTTACAACGCAACACATCAACTTCACAACACAACACATTAACTTCACAACACAACACATCAACTTCACAACAAAACACAATAACTTCAGACACATTAACTTCACAACACAACACTCTAACTTCACAACATAACACATAAACTTCACAACACAACACTTTAACTTAACAACATAACACATTAACTTCACAACGCAACACATCTACTTCACAACACAACACATTAACTTCACAACACAACACATCAACTTCACAACAAAGCACATTAACTTCACAACACAACAGATCAACTTCACAACACATTAACTTCACAACACAACACATTAACTTCACAACTAAACACATTAACTTCACAACACAACACATCAAGTTCACAACACAACAAATTCACAACACAACACATTAACTTCACATCACAACAAATTAACTTCACAACAAAACACATCAACTTCAACACACAACACATTAACTTAACAACACAAAAGACCAACTTCCCAACACATCAACTTCACAACACATTAACTTCACAACACATTTACTTCACAACACAACAACTTCACAACACACTAACTTCACAACACAACACATTTACTTCAAACACATTAACTTCACAACACAACACATGAACTTCACAACACAACACAGCAACTTCATTACACAAAACTTCACAACACAACACATTAACTTCACAACACAACACATCAACTTCATTACAAAAAACTTCACAACACAACACATTAACTTCACAAACACATCAACTTCACAACACAACACATGACGACACTTTAACTTCAAAACACAACACAATAACTTTACAACAACATCAACTTCATTACACAGAAACTTCACAACACAACACATTAACTTCACAACACAACACATCAACTTAAAAACACAACAACTTCAAAACAAAAACAACATCACAACACAACACATTAACTTCACAACACAACACATCAACTTCACAACAAAGCACATTAACTTCACAACACAACAGACCAACTTCACAACACATTAACTTCAGAACACAACACATTAACTTCACAACACAACACATTCACTTCACAACACAACACTTCAAGTTTACAACAGAACAAATTCGCAACACAACACATTAACTTCACATCACAACAAATTAACTTCACAACACAACACATCAACTTCACAACACAACACATTAACTTCACAAAACAACACATCAACTTCACAACACATCAACTTCAACACACAACACATTAACTTCACAAAAAAAAGACCACCTTCCCAACACATCAACTTCACAACACAACACATTAACTTCACAACACATTACTTCACAACACAACAATTAACTTCACAACACAACACATCAAGTTCACAACACAACAAATTCACAACACAACACATTAACTTCACATCACAACAAATTAACTTCACAACAAAACACATCAACTTCAACACACAACACATTAACTTAACAACACAAAAGACCAACTTCCCAACACATCAACTTCACAACACAACACATTGACTTTACAACACATTACTTCACAACACAACAGCTTCACAACACATTAACTTCACAACACAACACATTTACTTCAAAACACATTAACTTCACAACACAACACATTAACTTCACAACACAACACATAAACTTCATTACACAAAAACTTCACAACACAACACATTAACTTCACAACAACACATCAACTTCATTACACAAAAACTTCACAACACAACACATTAACTTCACAACACATCAACTTCACAACACACAACTTCACAACACAACACATGACGACACTTTAACTTCAAAACACAACACATTAACTTCACAACACATCAACTTCACAACACAACAAATTAACTTTACAACGCAACCCATCAACTTCACAACACAACACATTAACTTCACAACACAACACATCAACTTCACAACACAACACATTAACTTCAGAACACAAAAACTTCACAACACAACACATTAACTTCACAACACAACACATTAACTTCACAAACACAACACATCAACTTCACAACAAAGCACATTAACTTCACAACACAACAGATCAACTTCACAACACATTAACTTCACAACACAACACATTAACTTCACAACTAAACACATTAACTTCACAACACAACACATCAAGTTCACAACACAACAAATTCACAACACAACACATTAACTTCACATCACAACAATTAACTTCACAACAAAACACATCAACTTCAACACACAACACATTACTTCACAACACAACAACTTCACAACACATTAACTTCACAACACAACACATACTTCAAAACACATTAACTTCACAACACAACACATGAACTTCACAACACAACACATCAACTTCATTACACAAAAACTTCACAACACAACACATTAACTTCACAACACAACACATCAACTTCATTACACAAAACTTCACAACACAACACATTAACTTCACAACACATCAACTTCACAACACAACACATGACGACACTTAACTTCAAACACAACACATTAACTTCACAACACAACACATCAACTTCATTACACAAAAACTTCACAACACAACACATTAACTTCACAACACAACACATCAACTTAAAAACACAACAACTTCAAAACAAAAAACAACATCACACACAACACATTAACTTCACAACACAACACATCAACTTCACAACAAAGCACATTAACTTCACAACACAACAGACCAACTTCACAACACATTAACTTCACAACACAAACACATCAACTTCAACACACAACACATTAACTTCACAACACAAAAGACCAACTTCCCAACACATCAACTTCACAACACAACACATTAACTTCACAACACAAACACATTAACTTCAGAACACAAAACCTTCACAACACAACACATGACGAACACTTTAACTTCAAAACACAACACATTAACTTCACAACACATCAACTTCACAACACAACAAATTAACTTTACAACGCAACCCATCAACTTCACAACACAACACATTAACTTCACAACACAACACATCAACTTCACAACAAAACACAATAACTTCAGAACACATTAACTTCACAACACAACACTCTAACTTCACAACATAACACATAAACTTCACAACACAACACTTTAACTTAACAACAAAAACACATTAACTTCACAACGCAACACATCACTTCACAACACAACACATTAACTTCACAACACAACACATCAACTTCACAACAAAGTACATTAACTTCACAACACAACAGAATCAACTTCACAACACATTAACTTCACAACACAACACATTAACTTCACAACTAAACACATTAACTTCACAACACAACACATCAAGTTCACAACACAACAAATTCACAACACAACACATTAACTTCACATCACAACAAATTAACTTCACAACAAAACACATCAACTTCACACACAACACATTAACTTAACAACACAAAAGACCAACTTCCCAACACATCAACTTCACAAACACAATTAACTTCACAACACATTACTTCACAACACAACAACTTCACAACACACTAACTTCACAACACAACACATTACTTCAAAACACATTAACTTCACAACACAACACATGAATTTCACAACACAACACAGCAACTTCATTACACAAAAAAACTTCACAACACAACACATTAACTTCACAACACAACACATCAACTTCATTACACAAAAACTTCACAACACAACACATTAACTTCACAACACATCAACTTCATAACACAACACATGACGACACTTTAACTTCAAAACACAACACAATAACTTTACAACACAACACATCAACTTCATTACACAGAAACTTCACAACACAACACATTAACTTCACAACACAACACATCAACTTCAAAACACAACAACTTCAAACAAAACATCACAACACAACACATTAACTTCACAACACAACACATCAACTTCACAACAAAGCACATTAACTTCACAACACAACAGACCAACTTCACAACACATTAACTTCAGAACACAACACATTAACTTCACAACACAACACATTCACTTCACAACACAACACTTCAAGTTTACAACAGAACAAATTCGCAACACAACACATTAACTTCACATCACAACAAATTAACTTCACAACACAACACATCAACTTCACAACACAACACATTAACTTCACAAAACAAAACACATCAACTTCACAACACATCAACTTCAACACAACACATTAACTTCACAAAACAAAAGACCACCTTCCCAACACATCAACTTCACAACACAACACATTAACTTCACAACACATTACTTCACAACACAACAAATTAACTTCACAACACAACACATCAAGTTCACAACACAACAAATTCACAACACAACACATTAACTTCACATCACAACAATTAACTTCACAACAAACACATCAACTTCAACACACAACACATTAACTTAACAACACAAAAGACCAACTTCCCAACACATCAACTTCACAACACAACACATTGACTTTACAACACATTTACTTCACAACACAACAGCTTCACAACACATTAACTTCACAACACAACACATTTACTTCAAAACACATTAACTTCACAACACAACACATTAACTTCACAACACAACACATAAACTTCATTACACAAAAACTTCACAACACAACACATTAACTTCACAACACAACACATCAACTTCATTACACAAAAACTTCACAACACAACACATTAACTTCACAACACATCAACTTCACAACACATCAACTTCACAACACAACACATGACGACACTTTAACTTCAAAACACAACACATTAACTTCACAACACATCAACTTCACAACACAAACAAATTAACTTTACAACGCAACCCATCAACTTCACAACACAACACATTAACTTCACAACACAACACATTTACTTCAAAACACATTAACTTCACAACACAACACATGAATTTCACAACACAACACAGCAACTTCATTACACAAAAACTTCACAACACAACACATTAACTTCACAACACAACACATCAACTTCATTACACAAAAACTTCACAACACAACACATTAACTTCACAACACATCAACTTCACAACACAACACATGACGACACTTTAACTTCAAAACACAACACAATAACTTTACAACACAACACATCAACTTCATTACACAAAAACTTCACAACACAACACATTAACTTCACAACACAACAAATCAACTTAAAAACACAACAACTTCAAAACAAAACAACACAAAACAACACAACACAACACATTAACTTCACAACACAACACATCAACTTCACAACAAAGCACATTAACTTCACAACACAACAGACCAACTTCACAACACATAACTTCAGAACACAACAAATTAACTTCACAACACAACACATTCACTTCACAACACAACACATCAAGTTTACAACAGAACAAATTCGCAACACAACACATTAACTTCACATCACAACAATTAACTTCACAACACAACACATCAACTTCACAACACAACACATTAACTTCACAAAACAACACATCAACTTCACAACAAAGCACATTAACTTCACAACACATTAACTTCAACACAACACATCAACTTCAACACACAACACATTAACTTCACAACACAAAAGACCACCTTCCCAACACATCAACTTCACAACACAACACATTAACTTCACAACACATTTACTTCACAACACAACAACTTCAAAAAACATTAACTTCACAACACAACAGACCAACTTCACAACACATTAACTTCACAACACAACACATTAACTTCACAACACAACAAATTAACTTCACAACACAACACATCAAGTTCACAACACAACAAATTCACAACACAACACATTAACTTCACATCACAACACATTAACTTCACAACACAACAAATCAACTTAAAAACACAACAACTTCAAAACAAAAACAACATCACAACACAACACATTAAATTCACAACACAACACATCAACTTCACAACAAAGCACATTAACTTCACAACACAACAGACCAACTTCACAACACATTAACTTCAGAACACAACACATTAACTTCACAACACAACACATTCACTTCACAACACAACAGATCAAGTTTACAACAGAACAAATTCGCAACACAACACATTAACTTCACATCACAACAAATTAACTTCACAACACAACACATCAACTTCACAACACAACACATTAACTTCACAAAACAACACATCAACTTCACAACACATCAACTTCAACACACAACACATTAACTTCACAAACAACACATCAACTTCACAACAAAAGCACATTAACTTCACAACACATTAACTTCACAACACAACACATCAACTTCAACACACAACACATTAACTTCACAACACAAAAGACCACCTTCCAACACATCAACTTCACAACACAACACATTAACTTCACAACACATTTACTTCACAACACAACAACTTCAAAAACATTAACTTCACAACACAACAGACCAACTTCACAACACATTAACTCACAAAAAAACACATTAACTTCACAACACAACAAATTAACTTCACAACACAACACATCAAGTTCACAACACAACAAATTCACAACACAACACATTAACTTCACATCACAACAAATTAACTTCACAACAAAACACATCAACTTAAACACACAACACATTAACTTAACAACACAAAAGACCAACTTCCCAACACATCAACTTCACAACACAACACATTGACTTCACAACACATTTACTTCACAACACAACAGCTTCACAACACATTAACTTCACAACACAACACATTTACTTCAAAACACATTAACTTCACAACACAACACATTAACTTCACAACACAACACATCAACTTCATTACACAAAATCTTCACAACACATTAACTTCACAACACAACACATCAACTTCATTACACAAAAACTTCACAACACAACACATTAACTTCACAACACATCAACTTCACAAAACACATCAACTTCACAACACAACACATGACGACACTTTAACTTCAAAACACAACACATTAACTTCACAACACATCAACTTCACAACACAACAAATTAACTTTACAACGCAACCCATCAACTTCACAACACAACACATTAACTTCACAACACAACACATCAACTTCACAACACAACACATTAACTTCAGAACACAAAAACTTCACAACACAACACATTAACTTCACAACATAACACATAAACTTCACAACACAACACTTTAACTTAACAACATAACACATTAACTTCACAACGCAACACATCTACTTCACAACACAACACATTAACTTCACAACACAACACATCAACTTCACAACAAAGCACATTAACTTCACAACACAACAGATCAACTTCACAACACATTAAGTTCACAACACAACACATTAACTTCACAACTAAACACACATAACTTCACAACACAACACATCAAGTTCACAACACAACAAATTCACAACACAACACATTAACTTCACATCACAACAAATTAACTTCAACAACAAACACATCAACTTCAACACACAACACATTAACTTAACAACACAAAAGACCAACTTCCCAACACATCAATTTCACAACACATTAACTTCACAACACATTACTTCACAACACAACAACTTCACAACACATTAACTTCACAACACAACACATTTACTTCAAAACACATTAACTTCACAACACAACACATGAACTTCACAACACAACACATCAACTTCATTACCAAAAAACTTCACAACACAACACATTAACTTCACAACACAAACACAAACTTCATTACACAAAAACTTCACAACACAACACATTAACTTCACAACACATCAACTTCACAACACAACACATGACGACACTTTAACTTCAAAACACAACACATAACTTCACAACACAACACATCAACTTCACTACACAAAAACTTCACAACACAACACATTAACTTCACAACACAACACATCAACTTAAAAACACAACAACTTCAAAACAAAAACAACATCACAACACAACACATTAACTTCACAACAAAACACATCAACTTCACAACAAAGCACATTAACTTCACAACACAACAGACCAACTTCACAACACATTAACTTCAGAACACAACACATTAACTTCACAACACATTAACTTCACAACACAACACATCAACTTCACAACACATCAACTTCAACACACAACACATTAACTTCACAAAACAACACATCAACTTCACAACAAAGCACATTAACTTCACAACACAACAGACCAACTTCACAACAAAATCAACTTCACAACACAACACATTAACTTCACAACACAACACATTAACTTCAGAACACAAAACTTCACAAACACAACACATGACGACACTTTAACTTCAAAACACAACACAAACTTCACAACACATCAACTTCACAACACAAAAAAATTAACTTTACAACGCCACCCATCAACTTCACAACACAACACATTAACTTCACAACACAACACATCAACTTCACAACACAATAACTTCAGAACACAAAAACTTCACAACACATTAACTTCACAACATAACACATACACTTCACAACACAACACTTTAACTTTACAACATAACACATTAACTTCACAACGCAACACATCTACTTCACAAACAAAACACATTAACTTCACAACACAAAACATCAACTTCACAACAAAGCACATTAACTTCACAACACAACAGATCAACTTCACAACACATTAACTTCACAACACAAAACACAATTAACTTCACAACTAAACACAAAACTTCACAACACAACACATCAAGCTTCACAACACACATTCACAACACAACACATTAACTTCACATCACAACAAATTAACTTCACAACACAAACACATCAACTTCAAACACACAACACATAACTTACAAACACAAAAAGACCAACTTCCCAACACATCAACTCACAACACATTACTTCACAACACAACAACTTCACAACCACATAACTTCACAACACAAACACATTTACTTCAAAACAAAACATTAACTTCAGAAACACAACACATGAACTTCACAACACAACACAGCAATTCATGCACAAAAAAAACCTCACAACACAACACATTAACTTCAACAACGCACATCAACTCACAACACCACACATCACGACACTTTAATTCAGAACACAAACACAGAACTTCACAACACAACACAGCAACTTCATTGCACAAAAAACCTCACAACACAAACACATTAACTTCACAACACAAACACATCAACTAAAAACACAACAACTTCAACAACAAAAACAACATCACAACCAACACATTAACTTCACAAACACAACACATCAACTTCAAACATAGCACATTAAACTTCACAACACACAGACACTTCACAACACATTAACTTCAGAACACAACACATTAACTTCACAACACAAAGCACATTAACTTCACAACACAACACATCAAGTTCACAACAGAACAAATTCGCAACACAACACATTAACTTCACAACAAAACACATTAACTTCACAACACAACACATTAACTTCACAAAACAACACATCAACTTCACAACACATCAACTTCAACACACAACACATTAACTTCACAAAACAACACATCAACTTCACAACAAAGCACATTAACTTCACAACACAACAACCAACTTTCAACACAACACATTAACTTCACAAACACAACACATCAACTTCAACACACAACACATTAAACTTCACAACACAAAAGACCACCTCCCAACACATCAACACTTCCACA